>JARHVA010008954.1:227500-340000 GCA_037957365.1 Torreya grandis | reverse complement strand
TTAGTGAGTAAATTTCCTTCAAGAGTTGATGTATTCATCAAATATTCATTTCACCAATCCATGAATAAAGTGTCACTGATAACCCATGGGTTCCAATAATTTTTACTTTATCTAATCCACATTTGACAATGAGTTAGGAACATTGACATCTAGAAAAATGTTTAAGATACCTTCCACTATTACAAGAATTTACCATTAATTTCAAAGGGATAATAGAACTAATTCACATGAATTTTAATATATTCTTTATAAAATGTATTTAGGTTCTTAAATAAAGAATTATTAATTTATAATTAATTAATTCAACAAAAAAATTAAGGTTAAATCCCTAAATTTAAATATCAATAGTGAAGTCAATTGTTCATTGATTTTCATAAGGCAAAAAATAGGATGACCATGATTGAATCGAGTATGGTTTTCCAAGAAAATATTGATGTATTTCTATGCATTCTAGACTTTATTTTATAGTAATGAGCTAACACAAATAGTTTGAGGCCTAATTTCTTATAAATATACAACTAAAATAGTCTAACACTCATTATAATACTAATTTTTTAGACTAGTTTTGGAGTCAAAATATTTAAGAGACAAGCCCAAACTATCTAAAAATGGTTTGAATTTAAATTTACAATTGGATGTTTAATCCAAAATGTAAGTCCTCATTATTCAATAGTTGATTATTATACCCTATTTTACAAAATATCATATCTATTTTCTAAGGAAATGTTATAATATAGGTGATAATCTAGTCTAACTATGTGCTAACTTCCACATAGTTACACACTATAGTTAAACACTATGACAATCATAACACTAGAATATATAAATTTAATATTGGAACAAGGATGTGAATACCTTAATAATTATCATACAATTGAATAATGACATCTAGAACAATGACAAATATTCCATACATTGAAGAATTTCACACTACTTTATAAGGAATAATTAAACTGATTCAAATGAAATTTTAAAACATAATTTTATAAAAGGCATGTAGGTGTTGAAAGATAAGCATTGTGAATGTATAATTCATTTAGAATTTATAATAATTATACCATGTCCTCACATGATTGTTATAATATAGAATTTCTATATCCAACTATATTGTGCTTTGGATGATACAATTGATAGTCTCATCATCTCCCCCTAACTTAAGACCTTGGAGGCCCTTAACATGTGCATTGACTACCTATTTCTATATTTTGAAATTCTGTGAGTCTAGTGTAAGTTTACTCCTCTATAAAACTTTTATAATTATTAATAATAGTATCAACATTCCATTTGTGCTATTCTATTTTGGCCTTCCATATTTCAAACTCTTCTAGGGGTTGCTCCCCATCCATGTGCCATGAAGGGATAGGTAGTAAGAATAAATCACACTTTTGCCTCATCCTATTCATTAATTATGTATCTCAACTATTATTTTAATAAGGATTTTGGCCCTCTTAAGTGCCCACCTAATATTTTTTGGGAAGATTACTTACTTTTTCTTAGAGGACTCTAGTAACCCTTCCCATATTTTGGTGTAAGTTAAATACACTGAATTGAATGTGCTTAATTTAAACATTATGATATTATATATGCACTCTATCAAACTTGAAATATATTTCTCTTTAATCTTAGGCATGTAGGATTGACATATTAAATATGAAACAAATTGGTTTGGAGATAGATACTTATGCATGATCATGAGGCATACATTTGCCTCTTGAACATAAAATTATTTCATCCTATCATCCCATTATTTTTTGTTTTGAATCAATGAAATGTGAGACATGATTTTATCTTCTCCAAAAAATATATGGATCATGAAGTTTTCAATGTGGCCAAGTAGGAACCTATGTAAAAATAATTCACATATTGAATTTTGTAGTTCAGTATTACTACTTTAATATGTCTCCATGAATTATTTTTAATCACTAAATTCATGTGGGTACCTACATGATATCCCAAATAAATTCAATTTGAGGAACTATTCCCTTAGGAATATAACATATAAATGGGAAGGATTTCTACATTCAAGCATATCTTTCCCAATTTGATAGGTTGTAGACAATTTGACTTTCATCACTTCATTTTGTTCTTTTGTTTCTCAAGCTCCTCTTTAAATTTTTGATCTTGTTCTTCTACATTTATTAATGCATAACATCCATTTATCCATGATTTCAATCCTTTAGTCATTACTATTTGTTAAAATACAAAATAATTTTTCACCATATTATCACCTTTTTCTAGAGTTATAATTGGTGTTTTTTGTACATTTTATAAGTCCTTAATTCTTGTTCTTGCCTTAGTAATATCTTGATGAAACACAAAAATGAAATTTTGAAAAAAAAAATCTACCATTTTAGTGGAAGTTTCCTTTTATCTAAGAGTATATTCTAAATATTTTATCTTGAGCTATTTATTCTTGAGAAGACACTAATGCCTCTTGTCTAGTCTTTTCCAATTCCTAGTTCAACTATTTTATTTATTCCTCATATACAAGATATTTTAATTTTTTTTCATCAAGTTATTATTGAAATGTGAGAATAGTATTATCCATCCCTTGTAGGATTTATTTTAAGTATCATATTTCTTGTTATTTCATTTGTAAATAAAATTCATCTTTACATAATGTTATTACCTAAAGGGTTTTTACCTCTTCTTCAACATGACTATTGGATTTCCCTTCCTCTTCTATCTACATGGGTGATTTTAATTTATCAAATAGGTTGATATATTATTATTGAGGTAATTCAGGTGGTTCAACCTCCTCATTTACTTCTTATTCATGGGAAGTTATGGGTGGTGTCTCCATCGAATTATCCTTAGTTTGATTCATGGTTTGAATAATCTCAAATACCATGCATTATTCCTCATGTGATGAGAGGATGAAAATTATTATTTTATTTCTATAGATGAGAGGTGTTTCTACCTTTTATGTATCTTTATTTTATATTTTTATTTCTTTGGAGCCAAAAAGTAAAGGTTTTGAGGAACACTCCATTTTATGCTTGTTTGTTAAAAATTCTGCTAACTTTTATTCTGCATTGGTCTTATTAAAAAAATGATGCTTTAAAATAAATTAAAATAAGACATGATTCTTGAGAGGCCCTAATCCTTATCTAAAATTCTTTGTCATAGCTTGAAGGGAAGAATGTAGGAAACTAGGCAAATTAACCTTGTATTCAGTATATTCCACCCCATATCTAAGATGGTTCAAAACATTTATTCTAGACCCTAAAATAGTTTCATGTTGGCCATCACATGTAAAAAAATTCATCACCCACACAACTATTAACTGCCTCTTCAAAATAATTCAATAGTTTCCTTTTAAAATAACTCAATTTTATCAATAAACTCAAACCACCCTACATCTTTAAAGATTTGAGCAACAACTACATTTTTATCTAGCTCCTAGTTATAACGTGGTTCAAATTTATTCTTGATCCCCATTATGATTTTATTGTAATGAATCTAAATTCATTCCATACTTTATAGTACTATCCTCTCCATAATTTAAATATATGTTTTAATGTCATTTAATTTTATATAGATATAATGTCATGTACTAATGTCTATATATTAATACATTGACTAGTAGCAAGTATTATAATATAATAACATAAGATATTATTATAATGTTATAATATTATGAATAATTATATTTAATACATTTTATATATGATATATGTATTATTATTAAATTTTTTTGATGAAACATTTATTACATATCTTCATAATCCTATATGTAACAACAAAAATATTCAGGGTAAAATTTTAACATGTTCGTGCAAAGAACACCTATAACATTTTCATAAGAATATAAACATGAATACATGAAATAAATATTTAAATTATTGACATTTACTTCACTCTTGGTCATTCTCTTTGTTTTCCTTTGGAAAATAAATGAAAAAATGACTTCATTATTGATCTTTTATATATTGAACTCTAATATTTTTTATACTATTCATTCATTGTACCTTCAAAGTGTTATATTTTCATCTTTCCCATTATGACTCTTGGTTTTTTATAGATTTAGCATGACGTAAATACTTATTGTAGATATCACCCCTTAACTCTAAAGTTGACCTTCTTAATATGGTTTTATCATCAATGGGATTTTCTAAATTGATACTTTAGGTGCTTGACATTATGATAATTTGGTCTGCTCCTTAAAATTGTCTTTCTTTGCATTTTGGATCCATTTTATATTATTTAGGGGATACCTAAAATAGTATAGTTCTAAATTACCATACATATCTTGGCCTATAATAATTCAACCCTTGTTCTAGTACTACCTTTGTATGATAATTTTAGAGTCAAAATAGATTGGAGGTAGACCTAAAGTGTTTCAAAATTCTTTGAATTTGATCTTGCAGGTTGATATTTATTCCAAAAATTAACTAATCATTCCTCATTAATAACTAATAACTTATACAAGGTCTATACAAATTAATCCTCAAACATGAAATAGTACATATAGCTTCATAGTGTTCATCTAAATACCATGTCCAAGATTTTACCATGATTAATAAGTCTTGATCACACACACACACACACACACACACACACACACACACACACACACACACACACACACACACACACACACACACACACACACACACACACACACACAAAAACTATAACCTATATCTAGTTTATTTTTATAGTGTTATATTGAAATCCCTTGAAATCTAAATTTTATTTTCAAGAAAAAATATGCAGACAACTTCATCCACTAGGGCTTGATCTTCCCACATGACAAGAGGGGGAATTTTTATGGGGAAGGAGATGAAGATTATTGAGAGTGGTAGGGGAGGAATATTGGATTAGGACCCAATCAATCTAGAGGATGACTGGATGAGTATCCCTAATACCTCTAAAAAACCTAGGATCACCTCCCTTTTTTCTAGTATTTAGATTGAGTAGGAGAATGTTGAGACCAAGAAGGTAAAAAGTAAGGCCAAAAATACCCTATCATCAAGAGGAAGAAATACAAACCTGAAATTGAAACCTAGATCATAAAGATGGCTAAAGGAAAGAAAAAGGAAAATAAAAGAGATTTAAGAGACCTCCTCATGGACAACATGAAGGACCTGAAATAATTTGAGTATATCTTCTGAGACATGGGTCATGGAATGGTCACATTTATGGAGGAATAAATGCAATTAAGGCCAAAATTGATAAGTTAAGAATGGACTTGTATAACCTTAGAATCAATAAGGTTATATAAATAGTTGAATAAATATAATCCATGACACCCATTAATGAAAAGGAAGTAAGGGCTAAAAATTCATATTCTACCAATTCCCCTCCCAAGAAAAACAATATTATCAAGAAGACTAAATTTAATGGGAAGGCCAAAAAACATAAGAAAATTCACATGGACAAGGAATCCATGACACCATGGAATAAAGGCTAAAACAACTTTTTCGAAGGATCGAGTAAACACACCAGGGGTAGAATCATGAAAGATAAGCTGAAGGATCAAGAAGGCAAAGTTTATCAAGAAACCCCAATAGAATACACAAACTCTTAGGTGTCATTTGGTTAATATTTAGTGACTCTTTCTATTTATTATTTGTTTTTATCTAGTGTCTTATCCTATTTTAATGGAATGTTGGTGAATGATTGGATAATGACTCTTCTTATTGGGTAGATGGGGGGATTGATTTTCATTATGGTTTATGTTTGGTTACCATTTTTTTATATTGAATTTGGTGGTTGCACGAGACATATAAAACTTCTATATTTACCCAACCAAATAAAAAATTATAATTTCAAATATGACCTAAATTTTTTTCAAGTGCAATTAGAATCAACACAAAATTAATAATTATTCACAACATGAATTAACAATCAAAAGGTAATTATTCTCACATAATGGATTAAACTTTATTTGTGTGTGTGTGTGTGTGTGTGTGTGTGTGTGTGTGTGTGTGTGTGTGTGTGTGTGTGTGTGTGTGTGTGTGTGTGTGTATAACTACTTTATAACTAAGAATTATGATTCCAAAATAATAATAATGTCATGCATTAACTTAAACATCATTATGATCAATAATGTATTTACTATTTATCTTACACATGAAACATATTTTATGTGTAGCAACATCTACCATAATTTATTGTTGCCATAATTCATGCATCAAGTAATTATTTTAATAGAAATAAATATTAAATGTCTCCATGATAATATAATTACCCATATCATTATGAATATTTTTCTCATGAGAGTCATCAATTATCACTATATTGAATTGATCATATAAACCCCTACTACATTTCCAAATAAACTCAAGTGGTTTGCAAACTATTATAGGGTTTCCAAAACCTTTATAATCATCTTTGTGAACTGATTCACAATCTTATTGGGTATATATAAATTCAAAGTTATTTCATGTCAATGTTATTTATTGAAGTAATGAGATCAATAAGTTCTCTACATATTTTGAATTAGTTGATGTCCATATACCAATTTTTTAAAAAACATAAAAATTTGTGAAAGAAATCTCTTAAGTTTTGTTGAATCAAGTAGTATTTTGTTTTGATCTCAATAGCCTCTACTATGTCAATCTTCTTTTTAGTGGCCTGTTTTTTATGAACCATATGAATTAAAACATGGATCACATCAAACACAATCAAAACTTATTGGTTCTCTTTGTAATCTACACACAATAATTTTCTTTGGATTTATATTCATTGAGATTTACTCCATAAAATGTCAAATAAAAATCTCATTAATTAATTTTTTGAATATCAAAGAGTAGATCCATTCAAGTATAATTTTTAATAAAATTAAACCAAATCATGATTTATATATGTTACCACTATATACAATATAAAATAATGTGTTGTTATACAAAATGACAAGTGGCTAGAAGATATTTATTTCATAGATTCATAACCATTTTCAAACTAAATTTATATCCATGCAAGCCCTTGTGTAACATTTTATATTAATGAAAATTGCACCTTAATATTAATGTCAAGGGAAATATAAGGTAATAATATAAAAAATAGTGGAGTATTATTTTGAAGGTAATATATGGATAAAACATATTATATCAATGCTTAATTAATCCTAAGATATATATATTATAGGCATTTTACATCAACAATAAAGAATATATCTAGTATTTAATTTCATTTAAATACAGAAGTAAAAAATATAATGAAATGAAACCATATACACAAAGTCCTTGTTTTACCAAAAATAAAGTTCATAATTTATCAAAATAAGTCTATCATGAGCAACAAGAAAATAAAATAGGAGCCTAGAGAAAGTCATGGAGGAGGGAGACACGTTTTGTCTCTTGGATATGCAAGATAATTTATAGTTGATTTTCGTTGTTGTTGTCACTGATTTTTTACAAAGCCTTCAACTTGTATACTATAGATGAAATTTCCTTGTGTTTGGTTATAATTATGTTTGAATTATGTACTAACCATGTTCTCACTGCCTCCTGTGTTTCATTTATTTTGTTGATATAGCTTGGTATATTTGTATTCCACTCTAAAAATGTAAAATAAGTATCATAGATTTTATTTATAGCTTCTAATTTGAAATCATATTTTTTAAATTAATCTTATTTGATTATCATATAAAAAATCTATCTCATATTAATGGCAGTGAGGAGTTCATTTTCTTCTTTCATCAATTCAACATGAATATACCATATTTTTGCCTTTATCTCAAATTTCATGTCATCAAAAACCTTGATGAGACTATGATAATCATCAAGAGCATCTTTTAATGCATTAAATTTTGATTCTACCCTTTTCACCCAAACATGAGAAGAATTTTCTTTAGATTTAGAGAAATTTTATTTAGAAACCAGTAGCTTCTCACTATTTAGGGCCATTTCTTACAAATATATGATTATATTATCCTATTTTTTTTTTCTCTTTCCACTAAATTAATTTCATCATCGACCTTTTCTTACCACTTCCATTGAAACGTAGGATTTCCTATGTTATTTAATAAATGTTAGACCATCTAGAGTTACTTGTTCAACCTAATTTTCTATTATTCTTTTACATCTCTGATAATTTTTTATTTTGGTGATGGTATCTTCATCAACAGTTTTAGTACTAGAGGGTGATGATTTGATTGAGGTGAGGGAAATTGCATCAATAGGTTAATTTAATATAATAAATTATGGACTTGAAATAGGTAGATAGAGTACAAAACTATTATTCAAGTTGTTCTTTGGTTTGTTTCTCCTCTTCAATCTTATGAATTAACTTAGCAACAAACACTTGAAATTTATGGATATCTCATTCATGAGTTGATGGGAGCAAGTCCACTTGATTCATACTATAATATTTTGTAGTCACATATTCCTCATTCTTATCTACATTTGGTTTTGAAATTTCAAGATATTGATCATTTATGGAAGAATTTATCACAAGCCTCAAAGTGGTTCTAGATTTCTTCAATGGAGGGTTTATTTGTAACAAATTAGAAACTGCATCAAATATAAGAACACTATCTTTGGAAACCTTCATTTTCTTTGTTACCAATTATTGAAGCTAAGGAGAGGATGCACAAACTGAGTAAATAACCATTTATGTATTAGTGGTACTAGTGGGAGAAATATTAATTATTGAGTACAAACCAAGAAAATTATAAATGCCTCATAAATGGTATGATTTGGAGGGGAAAAAAGGATACAAGGTGGAGAAGGAACAAGTGGAGGAGAAAGAACACGAGGAGGAGAAGTTGGAGAGTGCACATATGTAGGAGATGAAATGAGAGTTAGAAAAACATGTTCACTTTAGAAGGTGATCTAAGAGAATGGGATGGAATAATGGGTGGAAAAGTGGTAGGTGTAGTTAGAATCTAGATAATATTTGTGTAGGACACAAGAAACCATTGTATATTATTATCTATTAACTGTGAAGAATCAAAATTTATAAAGGATATATCAATATTTACTTGCATTGGATAATGTGGAGGCCTATTAATTTCTAATTTATTCATGGGTGTTGCATTGTCACCACATATTATTTAGCACTTTATTTTTTTGGGATCTTGTCTATCACTTCCATCAATTAGTGCTAGACTACATCTTTTATACATAAGGATATGGTCTAGATAAAGTCATTTTTTATAGCTTCATGAGAATATCCTTCTCCCTTTTTTAAAAATTCATCCTTTTATGTGCCCAACTACCTTCTTCATAAACCAAGACTTGGATCTTTTCAAGATAAATTTAGTTTGTAATTCCAAATTAAATACCTATTTTATATCCCAATTTATTTATGGTAAAGGGAGAACTTAAATTTTATTTTCATAATAAAACTTAATCAATCATTATTATCATCTAAATTTCCCTTAGTGACCCATTCTAGTCTTTAGGACATTATATAGCCTAAATTCATTCACATCTAATCCCATTTCCTCACCTCAAAATCATTCTCACAATCTTCCTAGTAATATTCCATATGCAGAATATGAAGGTATCTTATTCCCAATCACAATTTAGACCCTTCATAGCCTTTGATATCAAAATTAGGTCTCTTAGACTCATAAAAATTAATTATAATATTGACCAAATTTGTTTCAATATTCTGAGCATCAAATGAATTATTGCATATATAATAGCTCAAACCAATTGGAAAAGGGATTACAACTAGTTTTTTTTATTTACACTTCATGTTGACCTTTTCAAATTGCTGAAACACTTCAATTAGAACCATTTGACACTGGAAAATTAGGATAATTTCTATGGAAAGCTAAGAAAACCACCAATTCTGATATACGTGAACCATCAAAATTGAATAAAATAACTACCATATTTTGAGACTAGAGATATAAAGTTTGGGGGAGATCCTCTTAGTAGTAGTTCCCTCCAATGTCCTTACTATTAAGATAGTGAAGACGTCGTTAACTCTCTTAAAGCACTTATTGCTTTCTTATAGGACCAAGTGAGGGTAATATTCATAAATGAAAGTTGTGATAGTATATTCTCCATTGGGTATGATTCCAAACCACTTTTTCATGGCTTTAATATAGTAGAATAAATAAAAATTCATATATAAGCATTGGGTGGACTCCAATTGACCAATTATTAATGAAGATTACCAATGATGATCTGGGACCAATCTATAAAAAAAATCCATCATAAATGATATTTATGAACAAACACATCTAGATGTGCAATGGATTAGTCTCTTCATACCCCCCCCCCCACCACTCTATTCAAGAGTATTATTATATCTAACAATTCATCATCAAAGTTTAATCTATGCAATTTTTTTGGCACCCTGGATAGTCCTTTCTTCTTATCTTTCAACCATAATTGAGATAAGGCTATTTTGCATGCATCCTTGTTTTATTAGACATTAAATTACACAATGTATTTATTCATTTCAATTTACTCTTTTTTTTTGTGGAAGTTTGAAGACACCATTAATGGATTGTCGTTCTATCTTTTCAACTAATTCACTATCAACTAATTTCACTTGTCTAATATCTTAGTCATAATATTTGGTGTAGGTAAGTATCAAATCTATGCATTGAATGGAGGTTGGGAGACTAACCACATGAGCAAGCCAAATCTTGAAGAGTCTTGATAAGAGTTATATTTTTATCTTGTAGCCTATCTTATAATTTAAGCATATTGACATTTCCCAACCCAAAATCATATATTTATGTAAAATTGATTTATAATGAAGATAGATGCTTATACCCTTGTGTTGTGCCTAACACACCTAATTATAAACAATTAAAATAAAGACCCATTATTCTTAAGACATATATACTCATATCCATATCAATCTTAAGAACTCTAATATTGATCCAATATATACAATCCTAAGGTTGTTTTTTTAGTTTAATTTATACTATAACTATTCTGAAGAAGAAGAAAATTGAAGCTTAGATATCACTCTTAAATTATTTATCACCTATGGTTCTTATCTTTGTTGAAAAATGTGTATTTAGTATCATGTTTTGATTTATGGAACTAACAATATTGACGAAAAATGATGTAGTTTGTTTAACATTTAATGTATAGTTAGTTTCCATAATTCTAGATCTCCATCAAATTCCCTAGATCATGCTAGGTGTCACCATCTTGATCACCCATATTGGACTATAGTTATTATAAAAGTTTAAAATCCTCTTAAGTGTTTGAATTCATGACATGATTACATGTGGAATTATCTCATTCTCTTGTGACATGTTGGTAAAATTAGCCACCATAGATTGCTCTAGCTTCAAACCAGGTATCTGAGTCATATAATCTCATAAGTGACCTTGTTGAGAATCTTGTCATGGTGGCATGTCTCGATGTCATCAAGTTGTTTCAAGTTCTAAATAAGGTATTATGTAATTTTGGAAAGTTTAAGGTATTTTAGCATTGTTTAAGGTATTTGAAAAAGTTAGGGTTTATTTTTTCCATTATTGTATGCTTATCCAAGTCTTTTATTATGAAGATACTTATTGGTAATACATAAGAAATGCCTAAGTCAATCTAGTGAACCCTGATAGGAAATGTCATCCATGTAAATGTAAGTCATAAAACATGGTATGGGTTTCTATGTCAAGTTACAAAGGTAATGACTTCCTCAAGGTCATTCCTATGCCAAGTTCAACGTACTTGAAGTTAGTAGAGTAAGTCTAAAGGTTAGAAATAATGATTTATATAATGCATACACTTGTCCAAGTATTTTTATGAAGTTTATAATGTGAATGTGGTAGGTTTAAGTTAGAAATGATAGTTTTCAAACCTTATGTAACTGAGAGGTCATGATTATCATATGCAACCAATGAGAAATATCTCCCATGGGCTGTAAAAGTAGGAATGGTTGATTTTAATATATTTTACATAAATAAAAAGTTATTACATATTTATTAAGTCCAAATAAGGCAAAAAATCCACTCAAAAATTTCCATCGAGTAATAGATATGGCGAAGAAGGCTAGTTTGCTAACATTGGTTCATGAAGGATAAGGGAATACATGAAAAATGATCCTAGGGTTTAGAAGTCACCCCTATGCCTTATAAATTTGTGGAAAAAATTATGATTCAAAGGTCCTTTGCTTATGAATCATCATTAAGAAGTTTACTACCTATAAAACCCTTAAAAACACTAGGTTCTTGATTTTGGAGAATTTGATTGAATTTGTGAGGTTGTTGATGAAAAATAAAGGTTATGATAGATATTTCATAGTATGATAATTCTCTAAAACACCAAAAATAATGCATATAACCATGAACCAGACCTACAGTGGAAAGAAACCACATATTTGACTATATTTTGACATGATAGGTAGGTTTTTGAGAAGGGGAAGTGTTCCTAACTATGAAATTGATTGAAAAGGGTATTTAACATTGCAATAAACCTTTAAACTCTCTCTAAAACCTCATAAAATCATGAATAGGGTTAAAATATAGAGAAACCACCTAAGTATGCATGCTAGTGAACTATGTCAAGTTTGTAGATTCAAAATGAAGGAATATTGGCAAGTTTGTGTTATTTCAAACTTAAAATGAGGCAATAAATAAAGTAAAATATCCCTTAATTTTGTATCCAAGATAATTTATAAAAATATAAAATTATAAGAGGTAATCCAAAAACAAGGTTTTAATGGGTTGGGCTTAAGAGACACTCTACAGGCTTGCACACTAGAATATGGAAAAAGATACAAGTTCATGTTGAGCATGAGGTTTGGAAGGTAAATTAAGGTGTGAAAGATATTTTATATAAGTTTTAAAATTTGATCAGACTCCTTTCCATGAGAGAAACCATTCAAACAAGGGCATTAGGGTTAAAATTATCAAACTACCTACAAACCCTAGCGAATCTATCAAAGACTTGTAAATTGAAGATAAATTGACTAAATCCATTGAGAATTTATATAAAGTTTATAGAGGGTTATAATTAGTTTTTATAATTGGTTATATATTTAAACTCACCTTTTTATTATATCTACAACTGACTATCTTCAAGACTACCTATAGGTAATCATCGAGAAAGATCTAGAAAGAGAAAATTGACTATTTGCTTGGATTTTTAGATCTAAAATTTATATAAAGGTATATTATTATTTTTTAAGAATATTAAAACACATTAATAAATTATAAAACTAATTTTGTGATTATATTAAGCTAATATATGTTTGATAAGGTATATTAGACCTATAGAGACCTAAAAGAACAACATTGCCATTGAGTTTAATATTTAAGAAACCAATAAAAGGATTAGTTTATTATTATTTTAAGTGATTTATAATATATAAATAAATAATTAAATAAACTATTGAGAGTATTATTCATTCATAATACCATTCCAAATACCTAATCGGTCTATTCATAGTCATGTAGTAGTTTTTAAGGACTAATTCAAGTCCTTGTCATTTGAAGATATTATGAGTGTCTTGAACTTGTCTAAAATATTTATATATCCAATGAAATTGTATTGATTTTTACATAATTATTGTGAGATATTTAAGTTATAAATAATAAATTTAAAGAATTTTATTTCTCAAACACCCATCTTGAATCCACACCTACAAGCCTACAAGCTTGAGAAGGTCACTTTCCTCACATGTGAAGTCAGTTAATCATGCACATGGGGAAAAATTAAATTAGGGGAATTTGAATAGGTATATTAACTCCAATTTCTATTTATTTATCAATCAAATAAAGGCATGTGATCTATGAACAATTGTTAAGAATATAAATAGGGCCACCCTTGAAAATCCCTCAAAGATGTTTGATGAAGCCAAACACCCTCCAAAGTGATCCTAATGAATTTTAATTATCTTTGATACATATAAATAACATTTTTTCACCTTAAGGTTATATTTTTTACCAATAATATTGGCACATGTGGAGAAAAAAATACATAAAAAGGCCTAAAACTATCTATTTAGTCTGATTTGCATGGTGTTGGAATGTGTGTGTATCTTGATCATCTAAGGAGTCCTGATAATCTTGGGTAAAGGTATAATGACCTTACATAGTCCATTATATAAAATTTCAAGGTGTTAAGATAGGTTTTCAAGCAAACAAGCCTAAATGAAGATTACCCCTTGCTTGTACAAGGAAAGTAAAGTTGTAGACTTTATAGAGGTCATTAAGGGAATATAAATGTTCAAAGAACCATTGAATAGATTTGAGAATGGTATTTATAGATATTATAAGTCATAAAAAAACCATTTATAGTGAATGTAGATAGGTTATAAAGAACCAATACATAGTCATTTTGCTAGTTATGTGGTGATGAGAACCTCAAAGATGGATGCAGTCTTATATCAACCTTTTCAAAATTATCCCAATGTGATTTGAATCTAAAACATACACTTGAAGGAAATGATGAGGGATAAAGGATCTAGTGGAACTATGCTTTGCCTCTAAGAATCCCAAAGAGCAGTGTAGGAAACTAGTTCCATCAAACATCTCTCAAGAGGGCTTTTGATAGTTGAACATGTTATCAAGAAATCCTAAATGACCTATACACCCTAAAACATCAAAATAAAATATTCCAAAGAATGAAATAGATGTCACAAATATAAATGGGAGTTGGATACAATTAGAATCAAGGAGATAAGACCTCAACTTGTAACTCCAAGAAAGGAGAGGTAGTTTCAAGATATCAATAATGAGTCATAAATGAAAATTATGAACTCTTATACCACCTTTCATGAATACTATCAAAATTTTAGGTGCTGAGAAAATGAGATAATTAGATAATGTTTGAGGGCAATTAATAAGCATGTAAGGTCAAGTCTAGAGTTTCCTAAACATGAACTAGGTGTAAACAAGGTCAATGGGAGTTATAAACAAAGAAGGATAAGAGACATGATGACAAGAGAGGAGATCATCTATAAGAAGAATCAAATCATCTATGATTACCTTCTACACTATCCCTTAGAGATAACTCCATCAACACTTGGCCTAGTATATTGAGAAACAAGATGACAACACCTTCTTTGCATGCTTGGTTGAAGGATACCTATATTTTGTAACTAAAAAGAGGAATATGATAACATTCATGTGATTCCTTGTCTATTACCCTCCTCTATAATATATAATATAATATATATATATATATATATATATATATATATATATATATATATATATATATATATAGCCTTGAATGGCTTGTAAAATATCTTCCACATGATTATGGTGAATCCATGTTCCCTTTGTAAGCCATTGAATCAATGAAGATTGATGTTTGCCTTCTTATACTACTATTTTTAGTGTAAACTCATGAATGAGTGAACTATTTGTTGTCCCCCAAAAATATCACTCATTTTTGGGACAACATTTGAACTATTTTGGTCCTACAGACCAAAATTGTCTCTTCCCTTTTCAAAACTTGTCTTGGGCATTCAAATTCCTCATTTTTCAAGCTTCTTAAAAATCTACAAACTCTACAGGCTTAAATCTATAGAGTCTACAAGTTTAAATCTATGGACTCTGTAGGCTTAAATCTACAGACTCTGTAGGCTTAAATCTACAGACTTTGTAGGCTTAAATCTATGGACTCAGTAGGAAGAGAAAATCTACGAACTCAGCAGGAAGAGAAAATCTACAAACTTTGCAAGCCAAGTTTAATGAGCTTTACAGGTTAAAATTTATAGACTCTTTCAAGGTTAGAGAAAACTACGGACTTGGTTTCTACAAACTCTGCAACCAAGTTCAATTCTACAAGTTCAAAGGCTTCTATAGGCGAGTTCAACAAAAAGAATCAGTTTCTAATACTTGGTCATTTTCAAAATTGTTTCAGTACCTTGGTTCAAAAAAAAATCTCCATCATCAAGCTTTAGTAGTAGGTTAAACATTTGGTTCATCCTTTGGTTCAAATTCAAAAGGTTCATCAGTCGGTTCAAGGCTTTGTTTGAACTGTTGAACCAAAACTTTGTTCAACAGTTGGTTCAACGTCTTTTGGTTCAATAGTTAGTTCATCACTTTGGTTCATTCAATTGAACCGTCAACTTGAACCATTTTGCTTCAAATATTGGTTCAACTAATTAGTTCAATGAAGAGGTTCAACAGTTGGTTCAAATAAAGGGTTCATCGGCTTGAACCATTTTGGTTCAATGAAGTGGTTCAACATTTGGTTCAACCAAGTGGTTCAACCAAGCGGTTCAATCAAATAGTTCAACAAATGGTTCAAAGCCTTGGTTTAAAATTTGGTTTAATCAAACAGTTCAACAAATTGGTTCAAAGGAGAAGTATGCAAAAGTTCAAAGGGCCTCCCGAACGACAAGTGCCCTTGAAGAGGGCACTTGGTTAATGAAAATACCCTTCAGAAGGGTCATTTTCAAAAAAGACTAAGGCAATTCTAAGGCACAATTCCTTCAGACTTTTTGTCTGAAGGAATTCCTTTAGACAAAAAGTTTGAAAGAATTTTGAGAAGTCGTGGGAGTAAATCCTGAAGGAATTCATGTATATGGCAAATGGAACAATTTTCATAGATTTTTTATCTGCGGGAAATTTCTGTGGACAATTTATCTACGAGAATTTGCCTAGGGAAAATCTCAGGGAAAATACCTATGGGAATTGTCTGCAAGAATTTGTGAAAGGCCGTCGAAGGACCCTGAAGGGCAGGTGCCCTTGTGGGGGACTCTTGGCTGCCAATTTGAAGAATACTTCCCCGAAGCTGAAGGGTCACCCGAAGAATCCCAAAGGCACATTCAAAGACCACACAAAGGGTAGATACCCTTGCAAGAGGTTTTTCTTGGCCCAAAGCAGGTCATTTCTTAAGGCTCGAAAGGGCAAGTTCAATCTAGAAAGTGCCAAATAAAAAAGCTGAAAGAGGACCAAGGGGTGACGTGCCCAAAGACATCAAATTCAAGACAATAAAATAGTTGTTGATCCTTTAAACCTACAGACTAGAATGCATTCACAGACTTTAAGGCCAAGACCAGCAGAAAGTGAGGAAGGAACAAAATAGTAAATTGAATCCAGGACTTGATTCAATCAACCAAAAAAGGAGGAATGATGAAGGTAAGATTAGATCACCAGGTGGACATTAAAAGTTACAAACTTTCAATAAGCATGACTTGTTTCCCTGCATTGATAAAATCAAATGGGTAAAATGCCCCTAGGTTCCAGCCTATCCTCTTAATAGATTCCAATGCAACATGATGTGTTACTATTTCTGAGTCCTTCTTGAAATGGCTATATAAAGGACTCTTCTATTGTAAAAGGATCTCTTTTTTGACAATCAAAATGAAACTCTACCCAAATTGAAAGGCACTTCTGAGACTTTGAGCTCAGTTTGTTTATCATATTGTGTTACTGGAATAAGAAAGCAAGTGGTTTTTTAGACTTTGTGCTGTAATATCTTTGTTGTTGAGGAAACTATTCTTATGTCTTTTTCTTCAATATATCTCATGTTCCTTTAATTCAACAAGCAGAATTAGTGACAACAATCAAGAAGGTGTCCTAAAGAATCAATTATGGAGAGACTTTGTGCCCCCATAATTGCCTTTAGTATGTTTTCTTATCATTTTTGTGTAAAAGACCTTGGGGCGACTTTGTGCCCTCATTTTCCTTCATATCTTACTCTTGAGCAATTCAAGTGGAGACTTTGTGCTCCATCTTGATTTGCTAGTTATTACATCCTTTGCTACATTTTGTTGTTACTACCAGAAGTATTCTTGTGGTTTGATGAATAATACTTCTCAAAGAAGAGGAGTACAGTCTGTCATTTCCCTTGAGTTTTTCCTTTGATCCGCACGCATCATCTCTAAAAAAAGAGAGATGGATGGTTTGTCATACCCCTGAGTATTATTTTATATATATATATATATATAGCCTACCTATAGGGAACCTCCCCTTGATGAGAGGAGAGATCAATCCCCTTTTGATGTGGTAAAACTACACATTTGGATGACTAATCTTCCTACTTTGGCTAATCAGACCTATTTTGTTTATTAGTACGTTGATTGACAAAATATTCAACCAATAGTTTTTGGTGACTCTATTGGGGATATCATATCCATTTATAATCTATCCATTCACCTCCACACTAACCATGAAAGAATGCACAGTTTAAATCCTCAATCTTTAACCTAAGCAAGGTCAATTCTTTTCCATTTTTTTTCACAATTTGGTAGATTAAAGGTATACATGAAGCCAAAGGGCTAAAGGGATTGTTGACCCTGTATTTGAGTTGGTACAACAAAGTGATTTTGATCTATTTTCTTCACCATCTCATCTCCAATGAACCAAGAGTTTTTCGCTTACTAAAGTCAGATCTCCATTGCTAGATGAAGTATCTACTTCTATTATTGATAAAGCTTTGCCAATAATTACCCCTCTAAGATTTGTTATCCTTCCTTTTCATAATCCTACAAAGGTAGTTCAAGGCCCCTGGGGTAATGCTTTTGGTCCTCTCAATCTTACTCCACCTCTACATGAGATTTTACATAGTTCAAGGAAGAACTTCCCCAAATTCTATGGTGATGGGAAAGTTCACCTTGATGAACACATTACAGCTTTCAACATAGCTTGTGGAGTAATCAGAGTAGAATTTGAAGATGTAGCAATCAGGCTTTTTGTGGAGACACTACAAGGTGCTGCTGTAGATTGGTTTTATCATCTACAGGCTTGATCAGTAACTGATTGGAATAATCTCAAAGCTAATTTTGAAGCTAGATTCAAATCTGTAGAAGATGCACATACACTTCTAGCTCAACTTACACAAATGAAGAAAGAGCCTCATGAACTAATGAGGAACTTTATAGCCAAATTTGACAAATTGAGGAATAGAATCCCTATAATTGCTCGACCTATAAATGAGAATCTCAAATGCTTTTTCATTAATTCTCAGTTACCTAAAGTCAGTTTTCTCTTGAGACATGCTGGCCAAATAGATCTTGCTACAGCCCAACTTTTGGCCACTGAAGTAGAAGATGATCTCATCTTAGTAGGGAAGATAAGAAGAAATCCAAATAGAAATAGAGCTTCATCATCTTCTAAATATGTATCTATAGGAACCACAGATCTAATGGTGCAAAAATTGGCAAATGAGTTGCTTGATCTCAAAAAGCAAATGGCTCAAGGAATGTCTTCTGCTCCTTCATACAAAAGGACATTCCTAAATCAGTCATATTAGGGAAATGCTGCCAGGAATCAAGGGTAAAAAAATTGCCTTCCTCCCCCACAATGAAAACTTTCCCTGGAAGCTCATCTAACCATTTCAACAATGGGATATCTTGAAGCAGAATCAAAATTATCTTTCTATCCTAAATTAAATCAAAAAAATGATGCTGATATCCTTGAAGATAATCAAGAAGAATTAGCTGGTGACTCCCACATTGGTTTCCTGAACTACCAAGATGAACCCAGTAGTAAAGGAGAAGATTTTAATGGATCATATGTAGTGTTTACCATATCTAAGAACCAATCAATCCAGTAGGTTGATAACGAGAAGATAGAAGAGCAACCGCAGCTAGCAGTCACAATTGCTAAACATGGAACCATTCTGCCTTTTCAGTCAAAATATTTGGTAATCACTCAAAAAGCAAATACATCAATTTTGCCTTCCCCTTCTACAACAAATTTGCAAACCATCCCACCTCCCATCCCTCCTAAAATTTATAAGGTTTAAGTACCTTTATCTTTACCTAACTCAATTCAGTCATTTGACATAATTGATCATGTCAAAAAGACAAAAATACAAATGTCTGCATTTGAATATTTGCAGTCCAATCTTGATCAATTGAATAAGTTGGTCCAATATGTCAAAAACCAAACCGTCCCTATATGAAAAAAGGCTAAAAAAGTTACTCTTGATTCTCCAAAAAACATGCCTATTCCAAATAATCTAGTCGTTACTCCTCCAGCTGCCCTTAGAAAAATAGAACCTTTTATGTTTCCCTATTAATTAATAGCCACAAGCTGAGTAACTGTATTATAGACTCAGGTGCATCTGATAATGTCATGCCAACTAAAGTAGCTGAGTCTCTTGGTCTCTCACTAACCAAGACATTTGGGAGATGTTTCTCCATGGAAAACAAGCAAGTATTATTGCTGGGGCAAATCAAAGATGCCCAATTTGCATTTACAACCTTTTCAGATAGGAGAATCAAGATGACTGTCTTGGTGGCTGAAATCCCAGCATCATATGGCATTTTACTTGGATGAAATTTTTATAAGGACATGGGAGGAGAATTAAGCATGGATATGTCTGAGGCAAGGATCCATGTACAAGGCGTAATGAAGAGATTACTCCCTGAAAAGGAAGAAAAATATGTGGTCACCCAGACATCAGCCCTTGAAGCTCAAATTATTTTTGAATCTGTAGGTATGAGTAACTATTTTATGTCTACAAATGAAGTGCATGAAGCATCTGATATAATTCTTGAAAGGGTCAACTCAGAAATTAGTTCAACTAGAATAGCAAAAAAATTAGTAGGCTACAGTATAGACCAAGAAGGATCATCCATCTCTGATAAAGGAAAGTCTAAAGAAGAATCAATATCAGATGAGATATGGACTTTGGAATTTGATGGTAGTTGTTCCTCTACCAGCTCAGGAGCTAGGATTGTTTTAGTATCTCCTCAAGGAGATATGTTTCCTTCATCTTACAAACTACAATTTAGCAACACTAATAATACAGCTGAATATGAATCTTTGTTGCTTGGCATGAAGGCTGCTCAAGACAAAGGCATCAAGTTTCTTCATTCCAAAGGGGATGCTGAATTAGTGGTTTGTCAAGTGAGGAACTTATACCAAACCAAGAATTAAATATTACACCACTATCATAACTTGGATTGGGATCAAATTGAAAGCTTTAATGCTTTCAACATTTTTGCTATACCTAGAGAGTCTAATGATAGAGTTGATGCACTTGTTGTTTTAAGAACTCTTTTAGTTCCCCATTTAGATTTCAAAGAAGATAGGTATACTATTGAGCTAGTCTATAGACCAAGTGTTCCTGACAATGCTAATCATTGGCAAGTATTCAATGATGATCATCAAATCATTGCCTTCCTAGAATGTAAAGATAATTTTGAACAACTATGTTTTGAAGGCAGTGAACCTCAGAAGAATGAATCTATGTCTGAATCTAACTTAGATATAAATAAAGAATTCTTACATCTGAAAGGAAACAAAATTACTAAAGGCCTGGTTTCTCTTGAAAAGCTATTTGACAAGCATGATAGATTCATCAAACAATAGCAAACAAACTCGAGTTTTTCTCAAGGATTCAATCAAGTGAATCTAACTGCTAAAGAAAATCCCAAGATGATCAATATTGATAAGTGTTGCAATCCTGAAGAAAGATTCAAGTTCACTTCTTTACTCTGTCAATACATAGATGTCTTAGCATATTCTTATGAAGACTTGAAGTCTCTTAGACCAGATGAAATCTGCCTTGAGATTCCTCTCAAGGCTGACTCAATGTGATACAAGCAAAAATATAGATAATATAATCCAAAAATATTAGGTATTATTCTGTCTAAGATACAAAAAATATTAAATGTTAGAATCATCTTCCCAATTCATCATTCTACATGGATTGCAAACATAGTGCCTGTAAGGAAGAAGAATGGTGAAATTCACATTTGTGTAGATTTCAAAAATCTGAATCAAGCATCTTTGAAGGATAATTATCCTTTGCCAATTATGGATCAAGTGCTTCAAACAGTGACAAGTTCAAATATGTTATCAATGTTGGATGGCTTCTCAGGATATAATCAAGTTGAAGTTGGTGAAGTAGACCAGCACAAGACTACATTCACCACACCTTGGGGTACATTTGCATATAGAAGAATGCCTTTTGGTTTAATAAATGCTAGTGTTACCTTTCAAAGAGTAATGGATCTGGCATTCAAAGATGAGATTGGTAAATTCATAGTGATATACCTTGATGACTTGACTATCTTTTCAAAGCGTTGATCTAATTATGTATGCCACTTACAACAAGTGCTAGAGCATTTCCGCCAAAATGGTATTTTCTTAAATCCTAAAAAGTCTATTTTTGGAGTAACAGAAGGGAAACTCCTTGGACACATTGTGTTAAAAGAAGGCATAAAGATTGACTCAGATAGAGTCAAGTCTATTCAAGAGATTAATTTACCTACAAGCAAAACAATTGTTCATTCTTTCTTCAGAAAGGTGAATTTCTTATAGAGATTCATCCCCAAATTTGTTGAGAAGACTAGACATGTTGTGAACATGATGAAAGGAAAGACCATCTTCAGCTGGAATAAAGAAGGTAAATCAGCATTTCAGGATATCAAAACCACCATTGCTCATGCCCCTACCTTGGTTTGTCTAGATTACAACAAAGATTTTATCATATACAGCTATGCATCTAAACATATTCTTTTAGCAATTCTTGTTCAACAGGACAAGGAAGGTATGGAATCTCCTATTTCTTCATGAGTTTCCCTCTCAAAACCCATGAGATGAAGTATTCAAATATATGGAAGCATGCTTATGCCTTGGTGAAAGTAGTCAAACATTTTCGCTTCTATATTCTAAATTCACATACTACTGCCTTAGTTCCTGATACTACAGTCAAGTCTATATTAAATCAGTAGGAGTTTGGCATGAAAAGAGGTAATTAGATTGCAAAAATTTAAGATTTTGATCTAGACATCAAGTCAACAAAGCTGGTCAAGGGTAAAGGCCTATGCAATTAATTACTGACAATAAGCCAAAAGACACACAACGTGAAGAAACTGAAGTGGAAGAGACTCCAACAGTCCTTTTTGTCTGCACTACCAATGAGTGGTATTTAGGTATCCCTCACTTCCTTACCTATGGTGAATGTCTTACTCATTTGTCTTACAAAGAAAGGACTATCAAGTTGAAAGCTTCCAATTTTGTCCTTTGGGACAATGGCTTGTACAAAAAAAGCATAGATGGAGTATTCCTTCATTGTGTAGACAAAGAGCAACAAAGCTAGATTTTGAAATCTTTCCACAATCTGGCCTATGGAGGACATTTTTTTGCTCTTGTAATTACTCACAAGATTCTGTGAGCTAAGTATTACTGGCCAATTTTTTTCCAAGATGCACATAAGTGGGTAAGAAAATGTGAACTCTATCAGTAATTTGTTGGAAGACCCAAGTTAACTGATATGCCTCTCAAGCCATTGATCATAGAAAAACCTTTCTAGCAATGGGGACTTGATTTTATTGGGACTATAAACCCATCTTCAAGTTCTGGACATGATTATGTCCTTACAACAACTGACTATTTCACCATGTGGGTAGAAGCAATCCCAACTATGCATGCTACTTCAAAAGTTGTATGCAACTTCCTCAAAGAGAATATCATTTCTAGGTTTGGAGTTCCAATCAAAAAATTTACTGATAATGCAACTTGTTTCACCTCTCAAGAGATTACACAATTTTGTTTCTATTATGGAATTACACTCTCTCACTCTTCTGATTATTTTCCACAAGGGAATGGACAAGCTGAATCCAATAATAAAAATCTGGTAACTATTATCAAGAAGCTAGTAGATGAAAATCAAAGAACACGGCATAAAGCATTGGTTGATGCTCTATGGGTAGATAAAATCACACCAAAGAGGGTAATTGGTATGTCTCCTTTTCAACTTCTTTATGGTATCAATGCTGAGATAACAATCACCTTAGAATTGCTAGCCTTGAAATTGGCAAAGGCAATTGAGGATCAAACATATGACAGCTCTCTTGATAAAAGAATCATGTGCATGACTGAGCTAGAGGAACAAAGAACCATGGTAGTGTACAAAATTTCTACTCATCAAAGTCTAGTAAAGAAACTCTTTGACCAAAAGGCTAAAAATCATGATTTCTAGATTGAGGATCAAGTCCTGTTGTGGGATAAAAGGAGAGAACCAAAGGGGATGCATGGAAAGTTTGACTCCGTTTGGAGAGGCCCATTTATAATTCATCAACACATTGGTGAAAATAGCTTTCTATTGAAATATCAAGATGGTACACTCTTTTCTCTGCCTCATAATGGGCAGCATATAAAACACTTCAACTCTTGAAGTGTCAGAGCATTACATCTGTATATATGTATATTTGTATAGTTTTTAATTCTATTATGTTTTGTTTGTTTCCTTTTTTGATGCCTTTCATTTCTAGGTAACATGACTTTATAACCCAATGGTACACATGAAGATACTAGAGATTTTAGATTCTACTCCTTTCAATTCTTTTTGCAATTGACAAAAGTTCCCCAACTAGAGCCAGCTGTTGTCTCCCAAAAATATCACTCATTTTTGAGACAACATTTGAACTATTTTGGTCCTTCAGACTAAAATTGTCTCTTCCCTTTTCAAAACTTGTCTTGGGCATTCAAATTACTCATTTTTCAATCTTCTCATAAATCTACGGACTCTGTAGGCTTAAATCTATCGACTCTGTAGGCTTAAATCTATGGACTCTGTAGGTTTAAATCTATGGACTCAGTAGGAAGAGAAAATCTATGGACTCAGCAAGAAGAGAAAATCTACAAACTTTGCAGGCCAAGTTCAATGAGCTTTACAAGTTAAAATTTATGGACTCTTTCAAGGTTAGAGAAAACTATGGACTTGGTTTCTATGGACTCTGCAGGCAGGTTCAATTCTATAGGTTCAAAGGCTTCTGTAGGCAGGTTCAACCAAAAGAATCAGTTTCTAACACTTGGTCATTTTCAAAATTATTTCAGTACCTTGGTTCAAATAAAAATTTTCATCAGCAAGCATCAGAAGTAGGTTCAACATTTGGTTCATCCTTTGGTTCAAATTCAAAAGGTTCATCAGTCGGTTCAAGGCTTTGTTTGAATCATTGAACCAAAACTTGGTTCAAGGTTAGTTCAACGTATTCTGGTTCAACGGTTAGTTCATCACTTTGGTTCACTCACTTGAACCATTTTGGTTCAATGGAGTGGTTCAACCAAGCAGATCAATCAAATGGTTCAAATCCTTGGTTCAACAACTTGGTTCAAAGGAGCAGTATGCAAAAGTTCAAAGGGCCTCTTGAAGGACAAGTTCCCTTGCAAAGGGCACTTGGTCAATGAAAATACCCTTTGAAAGGGTCATTTTTAAAAAAGACTAAGGCAAGTCTAAGGCATAATTTATTCAGACTTTTTGTCCGAAGGAATTCCTTTGAATAAAAAGTCCAAAAGAATTATGAGAAGTCACAAGAGTAAATCCTGAAGGAATTCATGTATATGGCAAATGGAATAATTTCCACGAACAATTTGTCTATAGGTATTTGTCCACAGAATTGTCCATGGGAATTTTCCCAAGGAAAACCCTGGGGAAAATACCCATGGGAATTGTCTGCAAGAATTTTTGAAAGGCCACTGAAGGACCCCAAAGGGCAGGGGCCCTTGCGGGGGACTCTTGGCTACCAATTTGAAGAATACTTCCCCAAAGCTGAAGGGTCACCTGAAGAAGCCCAAAGGCACATTCAAAGACCACCCGAAGGGTAGATACCCTTGTGGGAGGCTCTTCTTGACCCAAAGTGGGTCATTTCTTAAGGCCCAAAAGGGCAAGTTCAATATGGAAAGTGCCAAATAAAAAAGCTGAAAGAGGACCAAGGGGTGACACACCTGAAGACATCAAATTCAATACAAAAAAATAGCCATTGATCCTTTGAACCTATAGACCAGAATGCATTCATAGACTTCAAGGCCAAGACCAACAAAAAGTGAGGAAGGAATAAAATAATAAATTGAATCTAGGACCTGATTCAATTAACCAAAAAAGGAGGAATGATGAAGGTAAGATCAAATTGCCAGGTGGACATTGAAATTTGCAAACTTTCAATAAGCATGACTTGTTTCCCTACATTAATAAAATCAAATGGGTAAAATGCCCCTAGGTTCCAGCCTATCCTCTTAACAGATTCCAACGCAACATGATGTGTTACCGTCTTGAGTCCTTGAAATGGATATATAAAGTACTCTCTTTTATTGTAAAAGGATCTCTTTTATGACAATCAGAACAAAACTCTACCCAAATTGAAAGGCACTTCTGAGACTTTAAGCTCAGTTTGTTTATCATATTTTGTTACTGGAATAAGAAATGAAGTGGTTTTTCAGACATTGTGTTGTAATATCTTTGTTGAGGAAACTGTTCTTATGTCTTTTTCTGCAATATATCTTCTGTTCCTTTAATTCAACAAGCAAAATTAGTGACAGTAGTCAAGAAGGTATCCTAAAGAATGAACTATGGAGAGACTTTTTGCCCCCATAATTGCCTTTAGTATGTTTTCTTTTCATTTTTGTGTAAAGGACCTTAGGCCGACTTTGTGCCCTCATTGTCCTTCGTATCTAACTCTTGAGAAATTTAGGTGGAAACTTTGTGCTACATCTCGATTTGCTAGTTATTACATCCTTTTCTACATTTTTTTGTTACTACCAAGAGTATTCTTGTGGTTTTTTGAATAGTACTTCTAAAAGAAGAGGAGTACTGTTTGTCATTTACCTTGAGTTTTTCCTTTGATCCACATGCATCATCTCTAAAAAAAGAGAGATGGATGGTTTGTTCTACCCCTAAGTATTATTTTCTATATATATATATATATATATATATATATATATATATATAGGGAACCTCCCCTTGATGAGAGGATAGATCAGTCCCCTTCTGATGTGGTAAAACTACACATTTGGATGACTAATCTTCCTACTTTGGCGGATTAGACATATTTTGTTTATCAGTACGTTGATTGACAAAATATTCAACCAACACTATTCATGTGGTTATTTGATTTATTGTATCATTATTCTTACCTATGTGTAATTTTTTTTCTCTTATAGGTTGTAGTTAGTGTTATAATGGTTTGTTATGTTGATTATAAGTGAAAGACAACTATACCTCCTAATCTTACTTGAAATCCTTAACCTCTCTATTAATTAATTATGTAATAAGACCAAATCAGGAGTTTTTTATGTATAATTTAGTCACATGGATCATTATTTAATTTCAAATGAGTGGATAAGATTAAAACATCTGGTGCATCACCTCAAATTTTTTCTTTGTATTGTCTAGTTCTTTGTCTCTTTTTTTCATTGAAATTTGAATAGGTGTAGTGTTAGTCTTAGGTGTAGCATCAAGGGAATCAACCCTCTTTAGAGGTTTTATTTAGTTATAGGCCACCTAAAAATTAAATAGTTCCCATTGTGTCAATTGAGGGAGGAGACCTGAAATGCCTCCTCAAAGGGTACAACTCAAAGTGACAATATTTTTTGGCATGCCTGGTGGGACAAACTTTCCTATTACGAGGAATGTTTTGGTGTTTTTATTCAACTTATCAACCTTTGGAGGCATTTACATAAACAATAATGGAAAATCTAAGTTATCTATAGCTAGTTTAAATAGTCTAAGTGCTTAAAGATCATCAATAGGTATGTATTTCAATATTATTTTTTTAGAAATTGCATATTTTTTACCTTCATATCCTTCATATCAAGATGAGAACATTTATGGCTTCACCTTAAGTATCCATGAAACATCAAGATACTATTATTCCTATGAAATTTTCCCCCTTCCCACCCCTACCCATGCTTTCAATTAGCCTTAGCAAAGCCATGTTCCTTCTAATCATCTTGAAAAATATTTCAAGGAAATAAGACTTAGCTTTTATAGATAATGTATGTATAATGATAGGCAAAAGGAATTTAATAAACATCAAGAGGAAATTGCATAGTAAACTTATATCCACCAATAAGAAGTAGATTCATGGGAGAGATATAATAAGGCTATAAAAGAACAAATGTAATAACTACTCCCAAGAGCACAAGGAATTGAATGCAAACCTCAAAAGCTCTCTCTTATCCCTAGTTTTAGATAAGGTTTTTTAAATGAGTCTACTTATTTTAAAATCCAAATATTTAATACTCCCAATCTTATGAAAGAGCCTATGCTTTTGTATAATCCACCCATTATTCCTCAAAGATCTCAAATGTATACCCTATGGTAGCCTTCATGGATCATTCCTCTCATACCAACCCAAAATCAACAAGAACACAAGGTGGTTGAGACCAAACCAATAAAGTTCCCAAGTTTTAAAAAAACCTTCACCTAACCCTGTAGTTGGATTTATTCATGAATATCAAGGCATATTATAATTTAATGGGTTGATTTTTGAGTGGAAATAGAAGAATGGAGCATCCTAGCATAAGTTTCTTTTCCTCCTCTATAATAATTATTGAATGAAACCATCAATTACAAACTTTAAAGTCCTAGGAGTACCTCTTCAAACCCAAAGCTAATTTAAGATCAACCCATAATTCCCTATATTATTATTCAAATAAATAGACCTTATTTCCCTCCCACCATCTCCCTTTTTGAAGGAAGACCAATTGTATGGAAGGCAAGTGAAAATCGTTTTGGGAAATATGAGATTTTTTCAAGTGAATGTGATGAAGAAGTCATCATTAACAGTCCTCATTATACCATCAGATCATAATTGAGATAAAAGGAAGAAAATATATCTTTTTGGCATACTCTCAATGATTAGAATTCTAATCTTAAAGAATAAGACATCAAATTGTTTGAGGAACCACCACTTGGTGTGATCGATAAATACCTTGTGAGTGAACAAAACATCCAAGAGGATCATGTGTTTCAAGAAGAAATCCTTAATCAGTCTAACATTAGTTTGGAAGCAAAATCACAATAAGGAGACACAATTCATCATTATATTGTTACACTAGATGAAGAGGCTCCTAATGATTCATTTGAGTGGGCCAAGGACTACTTTGAGTTTTAAGGACATAGTGAATAAAGTGTATACTTTAGTTCCTTATCTATTATAGATATGGAAACCTCCATACCAACTCCCATTAAACTAAAAGAGGGTCTAAATGAGACATAAAAAAGTGAGAGATAACTGTAAGACTTGTTTGAGATCCTATAACTAAGTTATGTGCGTTTATAAGGAGACTTATATTTAGCTAAGGATAATAAGGGAAGTCCTTTAAACATGTCATCCCAAGAGCCTATTTCACTTGATATTGATTTGTTTTATGTTCTAAACATTGGTTATAAATTCCTTAATCAATTTAAAGACCTTGAAGAAGATGAAATTCCCAAAAGTAACCAAAGAGAAGATCCCATGAAGAGTGGTAGCAATACCTTGATCCTATTTAAGATATTAAGACTCTTTTCAAGCCTACATATCCTTATAAAGATGTTAATATGGTGGTTGTCGAGATTAGAGAATGTGCTCAAGAGGATGTTGATCAAATCATATCTCAAGAAGACCCTAATGAAGATAGGGGTAGTATTTGGAGCTCCTTGAAGATCTTGAGTATCTTGCAAGAGTTGAAAAGGAAAAGACATATCTCAAGATGTCATAGAAGGACAAGAATAATGTTCTAGTGAGCCATTGTAGGTTGAGGTTATAGTTGATATTATAAATTAGACTATGATCATAATAGAGAGTTTTATCAATTTTGAAGATAAATATGAAGAGAGAATTGAAACACAAGAGCATTTTGTATTCATAAGAGATATGTTTTATTTAGATAATCCATTGGGAACCAAACCAAAGGAATTGTCAATTAGAAAAAGATATGATCCAATAAGAACAACATCTAAATAGTAGTTTGGTATTCATCTTTGTCAACCACATGGAAAAGACCTAAGATATTTTTCATTTGATCCAGGTGGAATGGAGGTAATTTGAGCCATGTATATATTTAGTCTATTTTTTATATCTCCAAGTGTCTCTAGCATAATGTTTGCCTAGTTTTTTATTGTTTCTATTTTCCCTAAGTGCCTCCTGACATATGTGTGTTTGTTTTTTATTTGTTGTGTGTTTGGTAAGGTAATATCAATTGTCTCAACTTGTTCTAAGGTCTTATATTTATGTTTCAAGGCCTAAATCATATTTTTTTCTTAGTGTTCAGTGACTCCATATCCTAATGGAATACTAAGGCTACTAGTCTATATGTTTAGCATGGAAACAATCCCTGGAAGTCACCAAAAATTTTGGCCAAATTATACTCCATATATTTCTCTATCTTCAAACTAGGTATCTAAGTCATATAACCTCATAAGTGACCTTGTTGATAATCTTGTCATGGTGTCATCAAGTTACTTCAATTTATAAATAAGGTCTTGTGTAATTTTGGAAATTTTTAAGGTATTTTATCATTGTTTAAGGTATTTTCAAAAGTTAAGGTTTATGTTTTCTATTTTTGTATGCTTATCCAAGTATTTTATTATGAAAATACTTATTAGAAATACATAATACATTCATAATTCAATCTATTGAGCCCTGATAGGAAATGGTAGTCATGTAAATGAATTCATAAAATGTGGTATGGGTCTCCATGTCAAGTTGCAAAGGTAATGAATTCCTCAAGGTCATTCTTATGGAAAGTTCAACATGCTTCAAGTTAGTAGAGCTAGTCTAAAGTTCAAAACTAATGATGTATACAATTAATTAACTTGTCCAAGTCTTGTGAGGAAGTTTATAATGTGAAGGTGGTAGGTTTAATTCAAAAATGAAAGTTTTCAAACCCAATATACTTGAGACGTCATGATTATCATTTACAGCCAACAATAAATGTCTCCCATGGGCTATAAAAGTAGGAATACTTGATTTAAAGTTTTTTTACATGAATAATCAGTTATTATAGTCTTATTATGTCCAAAATAAATATTATGTGGTGGTACAATTCCAAACAAGGCAAAAAACCACTAAAAACTCCATTGAGTCACATACATGGTAAAAAAGGCCAATTTGTTAACATTGGTTCATGAAGGACAAGGGAATACAAGACCAATGATATTAGGGTTTGGAAGGAACTCCTATGACCTATAAATTTGTGGAAAAATTTATGAGTCTAAGGGCTTGTGCTTATGAATCATTGTTAAGAAGTTTACTACTTCTAAAACCCTTCAAAACATTAGGTGCTCAATTTTAGAGAATTCGAATGCATTTGTGAGATTGTTGATGTAAAATAAAGGTTGTGAGATATATTTAATGGTATTATCATTCCATAAAACACCAAAACCAATGCATGCAACCATGAACCGAACCTATAATGGTAAGAAACCTCATGTTTGACTATATTTTGACATGATAGGAAGGTTTTTGAGAGTGGGAAGTGTTCCTAACTATAAATTTTATTTAAATAGGTTGTTAGAATTGTAATAAACCATTTCAAACTCTCTCAGACCTCTTAAAATCATCCATAGGGTCAAAATGTATAGAATCCACTTGAGTATGCATGATAGTGGACTCTGTCAAGTCTATGGATTCATAATGAAGGAGTCTTGGTAGGTTTATGTTGTTTCCCACTTGAAATGAAGCCATCAAACAAGTCAAATAGAACCTAATTTTTTCTCCAAGATCATTCATACACACCTAAAATTATAAGAGATAATCCAAGAACAAGGTTTTAATGGGTTAAGCTTAAGACAAACCCTATAAACATGCACACCAAAATATGGAAAAATATGCAATTTTGTGTTGAGAATTATGTTTGGAAGGTCAAGTAAGGTGTGAAATATATTTTGGATAAGGTTTTAAATCTGATCATAATCATTTCCATGAGATAAAGCATTCAAATAAGGCCCTTAGGGTCAAAATTGTCAAACTACCCACAAACCCTAGGCATTTATCAAAGACTTCTAAACTAATGATTAACTAAACAAATCCATTGAAAATTTTACTAAAGTTAATAGAGGGGTATCATCAAGTGTTATAATTGGTTTTTAACTTAAACTCACCTTGTGATTCTATCTATAGCTGATTGTGTTCAAGATTACCTATAGGTAGTCACCAAGAAAGGTCTAAAAAGAGAAAATTGATTGTGTTTGCTTGGATTTTTGGATCAAAAGTTCATATGAAGATTTATTGTTATTGTGTGAGAATATTAAAACACTTGGATAAGTGATCCAATTTAGTTTGTGATTGTATTGAGATAAAATCTTTTGGATAAGGTATATTAGGCCTATAAAGACCTAAAATAACAACATTGCCATTAAGGTCAATCTTTAAGAAACTAATAAAAGGATTAGTTTCTTATTATTGTAAGTGATTTATAACTTATCAATAAATAATTAAATAAAATATGGGAGGATCTTAGACTGATAACACATTTCCAAATTCATGATAGGCCTATTCATAGTCTTGTAGGAGTTTTTTAGGACTAATTTAAGTTCCTTCTCATTTGAATATTTGGTGAGTGTGTTGAAATTGTCTAAAATATTTATAGGTCCAATATTACATAGGTCTTGAAATATCTTTAAGTCAGAAATAAATAATTTGAAGACATTTTTTTCTCAAACACTCATCTTGAATGTACACCTATAGGGTTGTATGCTCAATAAGGTCACCTTCCTCACATGTGAAGTACGTTGAGCATGTGCATAGGTAAAAAATACATTAGGCAAATTTTAAGGGTTATATTTACACCATGTTATTGGTATTTATCAATTAAATTAAGTCATTTACTCTATGAATGATTAGTAAAAAGATAAATAATTCAAAACCCTTACAAATCCCTAAAAGAATCTAGATGAATAAAAACACATTCCAAGTGATCCTAATTCATATGAATATACCTGGAGACATATAAATAAAATTTTCACACCTCATGGTAAAATGTTGGACCAAAAATCTTAGCACATGTGGAGATAAAAGTACAAAAAGGCATAAGATTGCCTATTTGGACTGATTTACATGGTGTTATAATGTGTGAGAGTCTCTTGATAATCTAAGGAGGTTTTATAAGCTTGGAAAAAGGTATAATGACCTTAAAAAATCCATTCTAGAGACTTTTAGGGTGTTAATACAAGTTTTCAAGTGAATAACATGCCTAAATGAAGAGTGCCCCTTGCTTAGAAAATTGAAGTTGTAGACCTTATAGAGGTCATTAAGGGCATATAAATATTCAAAGTTCCATTGAAAATATATTATTACATTCTTGAAATACCTTCTAAGACATAAAAAATTAGTTATAATGACAATAGATAGGTTTGAATGAATCGAGACATAGGCAATCTACTAGTTCCATGGTGATGAGAACATCAAAGATGGATGCCATCTTCTATAAACATTTTAAATCTTATTACAAGGTGATTCCACTCTATACCATCTAATTTTAGGTAGTGATGAGTGATAAATGGTCTAGTGGACTTACATTTTGCCTTTAAAAGACTAGAAAGCAATCTAGGAAACTAGTTCCATCAAACATCTCTCAAGAGAGCTTGTGATAGTTGAACATGTTATCAACAAATCCTAAATGACATAATACACCCTGCAACATTAGTATTAAATATTCCCAATAATGAATTAGGTATCATAAATATTAATGGGAGTTATATGCAATTAGTATGAAGGAATTAATAGCTTAATTTGTAACTACCCTTCAATAAGTGGTCTTGTAACTCCAAGAAAAGAGAGGTAGATTTAAAATATCAATTGTGAGTCATAAAAATCAATGATGCAATCTTATGACACCTTTAACGAAGACTATAAAATTTTTAGGTTCTGATCAAAGGAGATAATCAAATACTATTTGAGGAAAATAGTAATCCTTCATGGTCATATTTAGAGTTTCCTAAACATGAACTAGGTGCCAAAAAGGTCAATGATAGTTAGAAACAAAGAAGGATGAGAGACATGATTTCAAGAGAGGAAATCATCTCTAGGAAGAATTAAGTCAGCTATGATGACCTTTTATTCCATCCCTTAGAGGAAAATCCATCAACACTTGGACTAGTGCATTGTTAAATAAGATGATAACACCTTATTTACATGTGTGGTTAAAGAATACCTCTATTTTGTAACTACAAAGAGGACTGTGATAACATTAATGATATTCATATTTTTTGGAGACACACTAAAAGATAGGAGGGTGAGAATCAGTCTATTAATTTTTTTCACATGTACTTTAAAATTCCTCGAACCATCAAAGTAATACAAAGATATAGCATTGCATAAAGAGTAATTCACATAAGCATAACACAAGAAAAACATATATGAGTGGGAAACACTCAAGGGGTAAGAAAATACATTTATATTTTAAAATTTAATACATTTATATAATGCAAACATTAATATTTAGTGAATCACCAAACTCACATGGAGCATCAACCCAAACTAGCCAAGCACCAACATTACTAGGATTTATCAAGCACCCACCTATAAGGAAGCATGAACCCCCTAGATGACTTGACAAAAATTAGCCACCTAATTAATTTTATAACCTTTAGTTCACCTTCTTTATCAACCAACTAATGATGACCACCTATTCATCTCTTCACACTCTTATTCCTCTCAAATTGCCTTCTAAGCCTCTTCATTCTACTGGCCCTCTTCTTGACTTGATTAGGTCATCTGACCTTAATTTTCATATATAGTAAGCCTATTATATCTTCATGATAGTTTATATTCACCCTTATGATGGTCTATAGACCTCCTTAATCTCTTAAAAGTTCTATATCTTTCACTTCAACTCACTTATATTCTAACTAGACAATTAGGTATGTTAGTCCTTATTTTTATACTTGGATCTTGCTCATACACCTCTTGATTGGCCATACACAATTGACCACTTATATTTTCAATACAATAGGCCTTAGTACATGCCAAAAACATGAATCAAATACTAAAATAGGTTAGTTATAAAATATAGGAACAAACCCCCTTTTAGGCCTTAAGAAGACCTAATTTAATTAGGTGTTCATTAGCACATGTTACCCTTTTAACTCATTGACACACTTTAAAACTCCTTACATGATAGTAACATATCATATGTCACTCAAATATACCCCTACTAAGCCTATCTTGTTGGATTATATTATGATACAAATATATTTTTAGTTAGTTTATGTTTTTGTTATGGGTTGGTTTCACTTGTTGGTTGGTTTTATAACCAACTTTCTCTTCCCATAAGATTTAAATTCTTTCCTTTATAAAATAAATAAATAAGTTTTAATATTGAATACATTTTCTAAATTATTCCTCCTAGATCAGGACCTAACAATGGTATTAGAGCCACTTTTTTTTAGGGAGGAAGCCATGAATGTGTAGGCATAAGGAGAGAGATACTACCATGGTAAATTTTTGTCATAAACAAGCTTAAGCATGAAGAATCCCTAGTTCATATAACCCCTTAAAAAGAGTGAATGATAGTTGAGTGTTGCACAACAATTTTTGAAAGATAAATATCATTATTTAAGAAAGGTATGATGTTTGATAAGAGGATGGCCGATTTAAAGAAAATTATTAAGAAAACATATGGGACGGATTTGTTATTCATCAATAATATTTTCGATCCTACAAAGTGGCACAAGAAATTAATGAAAAATAATTTTTAGGCCTAAATATCTACCATTATGTGTTTGGAAAAGTTTGGGTTATGATTTTGGATTTTAGTTTGATGATCTGCAATAAATACAAGGATAAAATAAATTAGAGAATGTGTTGAAGAATATAAAGAATTCAAAGAGGTTGAAATCATGGTCAATTGATATAGTTTGCAAAAAATGTGTTTTATCCTCCTAATTACCATCCATTGACAAACAAAGCATTGAAACAATATGCTAGAAGTAATGACATAATAAAATGAGTGATAGAGTGATGAACTAGAATAAATGGTGGTCTAGAAGAAGTGTTTACAACCTAAAAATCCTCAATGTTTTGTGTGATCTCCACCAAAAAAAGGTCCACATAAAAATTTCATTTGATTTGTCGTTCAAATAACAAGACTAGTGCATTTTACATGTAAAGTAAATTAGGTGAATTTTTTTTTCATGAATACTTTTATATTTTCCTCACATTTGAAAACTCCAAATTATTTAGAATATTGTTCCTTTCCATTTTAAATTTTCATGTAGAGAGATTGTTAAATGTAATTTTGATAGTCACTTTCCTAATGAAAGGTTAAGGGTTGAAAATCCTTCACAAACTTTTTTTTGGGGTTAATTTTAGTAATCAAATTTAGTATTTTTATATTACTTTTGGTGTAAAGGAGTTATAAGGATAAATCAATTTTTTTAATGAAAATTGTGATATAAGGGTGTAATAGGAGTTATAAGGTGTAATTTTTGATAAATCTCATGATTATTTGTAAATCAGAATCTTTTCGATGGTAAAGCCCAAACCCCAACAGTATTCCTTGATTTTTTTCTTTTGTGGCATCATGGCAAAAATTATGAGTTGATCTTATAAAATGGAAAATTTTTCCCTAAAAACTAAAAATAATTGAGTAGAAACATGTATAACACCCTCATATTTAATGATTTATGAGAAATAACTAAGAAAGAGACCACACCACCAACTGAAGTGGATAACCTAATTGAATATCAAAAACATGATAAGTTTGCAATCTCTCAATTGAAATCATCTTGTATTGAATAGGTTATCATTCATATTGAGTTAATTAAAATTGGTGCATGGAAATAATGGAAATCATTAAAATATTTGTATGAAAAACAACCTACATATAAAAAGATTGACATTCTTATGAAAGTTTTGAAAAATAAACTAGCGGATAACGAAGATGTCTCTGAATATATTTCTTGAATGAAAACATTGAAATACTACACAATTGATGGTAAAATTTATGATGACATGTTGCTTTCCATCAGATTTAATGATCTTAATTATATATACACAAATTTTTTAGAAATGTTATAGCTTAGTGATAAGATTAATGGTGCCAAATTTGACACCATGTCTGAGTTATTGACTCAACATGAGAGATAATTTACACAGAATAAAATTACACATATTGAATAGGCTCAATATGTAAATAATAGGTCCCAACATAGATATCATCACCATGTATAGTGAAAGATTCAAAAACATTCTCTAAAACACTCTCAGTGACATTCTCCACATCATTCTCAATGATCTCCATGATATTCATGTCAACACTCCCCAAGGTCTTCCAAATGAAAACATCATCATAAGAATTTTTATCACTCCTATATTTCTTTGATTGATTAAACATCTTTTGAATCTTACATACATGGGAAAGATCCCACATGTTTCAAATGTGGTGGAAGTGGAAATCTTGCATATGTTTGTCCACCATGATGACTTCATTCTCCATATAAAAAGAAAGTTGAAAAAAATTATGTGGATCATTATAGTGTCAAATATTTTGGTTAATCTAATTATTATGGTTATTATAAAACTTTCTCTAATTAGGAGGCATCTTATATGGTTGAGGTCTATGGTCCTAATGGAATCTACACCATATTTTGAGTGCTTAGTGATTCACCCATCTTGTACGAGCTACTAGGCTTAAGACTGGGATTTGTTTTAATAGTTTTTTGTCTTGTGTTATTGATTTTAGTTCCATTTTTGGATTTCCATACCTAATTTCATGTCATGGAGTAGACATGTTTATTTGATTTTTTTCTCTCGATGCATAACTTCTCACCTCTTACTTGATAAGGTAAGAAGATATTGTATTTGTTGGTATTTGATCAGTCATCAGTGATAGTACAAGTTGATAGGGGTTGATATAACATTTAGTGTTAGCAAAGGTCATCAGAATTTATTGGACATTAGGGATATTTTCCATATAAAGTATAGGTTTATCACTTGGATGAGTTCTTATGTGGGACCTTATATGGATTGATGCAGTTGGACATGCTTCATGTTGTTCAAATATAGTATGGTAAGATAATCACCAAGTATGAGTAAAATTTGATCATGTTCATCAACCAATTTTGTTCTAAACTCACAGGGATGGGCTTCTTTATGGAGCGACATCAGTTTTTGGTTAGTGCCAGAGGTACAATGGACCACTTGAAGTTAAGATAGAGTTCCTTTGATGAATTTAGAGTCATTACTCCATATATTTTATACCCCTTTGTATCAAGGGGGAGTTTGTTGGATTATATTATGATCCAAATATATTTTTAGTTAGTTTATGTTTTTGTTGCAGGTTGGTTTCACCCGTTGGTTGCTTTTGTAACCAAATTTCTCTTCCCATAATATTTAAATGCTTAACATTATACAAAAATAAATAAGTTTTAATATTGAATAAATTTTATAAATTATTCATCCAATATCAGTAATAATCATATGTCCATGACCCCTTTTATCTCCAATCACTACTTGAAGCACGCCATTAATACTATTCAAAATTAGGCATGTGCATACCCATAAAGTCTATCTTAAAATAATAAAGATACAACATAATTTTTATAAAAAACCATGATTAAAAATCACATATACAAAGGATAAATTACCTCAAGGTCATCACCATATTATTAGACTTCACAACTCATGGAAAAAGGACTCAAACCCTTCTCTACAAATAGCCCACTCAGAACTACCAATTGGCCTTAAAACACAGTCATGGAAACTTGAACTTATAACACCTTAAGGGACACACTAAAGGACTTAAAATGAAATAATAATATCTTAAAATATCATTATAACGATATAAAAAAATATATCATAATCTCTAATTTTAATATTGGCCATATAGACCAATCTCATGACCTCACTGTATACAAATGATCCAAAACTCAGAAGTTCTGGTTGATAAATATTTCAATAACATAGAAATATCATAGTAACAATGAATTCTCTAAGAAGATATGCAGTATTACTCAAGATCGCAATACAAATATATGATTATCTCTGGGAAGAGATGTCTGTCTTCACATTTCAGGTTACCTCTTCATTTATACAAATTTTGAAAGCATGGGGAGGATGTGGAAGGTCACCAATCTCGAGGGAGATTAAGTGGTTTTACTTCCAAGATTTAAAACAATATAGAATTTGAGGAATTACTATTTTTAGAAACTTACTATTTTTAGATTGCACTACTAAAATTGAAATTTAGAGCACTTACATTGGCTTTTATGGGGTCAAACATCATTGATAAAATCCAAATGCCATATCACAATTTTTTTCTCATTCTTAGCTTTCCAACGGTTCAAACGGTGAGTCAATTGGAGTTGCGATGCAAAAGTTATGGCTCCCAGAAGTTTTGTCATCAATTGCGATGGAACTGTCACTTGAATTATCACCTAAATTGTTGCCCGAATCATTCCCCCCTCCTTGAAAATAAATTGTACCCATTACATCAATGTTACCCATCAGGTGTGGTAGTTGTTTCTTTATTTGATTCTTTTGAGCCACTCACCTTGAAGGCTAAGATGGCCCCTTTTGACCACTCAATAAAGTGGAATAGAGCATCCTCTTATTGTCTTCATCTAGGTATCCACAATTTGATCCTCTTACACTAGAGAAAAACTCTATGGATCAAGCTCATCAATGTCTAGTTGTTCTAATACAATTGAAGTGTCCAATATAGGTGGGTGATATGGTTTGAGGAGCTCCACATTGAATATTGGATGCAGACCAAGGTAGGCTGGTAGGTTTAACTCAAAAGCATTTTCTCTAACTCTTCTAGTGATGGTGTAGGGACCATATCGTAGAGATTGAATATTTTTGTGTGGGCATGCAAGTGATTCCTTTTTAAGCTGCAACCAAACCTTGTCACCCATAATAAAATGGTGTGTAATCCTACGTTTGTTATGGCATTGCTTATACTTCTGATTCATCTTCTCCAGGATGTCATGAACCTATTGCTGGATGTGTTGCATTCTTTCAATAAACTTTGTTACTTTTTCTGCCTCAAATCTTCCATGAGGTGTGTATTCCATGGTGGAAAATGGAATATCTACATCAATTGGTGCCATGGGTTGGAACCCAAAACATACTTGGAATGGACTGTGCTTGGTCAAGTTGTGCAGTACCTGACTGTATCCATGTTGTATGAACAGAAGTCCCTCATCCCATGTGTGTGGATGTTTGGAGTGATACATCTAAATCATGTGAACAATCAAGCTATTTACCACCACTATTTGACCATCAGTCTATGGATGGAAGACTGTGGACTTCATCAGCTTAGTATCCATCATCTTCCATAGAGTGGACCAGAAGATGCTCAGGAACCTGCTATCTCGATCTAAGACAATGGACTTGGGGAGACCAAAATGGAGCCATACTACTCTGATACCACTTATCCAAAACTTAGAAGTTCTAGTTGATAAATATTTCAATAGCATAGAAATAACATAGTAACAATGAATTCTCTAAGAAGAGATGTAGTGTTACTCAAGATTGCAATACAAATATATGCTTATCTCTGGGAAGAGATGTCTATCTTCACATTTCAAGTTACCTCTTCATTTATACAAATTTTGAAAGCTTGGGGAGGATGTGGAACTTTCACCTGAATTGTCACCTAAATTATTGCCCAAATCAATAGACCTCACTGAACTAGATAGGTCAACTTGTGAGCAACTTTTTACTATATATAATTATATCCAAAAAATTTATCCAACATGAATGTGTATTAAAAATATTTAAAAACATATCCATGTAATTTTATTCATCGTTATTCCATGATAACACATCCCTAATCATCTCTCACTTATGTGTGGGTTTTTCATTATTTCCACCATTAGGCCTGTTAATGACTAGTCAACTTAGATGACTATATTAGAACACCTAAGGTATATAAATTATCTATAAACTTTAATACACATAAACTATAAGTCTAAAAATTTATCCTCCATCTATTTAAAAACATTTACTTGGTCAACTCTGACTGCTACAACAAATTTCTAAGAAATTAGCACTTTCTTGTAGGGTCTACTCACACACCTAACAAACCAATCATAGCTAGAGATGCTTGGGAGAGTTGAATACAATATAAAATAGTTTTTATATTCATTTTAAACCAATATTTTCTATTTTTATCAACATATTTCACATGGGGTCATTGTTAGGGTTTTAGAGAGGGTTAACACTATTTTTGGTGTTAATAATTGTTCATAAAGGACTACCCCTCATTTTCAAAACTAATGCCAAGAGATCTTAGCTAGGAAACTTAACCATATATCCTTAACATATTATGTTACCATTTAGAGGTTACACATGCTAATGAACACCTAAAAGTTCTTCTCGAGTTGAGAACACTTCATTTTATGCACTCAAAAGCCCTCAAAACTACTTTTCATGCCTTTTATTAAAAAACAAGACCTCAAACTTTGTGAACTTTATTGAAAAAATATATAATACATATAAAAACACTAACATATCCATAATTTCCATGGAAATAGAACCTCATACCCCATTTGGCCACCATCTCTCTCTTTACTTGCTTAGACCTTGACCTACAAACCACATTAAACCTTAAAATTGACCTTCATGACTCTTTCCATGTGATTTTTGCCTCAATTACATGATTAAAAAACAACTCACATTCTCAAAAAAATTTAAACATCCTTCATATGCCTTGACAACAAATCACGATGTCTCATTAGGCTAACCAGGGTGTAGAATTGGTTTGGTTGCATACTAAGTTTATAGATGCTACCCATGTAGGCTCACCTTGAGAATCACATGAGTGTTCCAATGCCTCATATGCATTCATAATAAACCTTATACATAAATTCATTCTATTTTTTACTAATTTCACTAAGTCACCAAGATTGTACCTTGTCATAAGGTTCCTTCATGCTATGACTAGTTTCATAACTAGGCTTCTCAAGCACTTGAGACTTAGAAATTGACTTTGAAACACTTCTTGATTATCTTAAACCATGATCACATGCTCCTAAAACAATTTCATACATGTAAATGATGATATCAAACAGGAAAATTCTTCAATGACCTCATGAACACCTTTCTTAAGAATGTTTGACATCAATGAGAACATCAATGCCAAACCTCAACAATATGAACAATGCTCAACAATATCCTCCTTTGTCATTAATGGAAAATCATACTATAAACTAATTATTCTCATCTCCTCATTTTTTTCTTTCTCTCCCTTTGACATAAATGACAAAGTGATGTCTACAACTCCTTGGATCACACTTATTACAACCAAAAAACTCAACACATAGGACTATGAGTTTATGAGACATAATACAAACATGTTCCCCCTATCTCCATGCACAAATTTTTGGAAACTCACCTATTATTGTATATAATAAACATTAATAACTCCCCCTAAGTACTTTGGCTTCTTTACTGATCATTAGGGGAAGGAATTATACCCAATTCCTATCATAGGTGTTTAAATGTTACCTTTGGAAGTGGTTTGGTCAAGATGTCTACATTCTAATCTTGTGTATAAATATACTCAAGTCTAACACTTTTTTCACTTACCTATTCTCTTAGAAAATGATACCTAATTGGAATGCACTTGGTCCTTGAGTGCATGAAAGGGTTATTTTAGACACTTATAACACTTGTATTATCACAATAGATAGGACTAGGACTATCATAATCCACCTTGTAGTATTTTAAGGTCTATCTCATCCATAGGACTTTAATGTAACATGAATTTACTACAATTTACTCAATCACATAAGTGGATAATTCTACTTATGGTTACTTCTTGTTTATCCATGAAACTAGAAACACACCTAAGAATAAAGTTCCTCCACTGTTACTCTTTCTACCATCTATACTTCCTACCCAGTATGCATTTATGTAGGCTATCAAATTTAACTCCTTATTTTTAGATACCATAATCCAAACTCCATAGTCCCCTTGAGACACCTGAGTATCCTTTTGACATCTTACAAATGATTTTCCTTTGGATATACTTGAAACCTTCCAACAATACCTATTTTCTACATAATGTTAAGTCTAGAGGTAATGGTGTATAACAAACTTCTAATCATTGACCTATATGATGTCTAATTGAACTTTGAGGACTTATCTTACTTTATCAACTTACACCCTATGATAATGGGTGTAATCACTTCCTTGAAATATTCCATCTCAAACTTCTTTAACATCTCTGTTATGTACTTGGCTTGTGAGATGAAAACACCTTTTTCAGATTGAGTGATTTATAACCCAAGAAAGAATGATAATTATCCTAGCATGGACATCTCAAACTCTTTATTCATCACCTCTAAAAAGTTCTTGCTTATATTCTCATTTTTCCCACCAAATATGATGTCATCTACATAAATAACTACTATCAACTAATGTTCATATTCTATCTTGATGTATATGTTACTATCTGCAACTCCTCTTTTGAATCCTTTATATAAAAAATACTTGTCCAACCTAGCATATCGAGCTCTAGGATCTTGCTTTAAACCATAGAGAGCATTTCTAAATCTACATACATAGTATTTATCATCTGATAGTGAGAATCTCTCAGGTTGCTCAATTTACACTTCCTCTTCCAAATTCCCATTCAAAAAGGTAGATTTGACATCCATCTAGTATACCTTGAATCCTTTGAATCCTGAATATGCTAGAAATAATCTAAAGGCCTAAAATATTGCTACTAGTACAAAAGTATCCTCAAAGTCTAACACTTTAACTTTTCGATAGCCCTTGCATACCAATCTAGCCTTGTTCCTAGTGATTACTCCATCTTCATTCAACTTGCTTCTAAATAGCCATTTTGAGCCAATGGTATTATTATCTTTAGGCCTAGGAACTAGTTCTTAAGTCTCATTCTTCTCTATTTGGTCTAAATCCTCATTCATATCACCTGTCAAAAATTTGTCTTTTCTTTTTTATATAACAATCTTAGGTTCAATATTGCATAATAGAGAAATATTCTCTTGATTTAGATTACTTACCAGTCTTCTCCTTGTTTGCATACTTGCATTCTTATTACTAATGATTCAAGATTCAAGATGATCTCTTTGAATATGTATTGATGGTTTTTTTAATTAATATATCTCAACTTATTATTATTCCTCATCAACCTCTATATTCTCCTCTTCATTATTAAAGTCCAGATTATATAAAGTGTCCTTTGACTGTGAGTGTGATTTTCTTGTGTCATCAATTTTCACATTGGTGCTTTCCACTATATTTTTTAGTCTCTTGTTATAACATCTATAGGCTAAGGTCATTGATGAGTATCCTAGTAATATACCTTCATTTTATATGGAATCAAACTTTCCCAAGTCTTCATCATCTTTTTTGATGAAATATTTGCTCTTAAACACTATAAAGTGTTCCATATTGGTAGGTTTACCCTTCTATAGATCATAATGAGTCTTATTTTCATTATTCCTTATATGTCCTCTATTAAAAATGTAAATTTTAGTGATTACTACCTCTCTTCAATATCCATTAGATAATATAGAATCATTTAGTGTAGTTCTAGCCATCTGTTGAACTATCCTATTCTTCCTTTCCACTACCCCATTTTACTAAGGTGTCTTAGTTGTTGAGAATTATCTCTTTATTCCATGAACCTCACATAAGTCATAAAACTCATTGGAAAAAAACTCTCCTCCTATATCATATCTTAGGAACTTGATATTCCCATTCTTCTCATTCTCAATAAGATCCTTGAATGCTTTGAACTTGTCAAGATCTTCTAACATTTCTTTCAAGAATGCAACACAAGTCATTATTGTGTAATCATCTATGAGTAACATAAGGTAACTAATCTCTTTAAATGATTTAAATTATTTTAGGCCCATAGATATCAGTGTTTATTAACTCCAAGGGTCTTGTAGAAGATTACTCCTTGGAATTGAACCTTCTTCTAGTTTGCTTACTATGTTGACATGCCTTACAAAGTATGTTTGTAGGTTTGGTGATCTTAAGCATATTCTTCACATACTTATTAGTAATAATCTTGACCATATTGTTAAATTTTAAGTGACCTAACCTTCTTTGACATAGACAAATTGTATCTATCTTTCTCATGAATCATTTCTCCTTCTTGATCTCTTTCAAGAATATAGATTGTTCTCAGTCCTCTTATCATTAGCAATTAGCCTTCTTGATTTGTCTCTCCTTATCTCACACCCTTTGTGATTAAAGGTTAATGTATATCCTTGATTCTAGATTTGACTTACAATAATTAGGTTATGTTTAAAACCTTCCACATACAACACATTTTGTGTCTTGCTCTTCCCATTGTCTAAACTCAAGACACCCTTGCCAACTATATTGATAGTTTGGTAGTTGTGTTGTCTCCAAACCTCACTATTCTTGTAACATTATTATTCAATAAGATGAACTTATTTATTTATACTATCATGTGGTTTGAGAAATGCATATCTATATACCATTTATTTCCTTTATCTTGAATGTGAAATGCTTTTTGATCTATAAAAACTGCTCTTTGGTCTTCTGTACCTCCTCCTTAGCAAATAGTCCATCTTGACTCTTGAGCTCAATATGATCCATACTAACTTGATTTAGATTACATACCAATGTTTGATCCTTATCATGCATTATATGAGCTTCATCTATCTTTTTGAATCTTGAGGGACTTATAACTCTATTAGATGATAATATTTTGATGTATCCTATATTGTGATAGATGTATTAAAAAACATTTCTATACTTGCCTCTTGACTAATTACTCCTTTTCCCATGGTCCCATTATGACTTGTCCTTTATTGAATTGGGATATTTGATTAGTCTTTTCATATCGGTACTCTTGAATTGTTCTAAATTATCATGCTTTCTCTCAAACTTGCCCATTTTGTCTATGAGCTATTCATGCTTAACCTTCAAATAATCTATCATTGTCTTCAACTGGTCATACTCAGCTTCCTTTGACTTAAACCTTATATTGACACCTTCTAACTAACTACTGAGATCATTTATATTCTTTTTTTGATGCTTCAAATCATCAAGGTCTATTATGAGCTTAGATTCAAGGTATACTTTAGCTACTCTTTCTTCACTATCATAATATACTTCTTCATCATACATGTTGTCTTCTTCATATTGATCACAAGACATATTATGCTTCTTAGGATCACCTAAAAAAATTTAGACTTATATTCAAAGGACTAATTTTTGAAACCAATTTTTAGAGAAACATAATGACTAAGAGGGGGTGAATCAGTATTTTAAAAATTTATTTCACATGTACTTTAACATTCCTTTAACTATGGAATCAATACAAAGATATAGTGATGCATAAAGAGTCATTCACATGATCATAACAAAAGAAACACATATATGAGTGGGAAAACATCAAGGGAAAGAAAAATGATTTATATTTTAAAACTTAATACATATTTATAATACAAACATCAATATTTAGTGAAGTAACAACTTCACATGGAGCACCAACCCCAACTATCCAAGCACCCACTTGACTAGGCTTTAGCAAGCACCCACCTGAAAAGAGATAGCAACCCCGTAGATGACTTAGTACCAAATAAACAACCTAATTGATTTGATCAAATTAATATCATATTTTATCTCAACTAATTTATGATGACCACCATTTTATCTCTTCATACTCTTATCCCTCTTAAACTGCTTTCTAGGCTTCTTTGCTCAACTAGCCCTCTTCTTCACTTGATTAGGTCATCTAAACTTTATTTTCATACATGGTAACCATATAATATCTTCATGATATTTTATATACACCCTTATTATGGTATAAAATACCTCCTTTAACTCTTTTTATTTCTATATCACTCACTTCAACTCACTCATATTCTAACTAAACAATTAGGCCTATTAGGCCTTATTCTTATACTAGGCTCTTGCTCATACACCTCTTGGTTAGAAATACCCACTTTCCCACTTATATTTTAAATATAATAGGCCTTATTAAATACAAAAAACATTATTAAAAAATTAAAATAGGTTTGTCATAGCATATAGGACAAAAACCTCTTTTTAGGCCTTAAGGAGACCTAATTCAATTAGGCCTTCATTAGCACATGTTACCCTTTGAACTCCTTAGAACACTTTAAAAATATTAAAATAGAAGTAACATATCATATTTCACTTAAATATACCCATTATAATCTCATATTATGTCCATGACACCTTTTATCTCTAGTCACCACTTGAAGAATGTCATTAACACTATTCATAATTAGGCTTGTGTATACCCAGAAAGTCTATCTTGAACTACTATAGATTAAACACCATTTTTTCAAAAACCCATGGAAAAAAATAAAATATATAAAGGATAAATGACCTTAAGGTCATCACCATATTATTTATACTTCACAACTTATATAAATAGCCCACTTAGAACTGCCAACTAGCCTCAAAACATAGTCATGAAAACTTAAACTTTTGACACTTTGTTGTTCCCAAAATCTGTCACTCATTTTTGGGGACAACATATCAACTATTTTGGTCCTACAGGCCAAACTTCTCTCTTCCCTTCTCAAAAATGTTATGAGCACTCCAATTCTTCAATTGTTCAAGCTTTTTCAACTAAGGAACTCACAAGTTCAATAGGTTCAACAACTTTAATAGGTGAGCTCTCACAAAGAAACAAGTTCCCAACACTTAGGCATTTCAAGGTTGGTTCAAATCTGAAGTTTAATCAAAAGAATTATTAGTGGGATTAAAATAAAAGATTGAACCATTGAACCATTGAACCCCACCTCCAAAGGTTCAAAGGTTCAATGGGTTCAAAGGTTCAATGACATCGGCAGACTTAAAGAGTTAAGCACTTTGGCAAGTTCAAAGTTCAACCGCTTTGAAAAGTTCAATGAATTCAAAGGACTTAAAGAAAAGAAGACTTTGAAGAACAAAAGATTGAACCATTGACCTGTTGAACCTTCAACCAAAAGAGTTTAAATTTCAAAGGTTCAATGAGTTTAACAAAAAAGAAAAGGATCCAGAAACTTTGAAGGACCAAAGGATTTAGAGAAAGAGAATGAATCGTTTAAATTTGAACCAAAATGGTTCAAAGTTCAAAGGTTCAAGGAAGATTCAAGTGAAGTAAAAAAGTGGAATAATTTAGAGACAAGTTCAAAGAGATGGTTCAATTGAAGAGGAAAGAAGTAATTGAACCAAGTGATTAAACCAAGGAGCCGATAGGACTGCCCAAACCATTAAACTATTGAACTAATGCACCTCAAAGGTTCAAGTTTCAAAGTAGTTCAAATGACCAAGTGACCAATGACGTCCCCATGGATGTCACATTTAGGGTAATGAAATGCCCATTTATTTTCAAATATGGTGTGGAACTTGAAGACAAAACTCAGCAAACAGTTGAAGAGAGAGCTGAAAGAGCCTGCCAAAGATAAGAAGATAGCCTGAGAGCTCAAATTGCAACAAGAAAGAGGGAAATCTATAAGAGATACTAAAATATCTACAGATGATTTATTCCAATAGGTGGAATAGTCTACCAAGTACACATTTGAGTGTGTAAACATTCAAAAGCATGGCCTATTTTTATCCCTTTGAATAAAAATGAATAGATAGCCACGTATATATAGAAATAAACCAAATGACCCATGCTGAGGAGAAGACATTTGAGGTGTTTTTGTACAACAAAGTCAAGGTCGATGACCTATTCCAGCATGGCTCCTTCACAAAACTAAAAATGCATTCAAGGCATTGAATGTAGCATGGGCCATTCCATGAAACAAAGTTCCCATGTCTTTCTTGGAGTGCTATATATTGTAATCTATTTTTTTATGCAAAAGAGATCTCTCTGTCATAAAAGCAAAACTCTGCCCAAATTCAAAGGCATTTCCTAAGACTTTGAGCTTAGATTGTTAATCATATTTCTTTATTTGAATGAGAAAGCAAGTGACCTTTTAGACTTTGCACTAAGATATCTTGTGTTGTTTAGGGGATTATTCTTTTGATTTGTTTCCTAAATACCATCTTGTCCATTTAATTAAATAAGAAGAACTAGTGGAAGTAATCTGAAAGGTGTCCTGAAGCCAACTGTGGGAGACTTTGTGCTGCTATAATTGTCTTTAGCATGTTTGTTTTTCTATTTCTATGTAAAGAATCTTGGGATGACTTTGTACCCCCACTGTCCTTCATATATTTCACTCTTTGGTAGTTAAGGTGGAAACTTTGTGCTATACTTCATTTTGTTGTGTTACTATGCCCTATTTCAATGAGGGAAGCAATGAAAGACTTTTTGCTTTCATGGGTTTCTCATGGTTACAATTACTACCAAGAAGGAATCTAGCTGTTGACTGAATATTACTTCTAAAAGAAGAGAAGTACCTTCAACAATTACCTAGGATTTCTCCTTTGATTTGGGAACATCATATCTAAAAAAAGAGATATGGATAGTGTTATCCTACCCTGAGTGTTATTTTTAGCTTATTAATACATTTTAGTACTTCATAGTTATAGGGAACCTCCCTTTAATGAGAGGAGAGATTTGTCCCCTTTTGATATGGTTAACCTACACATTTGGCTAATAAATCTCCCTATGCTATGGTTGACACAAACTATTTTGCCCATCAGTTAGCTAGTGACAAAATATTCACCCAATAGTTTTTGGTAACTATACTGGGGAAGAACACATAGTTTGAAGCCTCAAGCTTCAAATTGAAGTAGTCCCTATCCTTATCCATTTCAATTTTACACTCTGGTAGATCCATGGTATACAAAAAGCTAGAGATCTAAAGGTATTTTTGACACTATATTTGAGTTGGTACAACAAAGTGATTTTGACCTGTTTCCTTCTCCACCTCACCTTCAACGAACCAGGAGTTTTCCTCCTACAAAAGTTAGGTCTCCATTACCAGGCAAAGCATCCATTTTTGTTGTTGCAGAGCTTTATCAATACATACCCCTCAAATACTTTTTATCCCTCCCTTCAGTATTCAAATCATGGTAGTTTAAGGCCCTTGAGGTAACTCTTTTGGCCCACTCAATTTAACTCCACCTTTACATGAATTGCCTTGCAGTTCTAAGAAGAATTTCCCCAAGTTCTATGGAGATGGGAGATTTCATTATGATGAACATATTGCAGCCTTCAACATAGCCTATGGCATGATAGGTGTGGAGTATGAGGACGTAGCAGTCAAGTTGTTTATGGAAACATTGCAAGGCACTACTATAGACTAGTTTTATCATTTGCAAGCACAAACTATGACTGGATAAAACATCCTCAAAGCCAAATCTAAAGACAAGTTCAAGCCTACAGAAGATGTACATGCCCTGTTAGCCTAGCTCACTCAAATAAAGAAAGAACCTCATGAACTTAGGAGGGACTTCATAGCTAAATTTGACAAGCTGAGGAATAGGATTCCTACCATTACTTAGCCAACCGTTGGGAATCTCAAATGCTTCTTCATCAACTCTCAGCTTCCTAAAGTGAGTTTCTTATTGAGATGTGCTAGTCACATAGACCTTAATTCAGCACAAGATTTGGCTACTAAGGTGGAAGATGATCTCATCCTGGTGGGGAAGATAAGGAGATATCCTAATAAAGGTAAATATTCTTCATCCTCTGAATATCCATCTAGAGGCACCACTGATCCTATGGTGTAAAAGAAGGCAAATGAGTTGCTAGCTCTTATAAATCAAATGGCATAAGGAATGTCTGCTCTTCCTTCATAATGAGATATATAAAGGTAATTTTTTTGAATCAATCATACCAAGGCAATGCTACCAAGAATCAAGGGCAACCAAATCATCTTCCTCCCTAATAGGGTAAACTTTCCATTAAAGCACCTCCAACCAATTCATTAGTTAGATATCTTGAAATAAAATCTATTTTCTCCTTCCAACTTGAGTTAAACCTAGAATATGACACTGATCTCTTCAAAAAAAACCAAGAAGAATCAGCTGGCAACTCCAACATCAGTTTCCTAAATTACCAAGATGAACCTGGAAGTAAAATTGAAGCATTTGATGGGTCATACGCTATATTCACCTAGTCCAAGAACTAGTTAGCCCAACAAGCTGGTAAGAAAAAAATAGAGGAGTGACCTCAACTATCAATTTCAATTGCTAATTAGGGAACCACTCTGCCTTTTCAATCACAGGACTCGATGATCCCTAAAAAAGTAAGTACCTCAATTATGCCTTCACCTTCAAGTTTAATTTCATAGATCAGTAGCCCCCTCCTAAAAACTAGAAGGATGAACTACCTTCCCCTATTCCTAATTTGTTTTAGACATTTTATATAATCGACCATGTCAAAAAAACCAAAATTCAAATGTTTAAATTTGAATTCCTACAATCCAATCCTAAGCAGTTGGATAAGTTGGTTTAGTGTGTAAAGAATAAAACCATCCCTATATGACCAACTATTCCAAAGTTGACTCCCACATCCACCTAGAATAACCTTGTCATTACTCTTCCTACTGCTCCCAAGAGGACAAAACTATTTTATGTCTCCCTGCTGATAAATGGACACTAGTTGTACAATTATATCATAGATTCAGGTGCATCTGACAATGTCATGCCTACCAAAGTGGTAGAATCTCTTGGACTCACACTAACCAAGACCTTTGGGAGATGTTTCTCCATGAAGAACAAATAAGTGCCACTATTAGGACAAATCAAGGATGCCCAATTTGTATTTGTGCCATTTCCAGACAAGAGAATTAAGATGATAGTCCTGGTGGCCGATGTCCCAGCCTCATATGTCATTCTTCTTGGGCAAAATTTTTGCAAAGATGTTGGTGGCGAGTTAAGTATGGACCTGTCTGAAGTGAGGATCCCAATCAAAGGTGTCATGAAGAGATTGCTCCCTGAGAAGGAGGCAAAATATGTTCACTCAAACATCAGCACCTAAAGCTCAAATTATATTTGAGTCTTCAGGCATGTGTAATTACTTCCTAACTATAGAGGATGTTCCTATCCTAATTGATGAAACTTTTAAAGATGACAATCTAAAGATTGGTTTAGAAAAAATAGCAGAAGACTTAATAAAGCACAGTGTAATCCTAGAGGAATCCTCCCCTCCAAATAAACAAAAATCTAAGGAAATGTCAATTTATGATAGTGTGTGGATTCTGGAATTTGATGGCAGTTGTTCTTTTACCAGCTTAGGAGCTAAGATTGTGTTGATATCTCTTCAAGGAGATATTTTCCCCTATTCTTATAAATTGTATTTCAGCAACACCAATAATACTACTAAATATGAATCACTATTGCTCAGATTAAAGGCCACTCAAGATAGGGGCATCAAACTCCTTCATGCTAAAGGAGATGTTGAGCTAGTGGTTTGCTAGGTCAAAAACCTATACCAAACCAAAAATGAGAGATTACACCATTACTGTAATTTAGTTTGGGATCAAATTAAAATCTTTAATGCTTTCAGTATCTCTATAGTACCCAGGGAATTCAATGACTAAGCTGATGTATTAGCTATTTCTATAACTCTTTTGGTTCCTCACCCAGATTTTAAGGGAGATAAGTACACTATTAAAGTGGTCTTTTGACCAAGTGTTCCTAACAATGCCAATCATTGGCAAGTGTTCAATGGCGACAACCAAATCATCACCTATTTAGAACAAAAAGATAGCTTTGAACAGCTTCACTTCAAAGGTAGTGAGCCTCATAAACTTGAATCAACCCCTAAAACAAGTTTAGACATAGGTGAAAAATTCCTACAGCTAAAAGGGAATAAAACTCCCAAAGGATTGGTTTCCCTTGAGAAATTATTTGACAAGCATGATAGGTTCATTAAATAGCAACAAATGAATTCAAGCTCCTCCCAGGAGTTTGATCAAATAAATTTGGGTACTAAAGAAAATCCCAAGATGGTTAACATTGGTAAGTACTGCACTCTTGAGGGGAAGCTAAAATTTACTACCCCTCTTCACCATTACATAGATGTTTTGGCATACTCCTATGATGTTCTGAAGTCACTCAAGCCTGAAGAAATTTTCCATGAAATTTATCTCAAGAGTGATTTGGTGCCTTACAAGCAGAAATCTTGGTAGTATAATCTAAAGATATCAGGTACTATTCTATCTAAAACACAAAAAATGTTGAATGCTAGAATAATTTTCCCAATCCATCATTCCACATGGATTGCAAACATAGTTTGTGTGAGAAAAAAATGGTGAAATTCACCTCTACATGGATTTTAGGAATTTGAATCAATCCTCCCTAAAGGATAATTACCCTCTAACCATCATGGGTCAAGTCTTTTAGATAGTGACTAGTTCAGAGATGTTATCAATGTTGGACAGCTTTTTGGGGTATAATCAAGTGGAAGTTGGTGAAGCAGACCAACATAAGATTGCCTTCACCACACCTTGGGGCACCTTCGTGTATCAAAGAATGTCATTTGGCTTGATAAATGATGGCACCACCTTTTAGAGAGAAATGGACCTTGCTTTCAAAGATGAAATGGGTAAGTTCATTGTGGTGCACCTTGATGATTTAACAGTCTTCTCTAAGCATTGTCCTAATCATGTGCACCATTTACAATAAGTGCTAGAATGATGTTGCCAGAATGGCATTTCCTTAAATCCCAAGAAGTCTATTTTTGGGGTAACAAAAGAGAAACTTCTCAAACACATTTATATACTAAGAAGGCGTAAATATTGAATTAGAAAGAGTCAAATCCATCTAGGAGCTTACTCCGCCCACAAGTAAGACTGTAGTTCATTCTTTCTTTAGAAAGGTGAATTTTTTATGAAGGTTCATTCTTGAGTTCACCGAGAAGAATCACCACATTATGAACATGATGAAGGGGAAAGCCACTTTTAGCTAGATTGAAGAAGGCAAATTGGCATTTTAAGACATCAAGATAGCTATCGCCCATGCCCTTATTCTAGTTTGTCCAGATTATACCAAAGATTTCACAATGTATAGTTATGCTTCTAAGCACACACTTTCAGCAATTCTGATTCAATAGAACCAAGAATGTGTAGAATCTCCCATAGCCTTCATGAGATATCATCTCAAATCTCATGAATTAAAATATTCAAATCTGGAGAATTTGCAGTGGTAAAGGTAGTAAAGAACTTCCATTTTTACATCCTGAATTCACACATTATTGCCCTAGTTCTTGATACCATAGTTAAATCCATATTAACTCAGTAGGAGTTTGGACCAAAAGGGGTAATTGGGTTGCTAAAATCTAGGAGTTTGATCTTGCTATCAAACCAAAGAAGCTTGTGCAGGGAAGGGGTCTCTACCAATTGATTGATGATAATAGACCAGAAGAAATAGGGCATGAAGAAGTAGAAATTGAAGACACGTCAACAGTCTTCTTTGTCTCCACCATTAATAAGTGGTATTCAAGTATTGATCATTTCCTTACTTATGTTGAGTGTCCTACTCACCTATCTCATAAATAAAAGAGGACTATCAAGTTAAAAGTTGCTAATTTTATCCTATGGGACAATGGCCTATATAAGAGGAACCTCAATGGAGTATTCCTTTGTTGCATGGATAAAGAGCAACAGAACCAACTTTTAGAGTCCTTCCATAATCTGGCTTGTGGGGGACATTTTTTTGTGCCTGTAAATACCCATAAGATTCTATGAGCTAGATATTATTGGCCTACCCTGTTTTAAGATGCATACAAATGGGTACGTAAATGAGAACTATGTCAATTATTCGTTGGAAGACCCAAATTGGCTGCATTACCTCTCAATCCAGTGGTAATAGAAGAGCCATTGTAGCTATGGGTAATCAATTTCATTGGTGATATGAACCCATCTTCAAGTGCTAGACATGATTATGTCCTCACAGCCATAGATTACTTCACTAAAGGGGTGGAGGCCATTCTAGCCAAGCATGCCACTTCAAAAGTAGTATGTAATTTCCTCAAAGAAAATATCATTTCCAAGTTTGGGGTCCCAACCAAGATTATGATAGATAATGTAGCCTATTTTTATTCTCATGAGATTACACAGTTCTATTTTTACTATGGGATTAACCTCTCCCACTCTTATGATTATTTTCCATAAGGGAATGGCCAAGCAAAATCGAGCAAAAAGAACATGGTAACCATCATCAGGAAGTTGGTGGAAGACAACCAACAAACATGGCATAAAGCATTGGTTGATGCCTTATGGAAAGATAGAATTACACCTAAAAGGGTGATAGGAATGTCACCATTCCAAATTTTGTATGGTCTCAATGCAGAGATACCAATCATCCTGGAATTGCCAGCACTAAAATTGGCAAAGGTGTTCGAAGATCAGACATATGAAAGCTCCATCGACAAAAGGATCATGTGCTTGACTGAGCTAGATGAGCAGTGAACTATGGTGGTATACTGAATCATTACACATCAAATTCTAGTGAAGAATTTCTTTGACCAAAAAGCAAAAACCCATGATTTCTAGATTAAATATCAAGTTCTGTTATGGGACAAGAGAAGAGAACCAAAGGGAATGCATGGGAAATTTGATTCCCTATAGAGAGGCCCATTTTCTATTCATCAGCTCAATGGTGAAAACATTTTCATGTTGAAGTATCAAGATGGCACGCCATTTTCATTACCTCATAGTGGGTAGCATTTGAAGCACTTGAATTTTTTAAGTATCAGATAAGTCTGGTTATACATTTGTATATTTGTATAGTCTTTAGTTCAATTTTGTGTTGTTCATTTTCATTCCTTTTTGGCACCTTTCTTTTTGGGTAGCACAACTTTGTAGCCTAATGGCATACTTAAAGGCACTAGATATTCTAGATTCTACTCCCTTTGATTGTTTTTACAATTGATGGGATTTTTCTAATTGGAGCCAGCTATTGTTTCCAAAAATTTGTCACTCATTTTTGGGGACAACATATCAACTATTTTGGTTCTACAGGCCAAAATTATCTCTTCCCTTCTCTAAAATGTTTTGAGCACTCCAATTCTTCAATTATTCAAGCTTTTTTAGCTAAGGGACTCACAGGTTCAACAGGTTCAACAACTTCAATAGGCGAGCTCTCACAAAGAAACAAGTTCCCAACACTTAGGCATTTCAAGGTTGGTTCAACACTGAAGTTCAATCAAAAGACTTATCAGTAGGCTTCAAATAAAATATTAAACCATTGAACCATTGAATCCCACCTCTAAAGATTTAAAGGTTCAATAGTTTCAAAGGTTCAATGACATCGGCAGACTTAAAGAGTTAAGCGCTTCGACAAGTTCAAAGTTTAACTACTTCTGAAAGTTCAATGACTTCAAAGGACTTAAAGAAAAGAAGACTTCAAAGAATAAAAAATTGAACCATTAAACCATTGAACCTTGAACCAAAAGAGTTCAAAGTTTAAAGGTTCAATGAGTTCAATAGAAAAGAAAAGGATCTAGAAACTTTGAAGGACCAAAGGATTCAGAGAAAGAGAATGAACCATTGAACTTTAAACCAAAATGGTTCAAAGTTCAAAGGTTCAAGGAAGCTTTGAGTGAAGGAAGTGGAAGATTCTAGAGATAAGTTTGAAGAGATGGTTCAATCAAAGAGGAAAGAAGTGATTGAACCAAAGAAGCGATTGAACCAAGCAAGTAATTGAACCAAAGAAGTGATTGAACCAAGGAGCCGATAGGAGTGCCTGAACCATTAAACCATTGAACCAATGAACCTAGAAGGTTCAAAGGTTCAAGGTTAAAATTAGTTCAGATGACCAAGTGACCAATGACATCCCTGTGGACATCAAATTTAGGGTAATGAAATGCCCATTTATTTTCAAATATGGCATAGAACTTGAAGACAAAACTCAGTGAACAACTGAAGAAAGAGCCAAAAGAGCCTGTTAAAGGTAAGAAGATATCCCAAGAGCTCAAATTACAATATGAAAGAGGGAAATATATAGGAGATACTAAAATATCTACAGGGGAGTTATTCCAGTAGGTGGAAAAGTCTACCAAGTAGACATCTGAGTGTGTAAACATTCAAAGGTGTGGCCTATTTTTCTCCCTTTGAATAAAAGTGAGTGGATAGCTGCATACATATCTAGAAATAGACCAAATGATCCATGTTGAGGAGAAGACATTCGAGGTGTTTCTATCCACCAAAGTCAAGGCCGATGACTTGTTTTAGCATGGCCCCTTCATAGAACTGAAAATGCATTCAAGGCATTGAATGTATCATGGGCCATTCCATGAAACAAAGCACCTAAGTCTTTATTGGAGTGCTATATATTGTAATCTCTTTGTTTATGCAAAAGAGATCTCTCTTTTATAGAAGCAAAATTTTGCCCAAATTGAAAGGCATTTCCTGAGACTTTGAGCTTAGATTGTTAATCATATTTCTTTATTTGAATGAGAAAGTGAGTGACCTTTCAGACTTTGTGATAAGATAGCTTATGTTGTTTAGGGGATTGTTCTTGTGTTCTATTTATTTAATACCATCTTGTCCATTTAATTAAATAAGTAGAACTAGTGGAAGTAATCTAAAAGGTGTCCTAAAGCCAACTATGGGAGACTTTGTGCTGCTACAATTATCTTTAGCATGTTTGTTTTTCTATTTCTATGTAAAGGATCTTGTAATGACTTTGTGCCCCCATTGTCCTTCATATATTTCACTCTTTAGTAGTAGAGGTGGAGAATTTGTGTTACACTTCATTCTACTGTGTTACTACGCCCTGTTTCAGTGAGAAAAGCAACGAAAGACTTTATGCTTTCGTGGGTTTCTCATGGTTACAATTACTACCAAGAGGGAATCTAGCTATTGAATAAATAGTACTTTTTAAAGAAGATAATTACCTTTAGTAATTACCCAGGATTTCTCCTTTGATTTGTGAACATCATCTCTAGAAAAAGAGAGATGGATGGTGTTATCTTACCCTGAGTGTTATTTTCAGCTTATTAATACATTTAGTATCTCATAGTTATAGGGAACCTCCCCTTGATGAGAAGAGAGATTTTCCCCCCTTTTTATGTGGTTGACCTGCACATTTGGTTGATAAATCTCCCTATGCTATGGCTGAAACAACCTATTTTGCCCATCAGTTAGCTGGTGACAAAATATTCACCCAACACACTTGAAGGGACACACTAAAAGGAATTAAAATGATTGTAAAATATCCTAAAAAATACTTATAAAAAAATATAATGAAAATATCATAATATATAATGTAAATATTGGCCTTGTAGACTAATCGCATGATCTCACTGTATGCAAACCTTACTGAACTAGATAAGTCAACTTGTGAGCAATGTTTTACTATATATAATGATCTCCAAAAATTATATCCAACATGAACATGTATTAAATTATTTATAAAAATCTCCATGTAATTTTATTCATCCCTATTCCATGATAAAATATCCCTAATCATCTTCTTGCTTATGCCTAGGTTTCTCACTATTTCTACCATTAGGCCTGCTAGCAAGTGGTGAACTTAGATAACTATTTTAAAACACCTGAGGGATAGAAATTATCCATAAGCCTTCATGTAAATACACTAAAAGTATCAAAAATTTTCCTCCATACATTTATTAACTTTAACTTGGTCAACTCTAACTACTACAATAAGTTTTTAAGAAACTAACACTTTCATGTAGGGTCTACTCACACACATGACAAACCAATCACATATGGATATGATTTGGAGAGTTGAATACAATATTTAATATTTTTTATATTAATTTGAGACCATTATGGTCTTTTTTGATCAAATTATTTCAAATTGGGTCATAATTAGGGTTTTAGAGAGGGTTAACACTATTTCTAATGTTAATAATTGCTCATATAAGAATGTCCCTCATTTCCCAAATAATGCCTAGACATCTTATCCAGGACCCTTACCCATATCTCCTTGACATCTCAAGTTCCCATGCAAAGGTTACATGTGCCAATAAACACCTAAAAGCCCTTCTTAGGTTGAGAACCCTTCATTTCATACACTTAAGATACCTCAAAACTACTTTTCATTCCTTTTATTACAAACCAAGACCTCAAACATTGTAAAAATACTTTAAAAAATATACCATGCCTATGAAAACACTAATTTATCCCTAATTTCCTTAGAAAGAGAACCTCATACCCCATTTAGCCACCATATCTTTCTTTGCTTACTTAGACCTTGACCTAAAAACCACATTAAGCCTTGAAACTAACCTTCATTCCTCTTTCCTTATGATATCTACCTCACTTACATGATTACACAACATATAACATGATCAAACAATGTCAAACATCCTTCATATGCCTTTACAATAGATCATGATGTCTCATTAGGCGAAGCATGGTCTAGAAGTGATCTAGTTGCATAGTAGGTTTATAGATCTTACCCCTATAGGCTCACCCTGAGACTCACATGAGTGATCAAATGCCTAATATACATGCCCATACAACATTATACATCAATTTATGCATGTGTTCACTCATTTCACTAAGACACCAAACTCATACCTTCTCACAAGGTTCCTTCATGTTATGACTAGTGTCATAACTAGGTTTCTCAAGCACTTGAGACTTAAAAACTGACCTTGAAACACTTATTGATGATCTTAAACCTAGATCACATGCCTCAAATGATCCTAAATAATGTCATACATCTTAATGATGCTATCAAATAAGAGCATTATTCAATGACCTCATGAACACCTTTCTTAAGAATCTTTGACATCAATGACAACATCAATACCAAACCTCAACAATAGGAACAATGCTCAACACTAGTATCTTTCCCTCATTTTTTATTCATTATTATATATTTGGCCTTGAATGGCTTGTAAAATATCCTCCACATGAGCATGGTGAAGCCTTTCTCCCTTTGTGAGCCATTGAATCAATGAATACTAATGTTTGCCTTCTTCTACTACTGTGTTTAGTGTAAACTCATGAATGGTTGATCTAGTCATGTGGTGATTTGATATATCTTGATTTTTTGTCTCATTATTATTACATATATGTATTTTGTGTCTCTCTTATAGGTTGTAATTAGTTTTATACTAGTTTATTGTGTTGATTAGAAGTGGAAGATAACTATCCCTCCTAATATTTCTTGAAATAATTAATATCTTTAAAAATTACTTATGTAATAGGATAAAATAAAGAGTTGCATATGTATAATTCAGTCCCATAGTTCATTGTGCACTTTAATTTTAGTGGATAATATTAAAACATCTAGTGAATCACCTCAATTTATTTTATTTGTATTGTCTAATTCTTTCTCCCTCCATTTTCCTTACAATTTGAATAGGTGTAGTGTTAGTTTTATGTGTAGCATCAAGGGATGCAACCCTATTTATAGGTTATAATTATTCATAGGCCAACCACAGTCTTAAAGAGTTCCCATTGTGTCAATTTAATGGGGAGACTTGAAATATATCCTCAAAGGGTACAACTCAAAGTGATAAGTGGATCATAATTATTATAAAAGTTTCAAATCCTCTAAAGTATTCAAATTCATTAAAACATTACATGTGGAAGTATTTAATTTATTTATGAAATACGATGTTCTAACTGAAATGTTCCAAGCCTTCAGATCAACAAGAGTTGCGCCCTTGTCAAAATCTTGTAAACTTGTGATGCAATCAAGTTTCATGAAAAGTTTTAAGTCATTGAATTTCTTGGAGTCCCAATATTTTTCCATGTGGCTAGATCTCAATTACTCAGAGTCTATGATATTAAAATATTCAATAAATTTTCAAAAGGGTTTATGTACTTCTAAGATCCATCCATGTGGTATAATCTCATTAACTCATGTTATGGAGGATCACAACATATTTATAATGTCTAAAACTCATGAGTTCCCTAGATCATGCTAAATGAAATAATCTCATTCACCTAGATCAAATCCATTATAGGTACATTGTAAAGTTTTATTTATCTTTAGAATACCAAAGGCCATCCATGTGTCATCATCATAGAAATTGAAAGATTCATGGGTAAAGTACATATCCAAAAATTCTATCTCCACATCAATGTGGATTGTCCATATGTTAATATTAAATTAACTAAAGAATTTCTAGTCAAAGGTACATGGTCAAAATCTGCTTGTCTCTTGATTCTTAATAACCATCCATGTGACTTCATCTTGGAAGCTTGAAACATGTATCCAAGATGGATAGGAGTAAATGCATCATTTTTCATGGGATCCCAAGATTGTTCCATGTGGCATCATCTTGTGTTATCAATGTCTTTTGAAAAGGTACATAGTTAAAATTTATAAAATATTCTTGAGTTTCCTAAATCATAATAGGTGGCATAATTTTGCTATGTCTTGGCATGCAGAGCATTTAAAGAAGAGTTATAAATCAGAACCCTCTAGGTAAATAAGATATCAAAAAGATTCATAATCTCAACCGACTAGAGCCCACTAAGATAAAGTATAGATAAAAAAGGTTCTAAAAAAATCCAATCTCTTGAGAACCATCCACATGACATCATCTTTTGCACATAGATGTTTTCTAGAAGAGGTACATAGTTTGAATTTTGATGAACCTGAGTCCCAAAGATCATAATTGGTGGCATAATTTCAATAAGTCATAGCTTGCAGAGCATGAAGAGTATAACTATAAAGTGGAACCCTCTAGGTAAATTAGATCATGAATTGTGTCATAATATAAGAGAGATAATATAGAAATAATAGGGTGATAAGTTGAAAGTTAGGCTAAAAGCTAAATAAGCAAGAAATGGACACCTATCGTGAAGTGGCAACTGAGAAATCATAATTAAAAAAAAGCTTCCACCTATTACATAAGGCATCACCAAATTTGACTTGTGAATTTTAAATTAAAATGGTAAGTAAATTAAAATCAACTATTTCATTAATTTCACATAAACTAGGAATTTAATACTTAAGATTTAGGTAATATATGTACAATCTTGAGAACATCAAATCACTTTGTTATTAAACATTGAGCTACTAACTATGATTTCAAATTATAAAGTCTTTAGGAGCCCTAGTTTTCTTAATAAATAATTATCAAATATTTTCAACTAAAATATTTCTATGAATTATATAATATAGCAATGGATTTTTCATCTAAATCCACTAGCCAACCCCCTTCCCAATATTCAATTGTAGGAGTAAATGAGTATCTCAACATAATTTTTGATAAGGGAGTATTATGATTTCCTCACTACTCATCTCTCTAGGATTAAATTGAAAGAATCAATCCATATTTAGTCTAGGATTGGATAGATGATGATATAAAGAGATAAATATATGACTTACTTCTAGTAAAATCCATTTGCCTCTAAAATGAAACCATGAAATTAGAGGTAATGTCATGCACTGACCTACTTTATGATTTATTTTTTAATGGCACTATTACATGAGACTTTTACACCTCAAAATTTGAAGTAATGTCATCACCTAAATTTTTAGGGATTCTTTTAAGAAATATATGTGCTTCCCAATGCTTGAAATGACTTACAACTAGGTTGTAGCCAATGCCTAGCTAGATCACAACATAATTAAGGGAAAGATTAAGAATGGCTGGCCAAGGGAGATAAACTAAACATTCAAGATATTATTTATTTATTTCCTATCATCAAATTTAGGATAAGAATTAGGATGGATATACCCCTAATAAAAAGGTTATACAGGTTTTCTAATATCACCTATATACATGAAGAATGGGTGCATTTACTAGATATAATTCTAACTTATGATAAATTTGTGGTATTTGGAAAGATCATTAGTATCATGCTCAAGGAAAATATGCTCAAATTTGATGAGAGCCCTCCATATGGAAATTTTTAAATTATGTCATATGTAATGGATGTTATCATGAGGATAATTCATACCATCTACTGGTAGCCATGAAAACCATTCAAAGAGTATGTGAACAATAGGGTCTACAATGTCTTCTCTCTATTACATGTTTATAGGTTTAGGAGAGAAATTAAGATAATTTTAGAAGAGGTATACCCAATGGTATAACAATATATTTAAAGGTGCTCCATACCCTAGCTTTCATATAACATAAAGAAAACTATTATGATGATGGGAGGCTCCTGGCTTTATCCTAATTATACTATAATAAAGATAGAAGGAACTAGGGATACCCCCTTAAATATCCCTCATTTAGTTCTTGAGTTAGAGTGAGGTAGTACCTTAGTGACCTTACAAATAATTACTCCATATTCCATATGTCTGTAGGATCTATGAACATGATGCCATTTTCATGAATGTTACATATGATTTTAAGGTATATGGGTGAATGAATCAACTTAAAATGTATATGGTAGTATCTCAAGACATTAATTATGATTAATTATCACAAAAGAGTAGGAAAATAAAATAGTGAATCAAGAAATTAAGGTTTCAATCCATTAGTGGCTTCAACCACATGCTTAATCATCACTTGGGAATGATCAACCATCATCCCCACAACACGTAGGAGCCAACAAAGAGGAAGAAAGTTTACCATAGGGGGAGGTATATCTCCATCTAATAAATAATATCCTAAAGGAAATATTTTCACATCCATTGATGAAAATAATACCATATCCTACATAAATACCAAATATTCACCCCCTATAGGTCAACAAGTAAAAAAATTTACTTTAGCACCATTATCCTTATTGACTACATTATAACATGCAAGACTTCCTACATTTTTACAAGGCTATATTACATAAATTCCTTTCATATTTTCAATTCTAACAGGTCCATCCTCTCTGACTATTCTCTCTAAAAGTTTAATGACTACATCTCCTTCATATCCTACCATTCAAATACTTCCACATTCCATTACTGAATCTAACTCATCACTCGCTCCATCCATTTTAGGGTAAGACCCTATGACTACTAAGACATCTATGGTTACCTATAATATTAATCCTAATAGACTTTCAATGTCACCTCTAAATGTGTTACTGGAGGAAATACCTATTAAATGACCACTTACCAAAGGATATCTTCTACATGGTAAATCAAACGAGAGAGAAAATACATAAGAGGACAAAATAAGTGGAGGTTGTTCACATATTGGATAGTGATTAAGAATATAAAACATGAGTAACTGAAGAGGAATGGGTATCTAGAATAGACACATAACCATGAGAATAAACATATGTCTCTAAGATAACAAATGAAGAGGAATTTGTATACTCATAAATATTAGGGGAAGTTAGAGTAAGACAAGGAAAAGAGCTTAGAAACTAGACATCAGAGGAATATGCATTATCCACATTAAAATAAGTCATTTCCATATGCCTCACTCAAACATATGCATCCTCAAATATAAGTTTCTCCCATGAGGCCACCATGTCAATATCTTTTACTCCAATAGTTGCATCATCTTCCAACTTAAGTATAAAGATTATCATTGAAGAGGAAAGGTAATATTTGAACAAGGTAATTTCATCCCTCTCTTATTTTTTTACTATTAAATATTCTCAAATGGTTAATTTTACATCTACTAGAATAAATATTTCATCTCTCTCCATTTATTTCTTTGTAGAGGTATTTTAAAGAAACTAATTATTTTATCCCCATGCTCACATTCAATAGACTAAGCAACATGTTTTAGATTCTTTACGTCGAGCCTCTAATTCTTTAAATTCTTTCATTAATTTTGACCACTACCTCAATAATGGATAAGCCTCAAGATCCTTAAAATAATGTCCATTTTGAAGATTTGGTGTCAGTATATATCTTTAACCCTTGATCCCCACCAAGGCCATCCACCCAATTGGATTTATCCATATCTAAATCAAATATAATTGAATCCTAAATAATGATTGTTATAAAAAATCTAGGGAAAATTTTATACTTAGTTGAGACTACACCCTAGAGGATTCCTTTAGAATGGATTAGGGTCACTCCTCCACTTCCTAAAATCCCCATCCAAATAAGTTCTTATATGCTTCCACTAGGTTTCATACCACCTTCCGCTACTCTATATACAATCCAAATATAATAATAGGGAAATATCATTATGTATACATGGGTTAAGGAGTCACAAGAAAGTAATAAGGATAGAATGGGCTTGATCCTCATTAAATTGCCTATGATAAGTACCCACGTTGACAAAAAGAGTGGTACAATTCAAAGAGTTAGGAAGAGGAAGGGAGTGGAAAACATCATAATTGAGTAAATAACATTGTAACAAGGATAAAATATATCCCCCTTACCTAATAAATAAAAGAAAATCCCAAATGATCCCATAGATTATACATAAGAATTTTATGCTTTTAAAGACATAACATCAAAGGTAATGAAGGAAATGTATAGAAGTCAAGATTAAGATAAATAAAGTATGATCTAGTATTAGATAATCTAGGCTCCTATAGAGAATATAGACTATACAAAGTGAAGCCAACATGTTATATGACATTTTTAAGATAATCAAAACTTCTATGGGTAAGTCACAACCCAAATGGGGAAAAATAATAAATTTTTGGAATGAATTTGAGGAACTTGATAAAATATTCAACTTCTTGGTTCAATGCACAAAGAATAGTGAATATATTAATTTGAATTTTATGAATACATATGAGGCAACTTGGGCCTTAAACTATGTATTTCTAAAGAGAGGCGGTGCTTTTCAATGGCATGTGTTTTTCATTGGCATACTTAGATGAAATCCTTGATAACCCAATTGGTAGGCCAAGAAAAGGAGGCCATTAAGATTTTGAAAGATATGAGGGTCACTAATGTGAGGAATTATATATGGAAATTGATAAATAAACCAATTTTGATGCACTTCTTAAATTAGCTACGGATAGTTTTAAAGTAGAGGTGGAAGGCATAGTGTATTAAACCAACAAGGAAATTTTGAAGCTTATCAATTTTGTAAATAATAAAGTGACTAAATTAGATGCACTTATGGTAGGATAAAATGCCTCTAAAATTTATTATCAAAGGTTTATTATTTAAGTTGGTAGAATAGTCAAACCTTATATGCTCAAATTTGACATTATAAATAAAGAATTCAAAGCTGTCTATGAACTATATCAAAATATAGAGGCTATTGAGGTTGATGTTAGGATAACACCTAATACTCAACCATCATCTAAATTAATATTTTAGACTCAAAAGATATTTCAAAAATTAGTGATTATTATTCCTTAGTCTACTATTAGATATTTTCCTATAATACTTCCATCAATGTCAGTTGCCACAACAAGTTCATAGTCTCCTTCTTTGGGAACTACGAGGTTGGCACATAGTTAAATGTAAAGTTATATTTTGAATTTATTCTATTTTTATGAACACTCAAGTCCTCATTATATTTTGTTAATGTATATATTTATATTGTAACTATGTACTTTTGGCCAACTATTCTATTTTGTATCTTATACATGCATACTATGCATGAGTCATAAAAATGAAAATAGTAATTTTTGAATTTACTTTAAGGATGAGGAATCCCCTCCCCAAGATTATATTTAATTTTATCCTCCTAATTCAAAAGTTAGGAGAATTTTGGCTATTAATATAAATAATATATTCTAAGGATTGTTTTACAGTTGGTCTTGATGTGAAAATATCATTCTTATCCAAATCTATGAGACTAAAAGGAAGTTTCATCATTTTGGTATTTTAGTGTTTAGGTTGTGTATAAGTATAATTTCATATAAATATTAATATTTTTTAGTAGATAATTTTAATTCTTTAGGTGTAATAATCATAATCTCCCTTTGTATATGTGTGATTACAATCTCATGAATGAACCAACCTTTGATTATGTGCACTAAAGTTCATTATATTGTTTTTTCCTTGAAATATTAATTGTGTTTTATTAAATGTGTGGTAATAATAACTTGTAACATGCATTGGTTCTTTGACTACTTGTCTAACCCCTAATTCAAGATCTAATTTAGAAAGGTTTCATCTATCATTGACCTACAAAACCTCCTTTTCTTCCCTACCATTCTTATTTTTTTTGAAGTTTCTTTTGATTTAATCCACCTTAGGTTAGATTCATCATCAATATTAACATCTCAAGTAGGTCTAAACTCATGCCATATCAAAATAATCTAGGGTAAACAACTGCTCCACTAATCACTATTCCACCACTAGATTATTTACAAAACCCAATACCTTGTAACTCATGCCTTGGAGTGAATATTTATTTAGTGATCCTAAAATTTTAGAGGATCCTTGTAATATTCCATGGTGTGCATAAAAATCACATTAAAAATAATTTATCTAGCACTATAAGGAGGTAAATTTTTATTTCTTTGAAAATATCACTCAATTTATACTAGATATACCGAGAAGACTAACAAGGTCCAACTCATATATTGACATACTATTACCACCTTTATAAATCCATAAAAAATTTAGGAGATATAGAGGAATTTTAAGATAACCCCAAGCCCAATCATATTTTTTAAATAGAAGAGCCTACCTCCCTCTACATCCAATGTCCCTAGCCTAGTTAACTAGTTCTACCATTTCCATCCTTGGGGATGTGCATGATTTACCTAAAAACTCAAAAAAGTATCTTCCTTCCTTTTCTCCCTTAGGAGGTAGGACTATTGAAGAAAACATAAAGGGTTTCAAAAATACCTTGGTAATATTGAATGTAACACACAAATATATGGCTTACATAATCTTTTGTTTTACTTTATAAGATGTCATTTATGACTGATTACTTAATATCCCAAAAAATTGATCACATCTTGGAATCAATTATAAAATACCTTTCTATCATAATTTGTATAGGTCATTAGTTCAATCATTGTATACCAACACTTTGAAATCTTCATGAGAGAAACCAATGAGCCAATAAGAGCCTTTAACACAAGAATGCAAAATATGTATAGTATAGTAAAAGTTACTTATAAACCTAATGAGGTGTTAACCATTTAAGTATACAAGAATGATCTGGATTCTATGATAATAGTTTTCCTCTATAGAGAACCCAATATTAATACATTGATACTAACTTATATTGAGGCTATTAACATTAATAGGTAGTTGAATCTTCAGTCATAAGCTTTGGATCCATTCAATGTTGGTCATAATTTCCCATCCCTTAATCCAATTCCAAATGCTAATCAAAATGTTTTGGCTCAAAATCAGACCCAAGTGTACACTCGATAAATTCTAGCCCACGCTCTACCTAACCAACATCCTAGCTTTATGATAAATCTTGTATCTACATCTAAATAAGAAAATCATAACCAATATATTATACCAATCAATACTAATACACAAGGTGTTTATATTAATTTTACAAATTTATAATTGGATTCTATCTAATGAATCGTATAGAAGCTGAGTAATGAGTTCTTAAGCATGTAAAAATGGAATGGAAACACCATGTAGAAAAATACTAATAATAATTTTGCATATTAGATATACAATATTACTTTCAATAGATATGGAAACAACATATAACATCAACTACCTAATAAGATGATTGAAATAAACATCTTGGAAGTAGCACTTCCTAATTGGTGCTAAGTCCACAACATGTCATAGCATGGTGAGATAGACTACATAGAAATTTGTATTGCCTTGGAGATATTTTATAAATAAATGGGAAAACATGAAAGCTTTGAAAATCAGCTAAATCCATCTTCTTCTACCACTCTAGGTCCTTCTAACACAACAATCATATTTGATATATATGACTTTCCATTCTAAGTGGAATATGAGAACAAAATTGAAGATAATACATATGAAATCCATGTTATTTAGTAATTTTTGAGGAATAATTATAAGATAAGGAATAAGAAACCCTATACCACTTTGGTTGACTCAAATAATAGTGATGCTACTCCTCTAGATCCTAAGCCCAAAAATAATCTACCCCTTCTAGAAAGGAATGACCAATTTTAGAGTGGTGATCTACAAATCAAAAGTAGGTATAATATAGTCAAATATATGAAGGAGATCAATGCAAATATCAATCTTCTCAAATTAACTTATATTAGAGAATAGATAAAGTTGTTACTCAAAGGCCTTGACTGGGAGAGCTTCCTTTAATAAATCAAAAGTTAAACATATAAACATGGTCATTTATAATGATAAGCTTGAGGTACCATATTTAATGTTAACTATTAGAATGTTTGGAAAGAATGTAAATAATTATCTAGTTGACTCAAGTGCCTTAGCTAATGTGATGCACACAACTATATAAAAAAAATTGGGTTTGACTCAAAATAATTCTAAAAGGGTGGTCCTAAAATTAAAAAAGTTTTTTATCCCATGTGTTGGGGAGTTAACAAATGTACACATTCAGATTATATCTAGGCCACATGTATAATAGTGCATAGACATTCTAGTTGAAACATTCAAAAATACTACAACTTGTTACTAAGTCCTAGTTTGTCAAAGACATTTAATGAATACATGGGTATAGACTTATCACATATGTGGTTATCATGGAAAGTGATATCCAACTAGATTTGAGTAAATCAAAAACCAAAGATTAAGTATCTAATTATAGAGTATAATGCCAAGAATGAAAAGGTTATCTTTGCATCCTCAAATGTATGTGTATATATGTTCACTACAAATAAATAATCTCATGAATAAGAATTTGAAGGTATTTTCTAGTTATGGAATCTCTATTTCAACATAGCAAGATCAATGTAAGGCTTAAGTGTTAGCATAAATATGAATGACCTAGATGAGAAATAATATATAGTTGCATATAGACTACTTTTCCCTTTCACTAATAATCAAGTTGAGTATGAAGCTCTAATCATTGGTTTATAGTTTTTACTAAAACATAATGTTAAGTAGCTACATATATTCAATGATTTAGATCTGGTTGTCAACCAAATCATAAATAAATATCAATACAAACTTACTCACTTAAATAAGTACAAATATAGAGAATGGGACTTGACTGAATCCTTCAAAGAATTTAATATCAAATTTGTTCCAATATAATAAAATAAGATGGTAAATTCACTATTAAATTCAATTTCCAATCTTGAACCATGCCAATAACCTAAGATGTAAAAAATTTCTATGGAGATAGTTCCTTGCCTCTCTATCCCAGACAACATCAAAAACTTCTAGGTATTTGATAATGATCAAAATATCATACAATTTAACAATATCCATCGACCTTTTGAATCCCAAATAATTAATGAAAAGGATGTTGAACCTATGAGTATAAAATATTTAGGATAATATGACATCCTACATTAAAAATAAAATTGCATCTTTATGGGTATGGTCTTTTACTAGAGCATGATTTCAATTTGGACCCACATGTTCAAAAGTAGAAATAGCCTAAAGCAATAGAATTTGACTTTGTTAAAGAAAATCTTAGAACTAACCAACATCCACAGTATGTAAACATTGGCCTAAGTTTCACTAAATTTTAAATAATATTTGAAGGTTATGCTAGTGAAATACAAAAATGTGATAGCTTGGATGTAATAATATCTCAAAGTCTTCAACCCTAGGGTCATCACACATAGTATCCCATTGAAGCTAAAACAAAATACCTCTAGGTAGAGATATACTCCAATAAATCTAATTTTAGAGCCCCTCATTTAGACAATATTTAAGAAGTTATTAGATGCTCATATCATTCTTTTAATTGGATATTTCACTTGGGTATCTAATTTAGTGCATGTTAGGAAGAATAATGGAGAAATCAAGCTATGTGTCAACTTCATAAATTTGAACCGTGTATTAGATAGTAATAAATACCCTTTTCCCTTTTTGGATGAGGTAATATTTGGTTAGTAGATTTGAGATGATGTCCTTCTTGGATGGATTCTTAGGCTATAATTAGGTACTAGTAGAATCAGAAGATAGAATGAATACTATATTCATAACCAAATGGGGAAATTTTTCATATAAATGGATGAATTTTTACTTAATTAATGGAGGAGAAACCTTCTAATGAGCTATGGAATTTTACTTTCAAGGAATTATGGGTAAGTGAATCATCATCTACATAGATGACCTCATAATGTTTTCAAATAATAGAGATGATCATGCATATAATCTTCAAAATGTGTTTGGTAAATGCAAGAAATATGGAGTATCACTTAATCCAAAGAAAAGTATATTTAGAGTTATTGAAGGAAAACTATTAGGCCATGTCATTACCAAAGATGGGATTTTCATACATCCATAGTAAATTCAAGCCAACACCTCCTACTAAAAATAAAGAGTTGAAGTCTTTATTTGGAAAGATAATCTTTGTAAGGAATTTAATTTCAAAATTTGTAGAGATTTCAAGCCACTGAATGCCAGGTTGAAGAAAGATGTTAAAATAGAGTGTATAATTAAAGCCAAGAAAGTTTTTCAAGACATGAAAACTACCATTACTCAAGTTCCAATCTTGATTAACATGAACATCACTAATGATTTATTCCTTTATCCATTTTCTTCAAAATGTACTATATTAATAGTACTCACATAAAAGGTAGATGATGATAAACATCCAATTTACTTTATGAGTAATAAACTTAAAGTTTTAGAGTTAAAGTATATAATGATATATAAGTAGCTATATGTACTAATAAAATTCATGAAGAAATTTAGGAATTATATTATAAGGAACAAGATGTATGCCATTAATTTAGACTTAGACATAAAACTCATGCTCAACTAGAAAGAATTGGGTGAAAGAAGAGGAAAGTGGATGGCAAAATACATGAGTTTGATTTAGAAATCAAACCAACCAAGATGTTGTGAGGATAAGGAATCAATTATATTATGACTGAGACTAATCCATGCATTTACATTGAATATATCAATGATACTTAGGTGGATAATGAAGAATATTATGCCCACATCATTCATTACTTACTCATGGGTACATGTCTTCTTGATCTAAAAAAGGAACAAAGGTGAGTATTCAAGTTTAATTCAACTCATTATATGATTAATAAGGGGTTTTTATACTAGAATAATTATGAAGTCATATATTTTACATCTATTTAAAAATAATAAGCTTCTAACATCCTAAATACTTTACACTAGAAGATAGGCAACAAACATCCCTTAGGCTACACAATGGCTCATAAAATTTTAAGAATGGGATATCATTGGCCTATGGTTTACAAATATGTCCATAACCATGTCACAACATGTCATTGATACTAGGTGTTTTAAAAAATATAAGTGCATGCTACCATGCTTTTACAATGGATAATCAAAGGATGCCATTTTTCTCAATAGGGCCTTGACTTTGTTGGGTTAATTAATCCAAATTATTTGGTAGGGATTAAATTTAGCCTAATAACTACTGATTATTGTACCATATGGATATAATTTGTGGCCAAAAAAATTCTAGAGTGCATGATGTTATAAAATTATTGGAAGAAAACATACTCACGAGGTTTGAAACTCCACACTCCTTGGTTTGTGATAATGGTCCAACCTTTTAATGAATTGAATCCACAAAATTCGCCCTTAATAATAAAATTACAATCAAGTTTTCATCAAATTACTACCATCAAAATAATGGATTAGTTGAGTCCACTAATAATAATCTAATGGATGCCATCAAGAAGTCAAAAAAAGGTTCAACTAAGAGAATGTCATTTATTAATAAAGTATACACTTTGGGAAAATAGAACAAGACAAGCAAGCCCTCAAGGGTTCACCTTAACAGTTAGTGTATAGACAACAACTAGTTTTCCCCATCAGTCTTAAAATACTAATATACTAGTTTATGAAAGAGTTTATGGGATAATATGAAAGAATCTAGTCCAGACTACTTGTCATAGTCCAGATGGAAGATGCATGAACTGAAGCACTACATAGCTTTAGTAAAAACCAAGACATTGTTAAAGGTGGTTTGATAAAAGATCTAAAATCAAGTATTTTATAATTTTAGACCTAGTGATTTTAGGGGATAAGCCACATGAAAATAAAAATAAACATGATAAGTTCACTCCCTTATGGATCAAACCATATTAGATATCTAAAATCCTAGGTAACAATGTATTTTTTGAATGACTTCCAAGGTAATGACCTTATTTTTCCAGTCAATGGATAATTTCTAAAGCATTATTTCATGGTTGTTCCAATTGGAGATCCTTTTCAATTACTATAAGGATGCATTTAGGTTTAAAATTAGAATAAATTTCCTACTTTCTATAATAGATCTCTTAATTTATAGAATAAACTTCCTACTTTCTAAAATAGATTTCCTACTTTCTTAGGTTAATCTTTCCTATTTTCTTATTTTAATTTCTTACTTCTTATCATTTGTTTTCATAGTTAGTGTTATTGATTTATAGGTTAGTTTTGTTAAAATTGTATATTAGTCCAATTAATTTCATATACGATGGTTATGAAAAACCTATTAAAAGCAAGGGGATAACAAAAGAAGAATAAAAATTGACACTTACTAGGTTATGTTATTGCAGTACTTTGGTTTCTCAGATTAAGGTATGTGTTATAACTAAATTAAGTTATGTCAAGATTTAATAGGTTTAGTAGACCTTTGGAATTTACTTTGATATACTCATGTAAATTTTAGAAAGACTTTTCATTTCCAAATATAAACTACACTATTACATTATAAGACTTGAATGAGATATGATAAACATTGAATTAGATGCACACTAGTATGGATGTATTGATCAAAAATAAGTTTTCTTATACATACACCAAGCCAATGGCTATTCCCAACCCTTATTCCATCTATGTTATAAAAAAAAACAAGAAAACTTTTTGAGGAAGAGTGATTCAAGTGATATATACCAAGACCATGGACACCTAGCTAGAAGTAGAGTAAGGGTTAGAGTAGAATGATAGGTATCTTTATGAAGAATATGAATGCTTAGTAAGAATAAAAGCAATGCCTATGATTCCATTTTTATTTTTTCATAAAATTTGAAATCCAAATGAAACCTATAGTGTTTATCGAAGTCTTTATTAAACCATTCATAACAAGGGAAAGTAAACTTCACAAAATCACACACACAAATCCTAGGAATGAAAAGGGTTAGTATGTTGCATAAGGAAGGAGGAGTCATTTTCAACAGATTAGTCCACTTATTATTTTCTTTCTATGACTAAAGTTATGATATGATGTATTAACCGTGATGTTGGGTTTTCAAATACTCTGGAGTATTTCCCTACTTAGTTGCTATATGTTATGCCCCAACACACCTTTCTCAATAATTCATATAGGGACCCATTATTTTTAGGAAATATATATTCATGGTCCATATCAACCTTAGGAACTCTAATATTAATCCAACATATACAAGCCTAAGGTTATTTTCATAGTTTAATTATAATACAACTATTCTAAAGAGGAGGAAAATTGAAGCTTGGACACCATTCTTGAATTATTTATCACCTTTAGTTATTTTATTTTCTTATAAAATATGTATTTAGTATCATGTTTTGATTAAAGGAAGTAATGTGACTGATGAAAAGGATGTAACTTGTTTAAATTTTGATGTGTAGTGAGTTCACATAATTCTAATATGTCTATTGGGTTCCTTATATTATTCAATGTGTCGACATCCTAGTCATCCATAGTTGACTGCAATTATAATAAAAGTTTCAAGTCCTACCAAGCATATGAATTCATGATATCATTCCAAATTGAATTATCTCATTCATTTATGACATTTAGAATATTACCTAAAAAGTTCTAATCTTCCATATCAATGAGAGACATCTACTTGTCATCCACTTTCATAAATTTGGGACACAACTAGGCTTTATTGAAATTTATAATTCCCTAAATTTCCTAAATCCCCAAGACTTTTCCACATGGCTACATATCAGTTACTCAGATTCCATGAAAAGAAAATACATAGTAAATTTTAAAATGGGTTCCAAACTTTTTATATCAAGTCATGTGGTAAAATAATATTGACTCATGTTGTAGAGGATTGTGGCATGTTTATGATGTCCAAAACTCCTAAGTTCCCTAGATCATATCAAATGGTAAAATCCTATTCACCAAGATCCAAATTGTTATAGGTACATTGAAAAGTTTAATTTCTCTCCAAAATCTTGAAGGCCCTCAATGTGTCATCATCATAAAAATAGAAGGATTGATGGGAAAAGTACAAAACCAAAATTTATAAGTCTCTATATCAATATGGATTATCCACGTAGTGAGATCCTATTAACCAAGGACTTTCCAATCAAAGGTACATGGTCTAAACCTTATTATCTCTATATTATCAAGAACCATCCATGTGCCTTCATCTCATAAGCCCAAAGCTTCTCAAAAATATGGTATAGGAGAAAACACATCATTTTCCTTTGGATCCTGAGATTACTGCACATGGCATCATCCTATCCATTTAGATCCTTTCTAGAAAAGGTACATAGTCTAAATTTCAAAAAGATCCTCGAGTCCCCAAGATCATAATAGGTGGTATAATTTTGCTAAGTCTTATCCCAATCATTCAAATTAGAGTTACAATTTATAACCCTTTGAGTAAATGAGATCCTAATATGTGTAGTCATCTTGGCTAATCAAAGCCTACTAAGATAAAGTATAGATCAAAATGGTTTTAAAAAGTTCCAAGATATTGAGAATCATCCACATGGCATCATCTCATGTACATGGATCCTTTTGTGAAGAGGTACATAGTTTTAATTTCAAATAAATTGAGTCCCCAAGATAATAATGGGTGGTAAATTTTCACTAAGTCATATCTTGCAAAGCATGAAGAGCATAAATATTAAGTAGAACCATCTAGGTAAATGAGACCATAATAGGTGTCATAATATTAGATAGATAGGACTAGAATACCAAGGTGATAAGTTGATATTTAGGATAAAATCTAAAGAAATATGAAATGGAAACCTATCACAAAGTAGTGAATGGGCACTCAAAATTAATTAAAAACCACCACCTAGAACATAAGACAACTGCCAAAGCTAACTTGTTAATTTTAAATTGAAATAAGAATAAAAATTAAAAGAAACTATTGCATTAACTTTACATGAACTAGGAATTCAAGTCTTTATATTTAAGCAATATATACAGAATCCTTAGAACATCAAATCACTTTGCCATTAATCAACAAGATGTTAATTATGAACTTGAATTATCAAGTCTTCATGAGCCCTAGTTTTACTTATAAATAATTTGTAAATTTATCTAGCTAAAATATTGTTATGAATTCTACAACATATAAATGGCTTCTTCATCTAAATAATCTAGCCAAACCCCTTCGTAATATTTAATTGTAGGAATGAATGAACATCTTGGCATAATTTTTAATAGGGAAGTATTATTTTTTACCCAATACTTGGCTCTATGGGGTGAGATAGAAATAATAAATCCAAAGTTAGTCCAAGACTAGTTAGATAATGATATAAAGAGATATGTTTATGATTTAATTCTAGTAAAATCCACAAGCCTCCATAATGCAACCATAAAATTAGAGGTGATGCAATGCATTCACCTACTTCATGATTTGTTTTTTAATGGATCTATTACAAGATATTATTTATACCTAAAAATTCAAAGGAATATAGTCACATAAATTTATATGGATTGTTTTGAGAAATATATGTTCTTCTTAATGATTGAAATGAACTATAACTAGGTTGCAGCCAATGCCTAGATAGATCATAAAACAATTAAGGGAAAGCTTAAGTATTGGATAGATAAGGGAGATAAATTAAATATTTGAGGTTTTGTTTCTTCGATGCCTATCACCAACTTAAGTTAGATAATATAATGGCTATGGTCCTACTAAATAGATTATATGGATTTTCTAGCATCACCTACATGCATGAATAATGGGTGACTTTTTTGGATATAATTTTAACTTTTGATAAAATCATGGCACTTTGAGAGGTCATTAGTGTCAAACTCAAGTCACATATACTCAATTTTGATGAGAGGCCACAAGATTGAAATTGTTACATGATGTCATATGTAATGGATGCTATTATGGGGATAATGCATACCAACTATGGGCAGCCCTTGGAACCATCCAAAGAGTATGTGAATAATAGGGTTTGAGATGATTTATTTCATTGTATGTTTATAGGTTTAGGAGAGAAATTAAGAGAATTATAGAAGAAGTATACATAGTGGTATACCAAAATATTTATAATACCTCTGTACCATGCCTTTTAGAGAACATAAAGAAAACTATTATGAAGATGAGAGACTATTGGATTTATCATGATTATACTATAATCAAAATAAAAATAACTAGGGTTTCCCCATTGAATCTCCATTGTTTCATTCCTGACAAGGTAACTGATCAAGATATAGACTTATAAAGTTACAATAGTGTGGATGAGTACTTATCTCCCAAACATCAAGGATATTATCAAAAGGTTCCTCTAAACATCAGACAGATGTAATACACACTGATGAGACACCTCAAATTAGTTGGGAGGACTAGAATCCATTATGGGTTGAGCTAAGCACAATATAGATATTGAGATCTAAAGGGTAGAATGAGGTAACCTTATTGAATTTATAGGAAAGGGAGTCTATATTCCATAAGGCCATAAGAGCTATGAACGTGAACCCATTTTCATGAATGTTGTGAATGATTTTGAGGTCTATGAGTGAATTACTCAACAAAAAATGCCTATTATAGTAGCCCAAGACATTCAATATGATTATTTCATTACAATTGAGAACAAAAATAAAATATGGAGAAATAAAATAAGGCTACAATCCATCAATAGCCTCAACCACATGCTCAATTATCACTTGATAATAATCATCCATCCTCTACATAATAAGTAGAAGATGAAATAGAGGAGGAAAGTGCCCCTCAGAGGGAGGTAGATATATAAATAATAAATAATATCTTAAAGGGACTAATATAACCTCAGTTGATGATAATAGTATATTCTCTTGTATCAATTACCCAAGATTCATCCCCAGTAGGTCAACAAGTAACAACATTTTATTTAGCACCATTATCCTCATTGACTATAATATAACAAGTAAGCCTTATTACATTTATGTAAGGTTTTACTACATCAATACATTCCATAGTTTCAATTCTAACACCTCCATCCTATCTAACTATTCTCTTTGCAATTTTAATGCCTACATTTCCTACCTCTCCTACCATTACCACACTTACACATTCCACTGTTAAAGTCACCTCATCCCCTGATCCATCTAATTCAAGTAAATGGCCTAATACTACTAAGACATCCATGGCTATCTATAAAATTAATCCCAAGAACCCTCTAATGTCACCTCCAAATGTGCTATTGGAATAAAGACCAATTAAATAATCACTTACTAAAGGAGGTATTTTACATGGGAAATCAGATGAAATAAAGGAAAGACCTAACATAAGGACAAAGGAAGTGGAAGTTATTCATGTATTTTATAATGATAAAGAAGATAAAATATGGGGAACTAAAGAGGAATGGGTCTCTAGAATAGACACAACTAGGAAAAGGAATAGATTTTTCTAAGATAAAAAATGAAGAGGAATTTGTAGACACAAGAATATTAGGGTAAGATGAAAAATGGAACAAGAAAAGGAGATTAGAGACAAAACATCAAAGGAAGGTGCACAATCCACATTATAAGAACTCCCTTATCTGATCTATGCTCAAGCATCTATAGCCTCAACTCTAAGTCTTTCCTCTGAATCCATTACTTTAATATCTTATGCTCTAATAAATACATCAACTACCAACTCAAGTACAAATATTCTTATTAAAGAGTAAAGGTAGGAGTTGAATAAGGTAATGTCATCCCTATATTCTTCTATTATTTTTAAAGATTATCAAATGGTTATTTTTCCACCTATTAGCTCAACTATTGCATCCATCTCTCTATTTGAGTCTTTGCAGAGTTATTATAAAGAAACCTAGTCATTATATCACCATGCCCACATTGAGTAGACTAATCAACAAGTTTTTGATTTTTTAGGTCTAGTCTCTAATTATTTATATTCTTTTATTTGTTTTACTAATGCTTCAATAATGGATAAGCCTCAAGATCTTAATAATGTCCATTTTGAATATTTGGTCACAAACTCTATCTTCAACCCCTGAGCCCCACCAAGGCCATCCACCTAAGTGGATTTATCAATATCCAAATCAAATCCAACTAAATCCTCTATAATTATTATAATCATAACTCCAGGGAAAACCAGATACGTAGTCAAGACCATGCCCCTTAGGATTCCTTCAAAATGGAGCAGAGTCACTCCACTTCTCCAAATCCCCATCAAAATAAGTACTTCCATACTTCCACCAAGTTTCATACCACCTTACAGTACTATAGAGACCATTCAACTATAATAATAAGGACAACTCATTATTATTTCTTGTGTTAAGGAGTTACTAGAAAGGAAGAATGTAAAAACCCAACTAGGTTTTACTAGAATAGGGTAATTGTTTTAAAACAATTACACAAATTCAATAAATATATTCCATCACAATGGAACCAACATATAGTGATCTTTAAGTAAATACATTATTTTTAAACTAATCATAAAAAGGTCTATAATTAATCTATTTAGCTAATAATCACAATATCAATATCAAGATCAAGTACAATTTTGAATACATAAACGAAAAATGCATTTATTTCATAAAAGTATTATTATAAATTCAGCCATAGTTGATACAATATTAAAGTCAAATATTATAATGGTACATATAAATAAAACATATATTTCATCATAATAAATGTCTTAATAATAGTTTACAATGATACAAAGTTCCATGGAGCATGCAAGTCTCAACGAACTTATAATATCCAAAAGTAATCTTGAGTATAGTCACTAGTGAATTACCACTGAGGGAAGGGAGAGCATTATCTGAGTGATTTTACACATGAACCATGGACCATCGTTCCCCTCATAATCTCCCAAATAGGTAATGGATCTCCCTTCACATATGGGCAGATAATGATGGTGTCGGAGTCAAGAGTGACAAGTAGAACTTGTGTGTTGTAAGATAACTAATACATGATGTATCATAAATAAACCTTTTCTAATATGATATCATACAAAACATGTAAACTAAAACAAATAGATGAAATGATAATGTTTAACTATAAACACTACTTTGCCCAAAGTTTTCATCTAGTTATTGATCTCTATGATCAGTGAATTTCATACACACCAGTCAATCAGATTGCATCATCTTTATGTATTAGTGACACTATCTAAGTAAAGTCCATATCACTTGCTTATATAATGTCATTAATACTAGACTAGTTTTATATTTTTAATAATAATAAAACCAATATATTCATAATGAATATTCCCTTCTAGTAGATGTAATATGTGTGAAATAAATAAATATAAAATACATTCATTTAGTCCATCAAATGCAATGTAATGAATATAATATCTAATTTATTACAAAATAATAAATATATTTCAAAACAATCATCCATAAAATCATACCATCTAGGTAAGAAACATATCAAAACATCAAGTTACTGAATATTAACATGTAACTCTAAATTTTATGTTATTTAACCACATAATAATATTTACTATATTTATACTTTATATTCATAAACCAAAAGTACATTTATAAGATAATAAAGTACTAAAAAAAATTAATATGTTTTATATTAATCTCAAATACCACTTATGTATAAGTTATTTCAACTAATACACACATATAAACTTAGCCTTGCTAATTCAAGTAAAAAATAGACTCCTACATATTTGTTATATTAGGCAAGTTAATTGACATTGAGTTGCATATGTGTATCTATATATGATATACATGATTTAGATTTGTATTATTCAACAAATCATGGTATCTCATATATTTATACAAATAGTCCTACACTAATCTAAATTCTAAACTTAGATTTAATAATTCAATTAATCAAAAATACTTATACATATTTTATTATATAACCATATATGCATACTTGTACACAATATAATCTAATTAGATAATATTTTTTCCATGATTTATGAGTATAATGATTACTATAGACATACATATACAAACACATAAACAATGCATTAAAGAACTTTTCTAAACATAGATCGAACTATGGTGTTTTGGTTGTGATTTTAATAAACCCAAACAAACCACAACAAGAATATAAAAAAGTATGTTGTCATATATGTACTCATCCATACACTAATTAAAATATTTTCTATTTGTCTAGTTGACTACAACTTGAACATCAAGTGTAAATAATTATAAAAAACTAAACCATATCTATATTATATTAATTTATTCATATAGAAAGATATATCTCAAATACTAACATTCCTATATAAACACAACCAATTATAAATTAATATAGTTGACTATAAGTGAATATAATTTTTTTTAAGGACTTACAAGTATCATATTTAAATATATGACTAATTGAAATGCTCATCCTTAGTGTTTACAAGGAACTCTATCGATCCTCATAATTATACCTAATAAAAATCATAAATATATCTATAGATAATAACCATTTATTACATGGTCCCATTTCAATTATATGCAATGTATTCACATTTATGTATGTAAATAGATAATTATGGCATTCACTATGTGTGTGTGTGTGTGTGTGTGTGTGTGTGTGTGTGTGTGTGTGTGTGCGCGCGCGAGCGTGTGTGTGGGTATGTGTGTGTGTGTGTGTGTGTGTGTGTGTGTGTGTGTGTGTGTGTGTGTGTGTGTGTGTGTGTGTGTGTGTGTGTGTGTGTGCATGTGTGGGTCTGTGTGTGTGTGTGTGTGTGTGTGTTTGCGTGCATGCGTGCGTGTGTGCGTGCATGCGTGCGTGCGTGTGTGCGTACGTGTGTGTGTGTGTGTGTGTGTGTGTGTGTGTGTGTGTGTGTGTGTGTGTGTGTGTGTGTGTGTGTGTGTGTGTGTGTGTGTGTGTGTGTGTGTGTGTGTGTGTGTGTGTGTGTGTGTGTGTGTGTGTGTGTGTGTGTGTGTGTCTATGTATATTTATACATTTTTAAATAAGTCTTATAATATAATTAAAACCATACTTGTTCTATTCTGGCTCAGAAAGGGATTCCTTTGAAAGCCTTTATACCTATATTTAAGTTTACAAAACACATATTCATGCCCTAATATGCGATAATGATAATGACCTAATTTAAACATTAGAGCAAGACTAATACTTGTGTTTAAGGAAAATGAATGACTTAAAACCAATTTCAAAGTACTTAGATTAACTGTATAACTAGACATGATCTATATAAATATTTAGTAGCTCAACCCAGTACATTTATTTATATATTGAACAAAATGGTTCAACATCATGTTAAATATATTGAGCATAGCCACAATAGGGTCTAAGAATATACTCAACTAACAAAATAATTATACTCTTAAAATTTTCTTAGAGTTTCAGTTTGTCCTAATTAAATACATAGATTTTCCTCATTAAAACTCAATAGTATATATATTATGGAAAAAAGTTCTTATTCATGGCCATTCAAACTAGAGTTTTAGGGTTATAGGTTTGGTTTTATGGATGGCAAAGCCATCCACAAGGCCAAGCATTTAACCCTAATTTTTTCTAAATTTCATAATAATGAAACAAATAAAAACCCTTTGTTGAAATTATTCATATTATATCTATGAATTTAGACACCATACCAACCTGTTGAAGAAGATCAAGTGATAGTAACTGGTAAAATTTTCTCTAAATCCTAGCTCAACCATACTTTCCCTCTTTTTGACTCTGTGTTGTGTATCCCACCATGTGTCTCCTCCTTTCATTATATTCTCTTGCATTCTCTTTTATTGCTAACTAAACAACCCCAAACTCCACCAAAACTCCATACAAACCAAATTAACTAGCATAATTTGGGCATCACTTCATGTAATTACAAAGTAAAGTCTAAGTTTTGTTTGATAAATGATTAACACTATGTCATGCCAATTAACCCTAATTCGATAAATTTACACAAGTCCATGTAAAATTGCATTATTATTATTAACAATTAAATAAACTTCCAAAACTTTTCCATTTGAATATTATTATTATTAATAATCTTCTATTCAATATGAATATTAACATTGACTTTATAGTATTCAATTTAACATTATAGCTTCCCATAACCATAATGTATACACATAATATTTTCACACTTTTATTGATTATTGACACTTTGTATCTTGTAGGAACCTATCAAGTCTCAATCTCTCTGAGTGCATGCCTTAAGGAGTAAACTGAGAAAGGGGTGGGCAAACCTTTGGTGCTTTGTAAGATTGTTATTCCATTTACCACTTGCTATCTATACTCTTGCCTCCTAAAACCTTGAACCCTAAGCTTATTTTTCTCTTTCCTATCTATTCCCACCATTTTTCATGCTTTATCCCTCATTTCTTACCTTTTTTCCCTTTGGACCTATTTAGTAAGCTAGGTCAACCTAGTTGACCTAGCTTATTCTGGGGATACTTTGAATTTCCTTGTTTTACATCCTGACTGACCTAGCACAAACTTTAGGCATTAACCTAATAATGTGATAGGTTGAACCGATTGACCTAGCACAATTGACATGTCTAAAAGTCTTTAAAGTGAGATATTATTATATATATAAGGTCATTCCTTACCATTTCATAACAGAGTTGAATTAAGAGAAGTGTGAATGAACATCTACTTATTGACCATTCTGCGAGGAATAGGGTTTAATACTTTATTTTGGAGCTTTGATCTTGTCTTATGGAGAAGTATTTTGGATTTTTAGATAGGTTGTGTAGCCTAGAGCTCATTTATCTTGGTTGTCCTTACAAGCCACAATAATCTCTTACAAATCACCATTGGCCAAGGGAGAGGTTGAGACTTGACAAGTTCATCTTCAAATGTAAGCATTCCTAAATTTATTTCTCCTTTGTAAGAGTAGATAGATAATGTAGTATGTATTATTCTCTCCCATGTTTTATGATTATGTATACATTGATGTGAGTATATGTCTCCTATATATTTTTAGTTTAGTTGTTATTTACTTGTTTTGTTCTAACCCCTAATTTGTGGCAAAAACTTTGGTGATAAATAGATTATTTTAATTTTATTTTTATTAGATTAGTTTACTTTCTTGTTTATTATCATAAGTGAATATATAAACCATAGGAATATTTTAGGGTTGTTGTGTGATTGTGTTAGACTATAGGCTTTAGAACCCTGCCTAACATGATATGTTGCGATAGATGATACAAGTGATCCCCTAATCAGGTCTAGTGAATCCTCATATTGGTCATGCTCCCACTTAACAAGTGTGTGCCCCAATTATAATTATATGGGTTATATATCTTATCCAATCCAAGATTGATTCATGTACACCATGTAATTTTGATTGCATACACATAATAACTTGGATCAAAGATCACTTTAACATTATCACCTTTGTTAAACATAATGATCATGCTTAATAATACTAATCATACCTTATTAAATATTGTTAGTAATAAGAATAATTTTAATACTATAACATTATCTAATTATAATAATAAAGACTTAGCATAATATTAAAAAACAACTTAACACAAAAAGAAAACAAGGTAATTACATCCCTTATACCACTATAAAAATGTATCATAAAAAATAAAATGATAGTTTTAGACATTTTTAAACTCATCCAAACATAACAACAAGGAATATCAAATATCTAAACCAAATGCCTCAATAATTCAGATTTTCAAGCATGAATTTAACCAACACAATCCTATGTAATATGTTGAGTAAGAAAACACGATTACAACACATAACCAAAACAACATGAGAATAAAACATTTGAAATGAATATAACATGATAAAATAATATATATAATAAAATATAAATTAAACACTAATAAAAAGCATATTAAATTATCATGGTATGTGTAGGTTCTTAGTTCCATTATGTCATCCAAAATTGCCTCCATCTACATCACCATCTCTGACAATGCCCTCCCTTTATCACGGTCTGAGGGTTGGATCTATCCTACATCCACCTCACAATAATAAAGGTAGTTATCCCAAAATAATATAAAATATATAATATACTATTTTAATGAAAAAAATAAACATAATCATCATGTACAAACATATAAGTACAACTAACTCAATAAGTTAACGATCATGTAATAAACAACATATAATTGTCCATAAATTAGTATATGAAATATAGCTTAACCAAAATAATAATGAAGAAAATAATAACCATAAAATCCACTAAATAAAAGGATATTAGGTCTAGAGAGGAATCATGATGTGACATCCTTCCCCCTAAAGCTCTTCATCATCCTAATGACACTTATTCAAACATAAGTTCTAAAATTAAACATTATTCAGTAGAAAATAAAATAATATCTAGCAACATATTAAGTAAACAAATGTGGAAACAACTTATAAAATTCATCATAATCCTCCCAAGTGGCACTATCATTAGAACATTTGTCCCACTATACCTTGCATTATGACACTTCTCTATTACACAAATTGAGTTTGTGAGGTTTGTGAGTGTCAATTATTATGATTAGTTCTATTGTCACCACCTCGGGATCTATAACCTAAAAAACATTCTAATCCAATACATGAGAAGGATTAATAATTTAATTTTTAAGATAGGACACATGGAAAACATTATGCAAAAGAGCTAGATCTGGTGGTAATGTAAGTCTATAAACTACAGGATTGATCACTTACAAAACCTTGAAGGGTCCCACATATCTTAGTGAAAGCTTCAATAATTTTCCAAATGTAATTAATATTTTTGAGACTTAATATAAAAATACTTATCACCAATCAAAAAATGACTTATTATTCTTTTCAAATCAACATAAATTTTATATCTATCATTGGTCTTAACCAACCTCTACCTGATTATTCTAACTTGGTTTTCTATTTCCACAAGCATTTTAGATCCAAAGAATACCCTATTTTCCAACCTATCCCAATGGATTGGTGTTCTGCACCTCCTTCCATATAATGCTTCAAATAGATCCATTTTCAATGTTGATTGGTACGAGTTGTTGTAAGCAAAATCAACAAATATAAGGTAATCCTCCCAATTATATTGGGATCCATGTAATACATTCAAAGGATATCTTTTAAAACTTGGTTAACTCTCTTTGGCTGTCCATCTATTTTTGGGTAATATGTAGTACTAAAATTCAATTGCGTACATAGAGCTAAATTTAATGTCAACCAAAATATATAAGCCATTATTAGATCTCGATCAAAAAATTTCTTCTCCATAAATCCATGTAAATGGAACACCTCTGTCATAGAACTCTTTGCAAGCATTAGTGAATCATCTATTAAGTTTCCTAGATGAATTTATCTACCTTGGTTAGTTTGTCAATTAATACCAAGATTATATCATGTTGGTTCCTTGATGATGACCAAACTTGGACAAAGTCCATGCTATGATAGGACCGAAGTTCCCCAAAGCTCTGACACAACTTGTCAGATTTAAGAGCACACATGATTACCATTGTATAAGCAACTTACATGCAGAAATAACCAGAAGAACAAATAACTATCAATGAGAAAACACACAAAATGTGAGAGGCAATATACAATTATATTCAACTCATTGTAGAAGGAAATTACAACAAAGAGGTGGCACTCTTTCTTCCACTTTGTGGGCTTACAGTAATCTTCCCTCAAGAGTAATCTTCTTTCACTAAGTCACAACACATAGTTAACACAAGCTGTTGTTCACCTCATTGTACATCTATACAATCAAGTATGAACCGGTACTCCAAGTAGATCTCACCATGATCCTGCTCCTGATGCATTGTTGTCACCTTGGATATTGCTCCCCCACCAATCTCTCTTTGACCCTCGCATACACACATCCCTACAGACCAACCTGATCTTACTTATCACATGTAGATCTCCTCCATGATACTACAACACCCTGCATATCAAACCTAATCTTACATACATGGGGAATCCTACTTGATTCCACCATGGGAAGAACTCTCCAAGTTCCACTTGTTCTCCAAGTTCTCCACTTAACAATACAACCCATGAGTCTATTATATAGATCTCATGCATACAATAATTAGACAAGCAGCTCAAAGACTCAAACTGGTCTTTATCATGCAAACTACGCATTCACTTAACTTACTATTTGTCAACAGTAGTTTTGACCACCATAGGCAACCGACGTTGGTCCTTGTCTTCGTAGAGGTGACCAACGCCGACTGATCCCTGTCGATGTTAGTTTCCTTGCACTGTCACCTGACTGACATCGGTTGTGGTCTATCGATGTCGATGACTGTCAAGCTCTGAAAACCTCTTATTTGCCTTAGGTGAAGCTTTTAGCTCCACACCCTAACAATCTCCCACTTGGAGATAAATAGCTATAGCTGTACCTAAACTAGTACTCTGTCTAATCTGCATCCTGGCTTGTATTCCTCTTCAAGCTCCCACTTGAAGACTACCCACCACACTCCTTGTGGTGTTAATCATGTGCCTGACATTCTTCATTCTTAACTTACCTTCTTCTGCCATTGCTATACTCCCACTCAAACAGCAACCTCTGTGAGTAACCTGTAACCAACAACACTTAACAGATCTCGGCCATCTGTTAGTCAAACTCGCTCTAAGAACATCCAACCTCACTCTGATACCACTTGTTGGGGATCAACCAACAATTTGATTACACTTATAAAATTAATAAATGCAGAATTAAATTAGAATGATAAGTAACTAGAATGATAAATAGCAAACAATGAGAGATACAAGAAACCACCCTAAAAACTTGTATTAAACTCTTTACAGAAAGAATACAATTGAAAAAAATTCTTTCTTCCACACCTCTCTTAGATGTATAGATCTCTCTCTAGATCTCTTTCCCTTAAGATCTCTCTCTCTCTCAAGTACAATCAACTCCAACAGCCTGGAATGATTTAATTCTGTACTGTTCTTCAACACACTAATACAATACAATAAGCTAAGAAGATCTAATCCTACATATAGAATTAGGAAACATGATCATGCATTTACAACCAATAGTTATGCCACTTAAACAAAGGCTCTAAAATAGTCTTACTAATAATAGAGATGCAGACTTAAGACTATCACTTAAATCTATCATGCAAACACTCAGTTTTGTCCATGGAAATAGCTTTTTGGATGCACAGGTAACCGACATCAGTTCCTACCTGCTTGCCTATGACCGATGTCAATCGATCCCTGCCAACACTGGCATCTTCTGAACTGCACCTGATCGATGCCAGTCACTCCTGACTGATGCTGATGATTGTGTAAACCTGCAACTATTAAATCTGCTAACTTTGTGAAACTTTTAGGCTCTACACCTTAACAATCTCCCACTTGAAGATAAATAGCTACACCAGTACCTGTACAGCAACATCTTCTAGCTCTTCCATCTTCAACTCAATCATGAAGACCAACAAAAGTTGAATGAAGATTCAACTTCTCCTTTGTAACTGGCTTGGTTAACATATCAGCAAGATTCTTATTTGTATGGATCTTCTCCAGCTTCAACTCACCATCTTCCAATACCTATTGTATGAAGTGGTACCTTAGCTCTGATATCATTTGATAGGACCGAAGTTCCCCAAAGCTCTGACACAACTTGTCAGATTTAAGAGCACACATGATTACCATTGTATAAGCAACTTACATGCAGAAATAACCAGAAGAACAAATAACTATCAATGAGAAAACACACAGAATGTGAGAGGTAATATACAATTATATTCAACTCATTGTAGAAGGAAATTACAACAAAGAGGTGGCACTCTTTCTTCCACTTCTTGGGCTTACAGTAATCTTCCCTCAAGAGTAATCTTCTCTCATTAGGTCACAACACACAACTAACACAAGCTGTTGTTCACCTCATTGTACATCTGTACAATTGAGTACGAACCGGTACTCCAAGTAGATCTCACCATGATCCTGCTCTTGATGTATAGTTGTCACCTTGGATCTTGCTCCCCCGCTGATCTCTATTTGACCCTCACATACACACATCCCTGCAGACCAACCTGATCTTACTTATCACATGTAGATCTCCTCCATGATACTACAACACCCTGAATATCAAACTTGATCTTACATACATGGGGAATCCTACTTGATTCCACCATGGGAAGAACTCTCCAAGTTCCACTTGTTCTCCAAGTTCTCCACTTAACAATACAGCCCATGAGTCTATTATATAGATCTCATGCATACAATAATTAGACAAGCGGCTCAAAAACTTGAGCTGGTCTTTATCATGTAAACTACATGTTCACTTAACTCACTGTTCGTCAACAACAATTCTGACTACCACAGGCGAACGACGTCAGTCCCTATCTTTTTAGAGGTGACCAACGCTGGCCAATCCCTGTTGATGTCATTTTTCCTTGCACTATCACCTGACTGACGTTGGTTGTGGTCTGTCGATGCTGGCAACTATCAAGCTCTAAAAACATCTTGTTTGCCTTAGGTGAAGCTTTTAGCTCCACACCCTAACATGCTAATCACCTACCACTTCCATTTTGGTATATTATGAGGATATAAAAATCCTGTTAGATGTGCATTTTTAAATTTCACACACTATCATTCTAAAAAATGATATAAAAATTCTTTTATATCCTTTTTGATCCCTTTCCAAAAATAGAGAGATATTTACTCAACCATAAGCTTAGTTACACTAGGATGTCTAAAATATGGGGCATTGTGAAATTTCTATAGCACCATGATCCTCAAATTATCTATATCAAATACATACATCCTATTACTGTAACTCAAAATACCATAACTGTTTAACTTAAATCCTTTATACTTGGGATTTTGAACATTATTTGATAATTCTTTATTTAATTATTTATAAAATTCATCACTAGGTGTGTAACAAGCCATTATACCAAAACCTCAAGGTGTTATGAAATATTCCCATTAGGATAATAACATCCCAACATAATTTTGAAGCCTAGACTCCAAGCTCTATTTTCACCCATAAATTAGGATCCCTTACATGTACGATCTATAGATGAACATTGACATGCTGATGTACGCACCTCCTCTATGACTTGAACTCAGGTGGAGGGTCTGATACCGAATGTAATGAACCATTACACCAAAACCTTGAGGCATGAATGAAATCCACCAATCAAGATTATAACAAGGGGATAATTTAATTACCTAATCATATAAAGCACTCCTAATAGTATCCAAGGTTGTTATGTACCTTATACAACTTAGGGAATTTATAACTCTATTTTCCTTACCCTTGATATAGATAATATCAAAATCATAATTAGATAAGAATTCTAACCAACATATATGATGTGCATTCAAGTTAGATTGGGTAAAGATATACTTAAGTCCCAAGTTGTAAATATTGAACTCAAATGGGTTTTCCAATAGATATTACCTCAAAACTTATAAGGCATGCACTATTACAATAAGTAATTAGTTATGAGTGGACTAATTCACCTCATAAGGCTTAAGTTTTCTTGACTCGTATGCTATAATTGAACCATCCTACATAAGAAATCCTCGAAGTCCAACCCCAAATACATATGTGAAAATTGAGAATTGACCATTAGGACTAGGAACTCTTAGCATGGGTGTTGAAGTAAGCCTCATTTTTAGCTCCTAAAAGGATTTTTCACACTTGTCTTACCAATAAAAATGTTGATTCTTCCATTGAAGAAAGGTAATTGGGTTAGTTATTTTTGATAAATTTGGAACAAATTTCTTATAATAACCCACTAAACCCATTTAACTCCTCACCTCATGCACATTTTTATGTGTTGGCCATTCCATTATTGATCTTATCTTCACTAAATCCACTGAAATTCCTTATATAGAGTTAATGTGTCCCAAATATTGTACTTTCCTCTAAAAAAAATACACACTTGAATAATTTTCCATAAAATTTATGCTTCCACAAATGTTGCAAAACCAGCTCTAGATGTTAAAGATGTTCTTCCTCATTTTTATAATATATGAGAATGTCATTCAAAAAAACCAACACAAAGTGGTTTAGATAATCCCTAAGCACACTATTCATGAGATTCATAAATTCTACCACAACATTTTTTAACCCTAAAGGGAACACTGTGAACTTGTAGTGCCCATATTGATTTCTAAACACTATCTTTGAAATGTCCTCATCTTGGGTTTTCAAATGATGATACCCTAATTGATGATCAATGTTAGAATATATTAATACCCCTTGCATCTGAACAAAGAGATCATCAATGTGAGGTAGTGGATACCTATTTTTAATTTTCAACTTATTCAACATCTTATAATCAATACAAAAGTGAAGATTACCATCCTTATTCTTGATGAACACTAGTACACCCCACAATAACACACTTGGTAAAATCAACCCTTTTCATAACAAATCCTAAATTTGAGCATTAAAATCAACCAATTATGTAGTTGTCATCTTGTATAGTGTCTTGGATTATGGTTCAGATCTAGGTATGATGCCTATCAAGAAATCAAACTCATGTTTTGGTGGTAATCCTATTAATTCCTTAGGAAACACATCCTAAAAGTAACTAAAAAAAGGATAATCCTCTATAGACGGCTCCTTATATTCCGCCATCTCATCTATTTTAATAATAAATGCATAACATCTTTTTCTTTGAGCTTTCTTGAGTTGAATTATAGAAATTTTCCTAAGATTAAACTCTCTTTTCTCACCTTGAAGCTATGTTTGATTTCCAAAATCATCTTGGCACTCAACCATCTTTAGATAAAAATCAACCTTAGATTTATTCTTCATAAGCCAATTAACTCATAAGATCGCAACATATGACCCTAGTGGTGTATCATATATATCCACTATAGTAATGAATTCAAATAACCTGATCTCAAATTCCACTAAAAATTTATCAAACTTAACCTTTAACTTGTTCCCATACTATACTAACCATGTATTTGCCATAATACCAGCTTTTATAGACAACTTATTAAGCATTGTAGGCGAAATAAAAAAATTAGTATCCCTAGTATCAATCAAAATATAAATTGGATGATCAAACAAAATACCTATCAGTTCAATAGGAGAATCTTAGAATTTATCTTGATGGTTGTCAATAACTACATAAATATACTGCTAAAAAGTTCCCTATTATGAAGCAAAACTCTTGATCAAATCCATCTAATTTACACTGGGTACACTCTCAAGCATAATGGTAACCTCCACAAATGAAGTAAACTCCAGGTGGTTCTATATTATCAGACTATTGGTTCTTTTTAAAACCCCCCTTGAAACCATTTCCAAGTTTTCTATTTCATGTGATACTATTGAACTTAGCATTATATATCTTAAATTAATTTTTGGAGTCTCCACTCCTCTTCTAGTTCTTCTTTTTGGAGGTCATTTTAGGACCTCCAAAAAAATTCTTGAACTTGTCTCTGACCTGAGCAAGATAATTTACCTTCTACTCCTATTTCAATTCTTTCTTAAAGACTTTAGTTATGGTAGATGGCCCATACACATCCACCTCACATTTAATTTGGGGTTTTAATCCCATAATGAACTTATTTATTTAAAACCTCTCATTTTCTTGATACTAAGGGATATACTTTAGGAGATTAGTTAATTTATCCTAGTATTCATTCATAGAAAGGTCTCCTTGATTAAGGTTTTAAAAATCTATCATCTTCTAATAAAAATATAGATGAGAAAGACACCATGATCTAAATAATGTCACGATACTCCCAAGTATGGTGATAGAGTTGAGGTTCATCTCGAGTTTCATATTATCCGACTAAGTTATTACTTCACCATTAAGATGATATGCTCCCCAAATTGCATTAGTCATTTCAGATTAATTTTGAATCTCCAAATATTTTTCCATCTCTGTTATCCATGCTTGAATTCCATCTCTTAAAATAGTTTCATCAAACTTGGGTGGATTCACCTTTTTCATATCCCATGCCAATTTTTGCAGTTACTTGAGCTCTTGCATCTTATGGCACTTCCTCATGCCTCTACTCTTGAGGATTTTTTCTCATCAGGATGCTCTTTAGGTTCTTATTAAACATTCTCCTTAATATTCCCATGTACATTTTGTTTTAGGTTTGTGATTTGGTCCCTAGTTTCATACATGGCTGCAAGGATCTAATCCACCTTTATAGTTTGCTTAGCAGCAAATTGATTTGAATCTACTGGAGGGTTGGTGTTCTAAGTACCCTCATCTATAGGTCTATCATGCACCATTATTATTCCTACTTGATAGGACAATATGTTTGTATTAGTGGACACATTAAGTCTTAGAGTTTTAGCCTCAACTCTGATACAATAATGTGACAACCCTACTGGGCTTTACTAGAATATGGTAATTTAAAAAAAATATATTTACATAAATTCAATGAATAGATTACATCATGATGGAACCAACATATAGTGATCTTTAACCAAATACACTAATTTTTAATTTACCATAAAAAAGGTCTATAACTAATCTATTTAGCTAATGATCACAATATCAATATTAAGATCAAGTACAATGTTGAATATATAAATAAAAACTGCATTTATTTCATAAAAAGTATTATAAAAAACTCAAAAACAACTAAAAAAATATTACAACCAACTAATATAATGGTACACATGATTAAAAAGTATAATTTCAACATAATACACATCTTAATAATATTGTACAATGATACAAATTTCCATAGAGCATGTGAGTCTCAACATACTCATAATATCCATAAGTAATATTGAGTGTAGTCACTATTGAAGTGCCACTGAGGAGATTGATAACATCATCCAAGTGATTTTCCACAACTATGGACCATTGATCCCCCACATAATCTCCCAACTAGGGAATGACCCTCCCTTCACGGATGCGTAGATAATGATAGTGTACGAATCAAGAGTGACAACTAAAACCAGTGTGTTGTAAGATAATTAATCCATTATTTATATCATAAATAAACCCATTCTAAAATGATATCATATAGAACCTATAAACTAAATCAATCATATGAAATGATAATGTTTAACTACAAACACTACTTTGGACAAAGTTTTCATATAGTTATTGATCTCTTGGATAAGTCAATTTCATACACACCACTCAATTAGATTACATCATATCTATATATTAGTGACACTATCTAAGTGAATCTCATCTCACTTTCTTATATAGTGTCATTAATACTAGATTAGTTTTAAATATGTAATAATAAAACCAATAGATTCATAATTAATATTTATTACTAGCAGATGCAATATGTGCCAAATAAGGAAATATAAAATACATTGATTTAGTCCATCAAATGCAATGTAATTAATCTAACATCTAATTTATTATAACATAATAAACATATTTCAAAATAGTCATCCATAAAATCATACCGTCTAGGTAAGAAATATATCAAGACATCAATTTACTGAATATTAACATGTAATTCTAAATTTTATGTTATTCAAACACATAATCACACTTACCAGATTAATACATTATATCCATAAGTCAAAAGTACATTTCTAATTTAATCAATTACTAAAAAAACTTAATATTTTTTGTATTAATCTCAAATACCACTTATGTATAAGTTCCTTCAACTAATACACACATATAAACTTAGCCTTGATAATTCAAGTAACAAATAGACTCCTATATATTTGTTATATTAGGAAAGTTCATTGGCATTGAGCTGCATATGTGTATCTATATATGATATGCATGATTTAGATTTATATTATTCAACAAATCATGGCATCCCATATATTTATACACATAATCCCATACTCATCGAAATTATAAACTTAGCTTTAATAATTCAATTAATCAAAAAACCTTATACAAGATTTGTTGTATAATTTTATATACATACTTGTACACAATATACTCTAAATAGATAGTATTATATCCATTATCTAGGAGTTTCATGAGTATTGTATACAGATATTTATGAACACATAAACAATGCATTAAATCCCTTTTCTAAACATAGATTGAACTATAATTCTCCGGTTTTGATTTTAATAAACCCCAAAAAACCACTATAATAATGTCAAAAAGCACGCATTCGTATATGCACTCAGCCATAAACTAATTCAATTATTTTATATTTATCTTGTTGACTATGAAATTAACATCAAGTGTAAATAGTTGTGACTAACTCAACCATATCTATATTATATTGATTTATTCATATAAAAAGATATATCTAAAATACTAACATTCATATATAAACACAACCAAATTTATATTAATATAGTTAAACATAAGTTAACATATTTTTTTATCAAGGACTTAAGAGTATCATATTTAAATATATGCCTAATTGAAATGCTCAACCTTAGTGTTTATAGTGAAATCTATCCATCCTCATAATTATACCTAATCAAACTCTAAAATATATCTACAAATAATAGCCATTTATCATATGGTCCCATTTAAATTGTATGCAATGTATTCACATTTATGTATGTAAATATATAATTCTATCATGCATTACATATGTATGTATATATATATATATATATATATATATATATATATATATATATATATATATATATATATATATATATATGTATGTATGTATGTATGTATGTATGTATGTATGTGTGTATGTATGTATGTGTGTATGTGTATATATATATATATATATATATATATATATATATATATATATATATGTATGTATGTATGTATGTATGTATGTATGTATATATATATATATATATATGTATGTATGTATGTATGTATGTATGTATATATATATATATATATATATATATATATATATATATATATATATATATATGTATGTATGTATGTATGTATGTATGTATGTATGTATGTATGTATGTATATATGTGTGTGTGTGTGTGTGTGTGTGTGTGTGTGTGTGTGTGTGTGTGTGTGTGTGTGTGTGTGTGTGTGTGTGTATGTATGTATATATGTATGTATATGTATATGTGTATACACACACACACACACACACACACACACACATACATATATATATATACATACATATACATATACATATATATAACCGTACTTGTTTTATTCTATCTCAAAAAGGGATTCTTATGAGAGCTTTTATAACCAAATTAATTATTATAAAACTCACAACCATGCCCTAATTTGGGCTTACCCATAATAATAATAATAATGATGTAATTTAAACGTTGGAACAAGCTTGTTTAAAGAAAAGGAATGACTTAAAACTAGTTTCAAAGTACTGAGATTAACTCTATAACTAACCATGCTCTATATAAATATTTAATAGCTCAACCCAGTACATGTATTTATATATTGAACAAAATGGTTCAGCATCATGTTAAATAAACTAAGCATAAACACAATAGGGTCTAAGAATATACTCAACTAATAAAACAATTATACCCTTGAAATTTTCCTAGGGTTTCAATTTGTCCCAATTAAATACACATATTTTCCCATTAAAAATCAATATTATATATATTATGGCAAAATTTTATTATCAATGGCCATTCAAACTAGGGTTTTAGGGTTATATGCTTGGTTCTATGGATGATTGAGCCATCTAGAGGGCCCAACATTTAGCCCTAGTTTTTCCTAAATTTCATAATAATTAAACAAACAAAAACCCTTTTTTGAAATAATCCATATTATATATATGAATTTAAACAACATAACCAACTTATTAAAAAAATCAAGGGATAACAACTGGTAAAAATTTCTCCAAATCCTAGCTCAAACCTCATTTTTCCTCTTTCTACCTCTATGTGGCATATCCCCCAGGTGTCTCCTCCTTTCATTATATTCTCTTACATTCTCTTTTACTACTAACTAAACTAACCCTAACTCTACCAAAACTTCATGTAGCTCGAATTAACTAGAAGAATTTGGGCATCACTTAATGTAATTACAAAGTAAAGTCTAAGTTTTACATGATAACCAATTAACACTATGTTAATGTGAATTAAACTTGATTCAATAACTCTCCACAAGTTCATGTCAAATTACATTATGATTATTGACAATGAAATCAATTTCCACTAATTTGTCATTCAAATATTATTATTAATAATAATAACCTTCTATTCACTATGAATATTAACATTGAATTTATAATATTAAATTTAACATTATAGTTTCCCATAACCGTAATGACTTAGCTCAAAGATCACTTTAACATTAACACCTTCATTAAACACAATAATCATTCTCAATAATACTAATCATACCTTTTTAACTATTTTTATCAATAATGATGATATAAATAGTATAACATTGGCTAATTATAATAACATAGACTTAGCATAATATTAACAATCAACTTAACACATAAAGAAAACAAGGTAATAAAGTCCCTTATACCATTATAAAAATTTATTATAAACAAGATAATGATAGTTATGGACATGTTCACACTCATCCAAAAATAACAACATGGAATATCGAAGATCTAAAACAAATGCCTCAATAACTCACAGATTTTCAAGCATGAGTTTAAGCAACATAATCCTATGCAATAAGTTGAGTAAGATAACGCAATTACAACACATAACTAGAATAACATGAGAATCAACCATTTCAAATTAAGATAACATAATAACAACCAAAATTATACTAAAATATATCTAAATCAAACACTAATCAAAAGCATTTTAAACCATCATGGTGTGTATGGGTTCTTAGTTTAATTTTGTCATCCCCCAATGCTTCCATCTACACCACCCTCTCTGATTATGCCTTGTTTCTATCATAGTATAAGGGATGGATCTATCTTGCATCCACCTTATAACAATAAAGGTAGTTATCCAAAAATAATATAAAATCCATAATATATTATTGTAATGAACTAAATAAACATGATCATCTTGTACAAACATACAAGTACAACTAAATCAATTAGTTAATGATCATGTAATAAACAATATATAGCTATTTATAAAGTATTATATGAAATTCAGCTTAACCAAAACGTTAATTAACCAAATAATAACCATAAAATCCACTAATCAAAAGGCTATTAGTTCTAGAAAGGAATTGGGATGTGACAAATAAGGATAAAATGGGCTTTGCCTTCATTGAATTGATTATGATAAGTACTTACTTTGACTTAAAAAGTGGTATAATTCAAAGAGTGAGAAAGAAGAAGGGAGTGGAAAACAACATAGGGGAGGAAATAAAATTGTAGTAAATGTAAAATATATTTCCCTTAGCTAAGAAATAAAATAAAATACCAAAATACCCCACACAGTATACAAAGGATTTCTATGCTTTTGTATACACAACAAGTGAGGTAATGAAGGAAATGTAGAGAAGTTAGGATTAAGTGAAAAAAATAATAATCCATAATCAGATAATTCATTCTCTTATAGATATTCTAGAGAATTTACAAAGTGAAACCACTAGGCTATAAGCCATTTATAAGATAATCAAGACTTCTAGGGGTTAGTCACAACCTGAATGGGAAAAATAATAAATTTTTGGATCCAATTAAAGGAACTTGAGAAAAGAATAAATTTCTTATTTAATTCAAAAAGAATAACACATATATTCATTTGAATTTTATGACTACATTGGAGGCAACTTGGGTATTAAACTATGTAATTTTGAAGAGAGATGATATTTTTCTGTGCCATACTCAGATGAAAGCTTTGAAAACCCAATTGGCAAGTCAAAAAAAGGAGGTCATTGAGATTTTGAAATACATGAGGTACATTGGCATGATAAATTATATATGTAAATTGATAAATAATCCCAATTTTGATACACTTCCTAAATAAGCTACAAATAACTTCAAAGTAGAGGTAGAAGGAACCATGTATAAAACTAATGAGGAAATTATATAGCTTATCAATTTTGCAAAGGAATTAATGATAAAAGTATAGGCACTCAAGGTAGGATTAAAGTCCTTTGAAATTTTAGCATCAAATTTTGATGAGTGAAGTTGGTAAACTATTAAAATATTTTATGCTAAATTTTGATATTAAAAAATAAATAATTTAAAGTTGCCTATGCATTATTCAAAATTTTGAACGTTACTAAGGTTGTTATTAAGATAGTGCCTACTGCTTAGCCAACATCCACATTAATAGTTTAGTTTCAAAGGTTATGTTATGAAGTATTTCATGTTCCTCCTCAATCTACTACTAGCTCTTTGCCTATAGTAATTTTTTCAACTTTAGTTACCATGATAAGTTCACAGTCTCCTTCTCTAGGTGATACCAAGTTACCACCATAATTAAATGTAAATACATATCTTTGCATGCATTCTATTATTAAAAAGACTTAGTGTGAAGCCCAATTTTTATAGATAGTAATGACATAACATAATACCAAACATAAAACTTATGATCATGGATATATACTAATATCCATTCAGTTGAGTAAAACATATCTACAACTACCATGAGACTTTAAAAGATGCAAACCAATGATTTAGAAGCCCATAGTCCTAATTCATTTGGTCATCACTCAAGATTCATTCATAATATTTTAACAAAGAGGGGTTGTGTTAATGACATGAAGAAGACCATCAACTTTCAACTCAATAGTTTTTTGAGTTAGTTGATTCAACGTGTCTACCTCATGTCTAATCAAACCTAAATTTTTAATGCATTGATTACTATGGCTTGGCAGTTCCCTACATCATCAAAACCATGGAGATATTGGATTATTATCCCCCATTAGATAATCCTTCTATTCCTTTAGCCTTATAATCATTTTGTGAATTCATATATGGGTTTGCAGGTTGTCAAGATGATGTCATGTGGAAACATACTACCCACTTGTTAGCCTGAAGGCTTCGCACTCTACACAATCATCTCAAGGTTTATGGTTTATTATGATGATTCCATGTGGTAACATCTTAATCACCTACTAGCCTAACATTTAATGTACACCTAACCATGTTGATGTCACTCTCTATTTAGTAGGACAAAGACATGTGGTTTCTTTTGAACCACTTATCAAAGTCATAAAAAATCAACTAAGGAAAAATCAAAGAAGAATGTCCCAAAATCAAAGGCATAATCCTTCAGGACATTAAACTATTTGGATATGCAAAATGATACATTGGTGTATTAACCTAATGACTAAGTCCCTATAATATTCTATGCTCCTGGAATCCACCACATGGTAGTTTCAAAGAATTTTGGGGTGTTAGAGGTTTAGCCTTTCGATGAATCATTTAGGATGCTAGGATGATGACACATGGCATCATCCAAACAACATTTAAAAATCCCAAAATTTGACTAAGGTGAAAAACCAAAAGAAACTCAAATAAAAAGTGGCTAAGACAAGCCATCATATTTGTCAACAAGGAAAATGACTAAGGCAAAATGCCATCAACATCTTGGTAATCAACTAAGGCATGATCTAAAGTAAAATGAAGAGATGAATCTATAACAAGAAACATAATAGGGTAAGATATACATTCCTACACTGCTACTGTCAAGTTAAAAAAGAATCAAGATTTTTCTTAGAGCAAAGAAAAAAATTGTAAACCAATAAACTCATTGGTTTATTCAATTTATGAAATGAATGAAAGGTAAGTTTCTTCAATCCAATGTATCTAAAGGAATGACTCACTAAAAATTACACTGAAGATATAAGCTTAATAAAATTCATCAATTTTATTAATGAACTAGTTGTTGGGAATGTATAAAATGGGCAAAAATTCAACTATAAAATCCTAAGGAATTCTTTCATAAGACATTCATATGATCCATAAAAACAAAAAAGGTTTAAAAAACTATTTATATTTTTATTACAATAACAATCTGTAGTTCAACAAATGCATATACTCATCCTTGCACAAGTTAGTTTCATACCATAATAAAACCATAATACATTTTAAAAATGAGAGACACACATAATAAATAATATATTCTCAACAAAGCTTTTAATTGAATAAATCTGTCTTTTATAAGACAAGACATAAAGATCTTTCTTAAAAAAATAAATTATTCCCAAGGGTCTGAATACAAATGATCATAACCAAACATGGTTCATTTTATCAAAAAGAAGACTACATAAGTCTTTATTCATAATTGGAATAATAATACCAAAAAACATCACTATTTAATTCATTTCAACAAGCTAAATTATTATTTCTAGTAGCAATATAAAAACTATTTATCTAAGTTCCACTTATTTTTAGTTGTTTAATTCCATTAACTCTTATCATTTAGATAAACATAAATTCTTAATGCTTAACAAAATAGTCCCTCATGACAATATATAAACAAAGAAATCAATTGACTTGTTTATTTAAAAGACCCTCAAAGTCTAAAGACTTTGATACATACAAGACTCTTCCAAAGATCCTATAAATCAATCATTCACAATTAATTACATCTTGGTTTAAAATTGAGGTTTTATAATAGAAAAAAAATGTCTTAATACATAATTGGAATATTATCCAAACCCTATTTTTAACAAGAATATTACAATCGGACTAGTTGATACAATATTAGTAATACACCAAATAAATTCATGTTATATCATAAGTGAGAGATACATATTTCTATCTAATCAAATACATAAAAACCAAGAACACTACAACAACATCCCATGTTTTCTCCCTAGCATCTACTGGCCATAAGTAGAAAGACTCATTGCCTAACCTTTTTTTATCATCAAACTACTACTCTAGACACACTTGAGCCTAAGACTCCCAATACCAAACATGTTTATATCATTTGGTAATGATAATGATGGATATCCTATCAAGGTCATATTTAACACAAGGGAATGACCATATGATACCTACATTCGTATTTTTGATTCTTACTCAAATAGACCCTAGTATCAAATACAAGAAAATAAGCATTCAAATGATCATTCAAGTGAAACTCAACCTTCATAAATATAAACTAGCAGGCAAGCTTTCACAACATATACAATCCATGTTATGTTTTTTAATATTAAGAGGATAGATCACTCTATTACTTAGACAAATAGTCATGTGATGGTTAATTAGTTATACTATCATGTCTCATCATGAGAGAGATTAAAAAATTCCACTGTGACATTCACAGGAGGGTCAAGCATTATACCATCATGCCCTGCATAGGAGGGTTTGTCATTCTTCCACCATATATATGTTACTCATAGACAACCACAACCTAGTGTCTCAAAAACTTAAAATCCTATTCAAGCAAAATCTGAACATCTAAATCAATCAAGGATGAATACAACCTTCTCAGACCCTCAACTTAGTAAAGAACTAGATGGTAGCCAATGCATAACTAAGGAAATACAATAAGATAGGTAGAATAAACTTAGTGGTATTATTCTCCTTTAAATAAGAGTATAGAAAAATAACTAAAATCATTTAATTCAAACTAAGGAAGAACAATCTCTCAAAGGCCCTTGAATGGGAAAACACTACATGGTGGCCATTGCACAACTATGGGCAAGCATTAAAATACGAAAAATAAACCAAGTACTCTTATTCTATTAAAATAAAGAATAACAAGCAATAATATAATCATTTAATTCAAAATGAATAACATATAACATTATTTATTAATAATCCCACCTATTAACCTTTAGACCACTTGGGCACTATCCTCTAGTTGTCTAGACTCATCTCTCGTAACCATTTACTCCTATCTACTACTTTTCCTTCCCCTATGATAAGTATAACTTTATTTTTAATTGGAAAAAGGTCCTCAAATAAGGTAGTTTGAATCCTACATATAGATGTTTGAGCAACACCTAACCACCATCCACTTACCAACCCATGTCTTATTAAGGGACATTCTTTCTCATGTGCCATTAAGGTGTATGGTAGATTCACATGATCTTGTGGTTCCTTCCAAGAATCACTTACCTCTTTTACCACTTGATCATATTATTAAGAAAATCAAAGGAAGATATTCTAATCATCCACTAAACATTATAGACATCTTTCTATAATATCATTAGGTTAGGTGATAATAATTTCCACCAACCAGTAGTAAAGGTTCATTGCCTATTCAAATACTACATCTACTAAGTTGTAGACTAGGTAATTGAATACTTAGCAAGGGTTTAGGAAGGTTTAAAACTGATTAGTGATAAAATCATGTTTGTTTTAGTCTCTTTCCTTCATTATCCATTTTTATTTTCTTTCACCTCAATGCACACATCAAATTCATCTAACCTAATAGTTAAAGATATAGAATTTAATCAAACAAGGCAATTTCAATCAATTAATTATAGAAAATCATTTATGAAATATCAACATACACATAGATAATTTCATATGGTTCAATGCATAAATAGTTTCCATTTCTTAATCTTAGAATAAATGATTCAACATGATTTAAGTCATTATACCATATAAACATAATCTAATTTCAATAGATATTGTATAAATAAATGTAAGCATCATACTTTCAAAAGTATGCAATCCAAAACATGATTGATAATAGGTCTTTCTCATGGTTCCCAACACATGAGAGCCTTAATGAAATCCTTTCACACCTTAATTTTACATGACTTAACCACATAATTTAATGATTATAACATATAAGTCACAATAGTATAGTCATATTGCCAAAGATAAACACTATGTAAAATGGGGCCTTACATCCCCCTTACCTTATCCAAAATTATGCCTAAAAGTCAGTAAACAAGGTGAGGGCACTGAACCATCAAAGGTGAAACATCTTCCCAAGTTGATGATTATTCATCATATTTATCCCATTATACCTTGATATGATCCAGGTCTCTACCTCAAAGTGTTAGCACCCTACATGTGAAAATCTTGATGGGCTTCAAAGTCAACCTTATTAGTTTCTACCTACAAAATCATATGATATAATACATGATCAATGTCAGAAACATACTAATTCAAAATAGAGATATGAAATACATCATGAACATGATATGAGATAGGTAGAAAATCCAATTTATAAACTACTAGGCTAATAGTCTCTACAACCTTAAATGGTCCACAAAATGAGGTGCCAACTTCGATAATTTTCCATAATAGATGGGGCTCTTATTGGGTTTCACCCTTAATAAAAATTTGTCACCAATATTAAAATTTCAATAAATTCACTTCACATCAATAATTTTATTTTATAAATCCTTGCTAGTCTCCAAGTGTTGTCATATCTTAATCATTTGATGTTCCATGTCTTATAACATGGTAGGTGAAATCATAATTGTATCCTCAAGTTGGTCCCAAAGTAGTGGGGTTATAAAATATCAACCATATAAATCCTCAAAAAGGTGCCATATTAATTGAACTATGATATATATTATTGTATATAAGTTTAACAAGATACAAATAGTTTTCCCAATGGGATTGCTAGTCCATAACATATATGTATGACATGTCTTCTAAGACCTGGTTGACTCTTTCAATCTATCTATCAGTCTTGAGATGATAGGAAGTAATAAAATTGAGATATATGCCTACTTAATTTTTTAAATAAGTATAGAAGTGATAATTATACATCATATTCCAATCTGAAATAATTTTATAGGGAATCTTGTGTAATCTCAAAATGTCTTCCAGAAAGACCTTTACCACTAAAATGGCATTGTAAGTGGTCTTTTGGGGAGAAAAGTGAGATAATTTGGCTAACTTATCCATTTTTACCATGATCACACCATGATGATAAGTTGAGGTAGTAAATCCCATAATAAAATACACAAAAATAATGTCCCCTATCCATTCTAGAATCTCATGGGAATACAATAATCCTACTACATGTCGATGCTCGGCCTTTGCCCTTTGGCATTCCAAAACACAAGATATGAAATTAGAAATATCATGAATCATACTATACCAATGATATAATTTAATTAACCTAGTATGCATCTTATTAACCCTAGGGTGTGCTTGGTAAGGATCTCTATGAGACTTAGACATGATTAACTCATGAAATCCACTAGCTAAGGGAACATAGATATGCCATCTATGGCACGAAAAATCATCAGGATTAAGAGAATAGCCTTCAAATTTATCTTTCAAACTCATACCAAAATCCAATAGTTATCTTACTTATTTATATAGGTTATCCTCTGCAAATTGATTTAAAATATGACTTCTCATGCCAATTCACAAACTCATTGTTACCAACTTATTATGCCTCCTACTTAAGGAATCAATAACCATGTTTTCCTTTATTTATATATTAAAAAATAATTCCATTGAAGGCCCTTAACACATTTTGAGGTTAGTTTGATTAAATATATGTTAAAAACTCAAATGATCTATCTTTAAAATAAAATGATGACCAAGTAGGAAATGTCACCAACATAAGTAAGTATGAATTATGGATGTAAATTCCATATCATGCATGGGGTATCTTATCTCATAATCCTTGAGTTTTCAAGACTCATATGAAATAACTTTTCCTTCCTACATGAGTAAATCTCCTAGTTCTTCATTTGATGCATAAGTGCAAAACAATAATTCTCCTATGGGATTAGGCATAACCAAAACTGGTGCACTAGTGCATCTCTTTTTTAGTGGCTAAAAATCTACCTCACACCTTATTTTCCAAACAAATTATTCCCATTTTTTGGAGTGAAGTTATTGTATTCACAATGCAATAGAAATTCTCTACAAAGCATATATATAATTTTTGAATCCCATGAATTTGTGAACTTTAACAATGTTAGAGGGTGTTAGCCAATCCATAATGGCATGAATCTTGGTAGGGTCCATAAATATTCCTTATCTTAAAATGATGTGACCATTATATTGCATCTTAGAATGCAAAAATGTGCACTTATTAATGTTACCAAACAATTGGTTTTATCTTAAAAATTGTAGGACCTTCCTCAAATGGTCCTTATGCTCGTCTTAATTATGTGAAAAGATTAGAATGTCATCAATAAACACAAACATAAATTGATCCAAAAAGGGGTGAAATACTCCATTCATCAGACTCATGAATACTATTGGAACATTAGTCAACCCAAATAGTACAAATATAAATTCATAATGTCCATACCATATTGGAAATGTAGTCTTGTGAATATCAAGTTCTGTGATATGCAACTAAAGGTATCACATTTTCAAATCAATCTTGGAGAACAAACTATCTCCCCACATTTGATCAAACAAATAATTAATTATAGGAAAGGGATAATGATTCTTAATCATTATCTTATTTAATTAGTGATAATAAATACATAACCACAGGGATCCATCTTTCTTCTTTACAAAGATAATTGGAGCTCCCCATGGGGACACATTAGGACAAATCAATACTTTCTCCAAGAGTTTCTCAAGATGTAACTTGATTTCACTCAACTTAAGGGAGGTAATTATATATGGTGTTTTTGACATGGGTTCAGCCCCAAGTATTAAGTCAATATAAAAATCAATCTCCCATGGAGGAGGTATATTTGGAATTCCATCCTAAAACACAACAATAAATTCCCATAAAATAGGATGGTCATCTAGAAAATCCTTATCTACCTCATTAAACCTATCAGTTACCATGATATAAAATAATTGATAGACTTTCCTTGTACTCTTTTTGAGTTACATCATAGTGATCCTATGAAGGGAAACATATCTCTTAACACCATATATAACCATAATCATCAGAAGGTCATCTTCACATTTGATAACCCTATCATGAAAATTTAATTTGGCTTTATGAGATACAAGCAAATCCATACCCAAGATAATGTCATAGGTCCCTAAGGATATAATGTGTAAATACACTGTAGTGGATAAGACACCAAGGTCTAATACCTAAATACTCACTAGGGAACTAATGGACATCTTGGCCCTAGAGCCAACTCAATTACCTAACTTTACAACTATATAACAACCACCATCCCACAATGGTCCGTGAAAGAAGAAGAAATAAAGGAGTCTGACACTCCTAAATCAAAAAAACCAAAAATTTAATTTCCTTCAATCATACCTATGGTCTCAATGACCATTGCCTAGTGTTTGGCTTGGTGACCATCCACTACTACATAAATTTTATGTCCTTGACCTACATCACCCACTATTTACTTTGACACCGGGGCCTTCTACCTACTAGAAGATGATGGTCCAAGATAAGTAGATGATGGTCCAAGAGAAAAATCTCATGCATACTGATATGTAGATTCACACATGAAATAAGAACCCTTTTTTTTGTATCTCCTTAAAGGGGCTCTAATTGTTCTAGGTCCAAAAGAAGAAGTCAACCTTAATGGTCCTACCTATTTAGACTGTTGGGTTTGTGTAGTTCTAACTTGTTAATACTCTTGAGGTCTAGCATAACTTCACCTTTAGTAGTATTGATCCAACTAGTTCTTGCTCCATTTATGGACAAAATATTTATTCTCCTATTTTTGCTAAGGGGGCTAACCTCCCTTAGGTGTAGGTTACATAGCTTGTGACCTTGTGTCATGTTGTGACTGCATCTTGTCACTAAATTTATCTCAAACATCATAAGTCTATTCATGAGACTATTTGGCCAAGTAGGCCTTTTTAATTTCTACTACCAAGGTTGTGAGAGATAAAATCAACATTGTACTAGCCATCTCTAAATTTAGGAATCTAATGAACCTATTCACTTAGATTGTCTCATCTGTATAACCTTGCACATATATGATTAAGTCTAGTAAATAACACTCATATTATGACATAATGTCACTTCGCTATAGAAGGTCATGAAATTCATCTAACTTAATCTAAAAATATGTAGGGGGTAGATAATGTGCTCTAAAATTTTCCTAAAAAAACTCCTAAATTTGAGATACTGGTGTCAAGTAGAGTTTTTGCTCCTCACCTTCCCACCACATCTTGTCTACATCTCTGAGAAGATGGGTGACCAAATGGGCCTTCTTCTTGGAGTCAAAATCATATAAGGTAAAATATCCTCTCATTATTTCTAATGAATCTTATGCTATAAATCCTTTATGAGTACCATCAAATGTAGGAGGGCACAATTTAATGAAGTCTTTAACTAGGTATCCAAGCGTAGGCCCAAGAGGGTAGTCTAAGTCTCATCTCTCTTGATGCTCACCATGGTGATGTAAATATCTATCATCCTCAAAATGGTAATGGAAAGGAATCCTAGACCTCTTTCTTTCTCTTTTAATTGATTCTTCATCATCCTGGGAATGTCATGAGAGTGCCTTTTAGCTTCATGTTGAACCACATATAATCTTTCTTGTAAGATGTCCCACATCTATTGCATGGATAAGAGGATTTGTTGTCCTATTTATTCTATTCTTAGATCAATGGGAGGCTCATACTCTCCAAGGGTATCATCACCATGATTTGATCAATGTCCTTCTATCATTCTACATGCCAATAGGAAAGACATCAAAAAACATGCAAAATCTAGAAAGTTAGAAATAATTTAAATTACCCATAGCTCCCAGTGTTGTAACCTAGAATCTAATACCAAAATGTCATGCCTATTTTTTAAAAATATAGGCATTACACAACATAATAAAAAATATAACACATTTGATCATGGACATATACCAATATCCATCTAATTATGTAAAACATATCTACAATTACCATGAGATTTTAAAATACATAAATAAATAATTTAGAAGCCCATAGTCGTAATTCATTTATCCAAAATTTATGATTATTTCATGAGATTACACTAAAGAGGGGTTAATTTATTTACATGAAGATGATCATCAAATTCATACTTGAAATTTACATAAGTTAGTTGATTCTAGGTGTCTACCTCGGGTCTGATTAAGTGTAAATTTCTAGTGCATCGAGTACTACCACTTGGCAGTTTCTTACATCATCAAAACCACTTAGGTATTAAGGTATTATCCCCCATTTCCTAATCCTTCCATGCCCTCGGCCTTTCAAGCACGGTATACAATCATGTCTAGGTTTATAGGTTGCTAGGATGATGCCATGTGGTAACATCCTAATAATTTGTAGTCTTTGCACTCTACATGATCCTCTCTAGGTTCATGGGTTCTCAAGATGATGCCATGTGGAAACATCCCAATCAGCCACTAACTCGATATTGACTATACACTTGACTCTACTAATTTCACTCTCAAGTTATTGGGATGGTGACACATGGCTTCTTATGAACCAATTATCAAAGTCATAAAAATTTTGATGAAGGAAAAATAAAATTAAAGGGACCCAAACTCAAAGGCATAATATTTTGGTACATTGACCTACTTGGATATATGAAACACATATGTATTAGGGTCTTAAACCTGATGACTTAGTCCCTCTAAGATTTGTGCTCCTATAAGTTACCACTTAGAAGTTTAATATAAATTTAGGGAATTAGAGGATAAGACTTCTATCTAATCCTTTGAGCTGTTAGGTTTATGCCATATGGCATCATATATCCAACTTTCAAAAAGCCTAAAATTCAGCCAAGGAAAAACTATGATAGAAACTAAAAGCAAACTTGTCTAAGTCAAGCCATCAAATTATTCAATAAGGAAAAATCCATCAAGAGCTCAATAATTAGATAAGGCACAATCCAAAGTAAAATGTAGATATGGATCTATAACTATAAACATAGTAGGGTAAGATACACGTGCCTACACTACTACTATCAAGTCTAAAAAGAATCAAAAGTTTATTTAGAGTAAAAAATATGATTTTAAACCAATAAACTCATTGTTTGAGTATATTATCAAATGAACTCATTAAATTTAATTCAAACCATCATCTTTAGAGGAATTGTTTTCTAAAAACTACATCAAAGATCTAGGATTAATAAAAATTCATTAATTTTATTAAATGACCTAGGTATTGGGAAGGCATAAAATGGGTAGCAACTCAACTATAAAATCCAAGGGGATTCTTTCATAAGACATCCATCTAACCCAATACAACATAAAAGGTTCAAAGAACTATTTGTATTGTTATTCCAATAACAATTTACAGTTCAACAGATGCATTTTACTCATCTTTTCACAATTTAGATGCAGACCATAATAAAACCATAATAGATTTTAAAATGAGAGATAAAGATATAATAAAAAGACTTCTCAACAAATCTTTTAATTAAATAACTCAAAGCTATAAATCCATAGATATTTATTAACAAAATGGCTCCTTTCTAAGGGTTTGAATACAAATGGTCATAACGAGACAAGATTCATTTTACCAAAAAGGTTGAACACAACACTACATAATTCTTTATTCAGAATTGGCATAATAATAGTAATAAAAAACATTAATGTTTACTTCATTTCAAAAAGCTAAATTATTATTCCCAGTAACAATCTCATAACTATTTATATAAGTTCCACTTATTTTTTATGGGTTTAAGTTCATTAATTCTTCTCATTTAGATAAACAAAAATGCATAATTCTTAACAAACTAGTCCCTCATGACAAGATATATGCAAGGAAATCAATCTATTTATTTATTTGAAAGAGCCTCAAAAGTTAAGGACTTTGATACATACATGAACCTTGCTAAGATCCTATAAATAAATAATTCATAATCACCTACATCTCATATTAACACTAAGGTCTCATAATATAAAATAGATGTCTTAATCCTTAGTTGAAGTATTATCCAAACCCTATTTCTTAAAAAGAATATTACAAGTACGCTGGAAACTATAACATTAGTAATACATCATATTTATTCATCTTTTATCATAAGTGAGAGATATATATTTTAATCTACCCAAATACATAAGAACTAAGCAGTCTTAAATATCATCATACATTTACTCCTAAGCATTTGTTGGACATTAAAAGGAACGTTCATTTCCAGACCTTTTATCATAGTGAAGCTACTTCTCTAGACACCCCCAAGCTTGAGACTCCCAATTCCAAACAAGTTTATATCACTTTATAAATGCAAAGATGAATATTTTATCAAGGGTATATTTAACACAAGGTAATGACCTTGAAACACCTATATTCATATTCCTAGTTCTTACCCAAAGAGACTCCCAGTCCAAATACAAGCAAACAAACATTCGAATGATCATTCAAGAAAAGCTAAACATTCATAAATATAAACTAGCAGGAAATATTTTATAGCATATACAAGTCCCATCATATATTCAAATAGAAAGAGGATATATCACTCTATTGATTCCATACAATAGTCATGGGATGGTTAAGAAATTATACTATTATGTCTTATCATGAAAGGGATTAAAAAATTCCACCATGACATTTACAGGCATTCTACCACCATGCCCCACATAGGAGGGCTTGAAATTCTTCCACTATGAATGTGATTCTCATATAAAACCACCACTTAGTGTCTGAATAGCATAAAATCCTCTTAAAGCATAAGCTAAACATGTAAATCAATTAAGGAGGAATACAACCTATCCCATGCCCTCAACTAGTCAAATGACTACATGACGGCCAATACAAAACCATGATAAGATAATAAAATAGGTATAATAAACAAAGTGGACTTATTCTAATTTAAATATGAGCACAAACAAAGAACCAAAATTGTTTTAATCAAACTAAGGAGGAACAATTTCTCCAAGGCCATCAAATGGCCAAGAACTACATGGTAGCCAACGCACAACCATGGGTAAACAATAACACATGAAGAATAAATGAAGCGGTCTTATTCTATTGAAATTAAGAAAAACAAGCAAGAATATAATCACTTCATTCTAAATGAACAATAGAAAATATGAGTTATTATTAATCCCACCTATTGACCTTTAGACTACTTGGGTATTATACTCTAGTCGTCTAGACTCAACTTTCCTAACTAGCTTCTCCTATCTATAACTTCTCCTTCCCCTATGCTAATTCTAACTTTATTTCAAATTGATAAAAAAATTATTAAGCTAATGGAGTTCAAATCCTACATATAGATGTCTGAGTAATGACCAAACACCAACCATTTTCTAACCCATGCCTCATGAAGGGATGTTCTTTCCCATATTCCATTAAGGTGCATGGTGACTTCACATGATCTTGTGGCTGCTTCCAAGACTCCCTTACCTCTATTCCCATTTAATCCTAGTACAAAGGAAATCAAGGGAATATCTACTAATTACACACTAGACATTCCAAATGTTGGCTTCAAGATCATTAGGTTGTTGATAATAAGTTTCACCAACCAGTCTTAAAGGATAGCCACCTATTCAAATGTTGCATCTACTAGGTGGTAGACTAGGAAATTGATTACTTATCAAGGTTTTAGAAAGATTTAAAATTGATCAGTAGTAAAATCATGCTTGGCATAGTCTCTTTCCTTTATTGTCCCATTTTATATTTTTTCACACTCGATGTATACATCAAATTACTCTAACCTAATAACTGAACCTACAAACTTTAATTAAACAAGGTAATTTACATCAATTAATAATATCTAATCATTTATGGAATATCAACATACACATAGATAATTTCATATGGTTCAATACATAAGTAGTTACCATTTCCTAAGCACCATACTTTCAACATGATTTAATTAATTCTATCATATAAACATAATCTACTTTCATAAATAGACATTACATAAAGAAATGTAAGCACCATACTTTAAAAAGTAAATAATCCAAAACATGATTGATATTAGGTCTTTCTCATGGTTCCCAACACATGAGAGCTTTCATGAAATCTTTGCACGCCTCTAATGGATGTGATCTAACCACATAATTTAATAATTATAACATATAAGTTATAATTTCATATTCATCTTGCCAAAGATGAGCACTATGCAAAATGGCACCTCATTCTATTTTGGGTATGTATATATTTATATTATAACTATGAAGTTCTGACCAACTATTAAATTTTGTATCCTATACATAAATAATGTGCATGAGTCCTAAAATTTAAAATTATAGTTTTAAAATTTTCTTGGAGGATGAATCATCCCCTCTCAAATATTATATATATTTGTATCCTCCTAATTCCAAAGGGAGGAGAATTTTAGATGTTAAGATTAATAAAAAAAAATTAAGGATTGTTTTGTAATTTATCTTGATGTGTAAATCTTGTTATTCTATAAATTTGTGATTCTAAAAGGAAGTTCCATCATTCTGGTATGTTAGTCTTTGGGTTGTGTAGAATTATTATTTGATATAGGTATTCATATTGTGTAGTAGTTAATTTGAATGATTTACACGTAATAATCATAATTTCCCTTTGTAGATGTGCAATTGTGTTCTCAAAAATGTAGAAAACTTTGATTATGTGAACTAAAGTTAACTATATTCTTGTTTCCTTGGAGTCTTAACTATGTTTTATTTTATGTATGCTAATAGTAACTTACAACAAACATTATTTCTTTGATTACTTATCGAACCCCTAGTTCAAGATCTAGTTTAGAAAGGTTTCATCTATCTTTGACTTACAAAACCTCTTTTTTACCCTAATTTTATATTTGTTTGAAGTTTCTTTTGATTTTA
>JARHVA010008954.1:125000-222500 GCA_037957365.1 Torreya grandis | reverse complement strand
ATTTGTCCCCTTTAGGGAACATTTGGAATCAAAAGTGACTTCCTCATTTACAAACTTCCTAGTCTAAGGCATAGAAATAAAATCATCTAAATCACTCCCCAAAAACTCACAAAAGTATTGGGTGACCTTGAAAATGATCCTAAAGTATTTTTATTTTAGTCTTTTATTTCATGCAAACTTGGCTTAGGAGGGGGACATCATTACCTCCTACAAGTTATTTAGGGAAGATTTGACCCATGGTTTCATATCCTAGCATTAAATTCAGTTACTCTTTCTGATTTGCACATAAAATGTATCCATTTTTGGACATCACATTACACTGAGAAAACAACAAGATGTAGTGGTTGTAAAAAGGACTAGACCTTTTTACAACTAGCCAATGCCATTGTCACCCAATTTTTATCCTTGTCTTTTACATCGTTTGATGAGAAATTCATTATGTAATTCATTCCCCTAGAAATGTTTGAAAGCTTGATAGTTTAGTCAACCCCACATTGGCATACCCTTGCTAAGATTTGGATGATTATACTTAGTGTATTTTGGTCATTTTTGCTTGGTATGTTTTGAGAATAAAACTTGTTTGTTTGTTCATAATCCATGTCAAAACAATGTATTTGAGTTAAGGAGGGTAATGTTATGATACCCAAATCATGTCAAAACATTTTGAGCCTTTTGAGTCTTTGAAACATAACATAGAACACATTATTCAAGCATGCTTATGTCATTAGACTACTCAATTTGTTTCAAGACTAGTTTACCTTGTATCAATAACCATTGTTCCAAACCATGTTATGTGTACCACTTAGACCTTTGTCTTGTGCTATCATGTTGTCCAATCGTGTCTAGCTTATTGGGTCAAATCCTAGTTTTCAACGTTGAGTTTTCAATTAGCCTTGTCAAGTTTGGATTCAAATATTGATTGATATTTGTTTAGGCCTTAATTTATGGAGCTGAGACATATATCTTTCTATTTTGGGTTGCATAACTTTGATTAATAAGTTACCCAAATTTGAAAACTTTTGATGGTTTGTTTGTTCAGTATATATCCTTATCATTGTTTGTGCTTTTATTTGGGAAAACACAATATTTCTTCAAAGATCCTTTTATATTATTCCTTATGCCAAATGATCATGTTTATGTTTGATTTCATGTTCTAGGTCTATATCAAAGATATTTCCAAACTTGTTAGATTAAATTAAATCACATCAACCTTTGTTTCAAGTCTAGTTTTTGACCTTGTTTCGAGAAAAGTCCTAACATATGCCTATTTTTTGATCCTAGCTTTTGACTCCACATTTGGAAAAAAGACCTAGTAACTCAACTTTTCCCTTTATTAGTTTAAACCTTGCTTGGAACACTTTGACCTAGACCTTTGACATGCTAGTTTTCATTTAGACACTTGACCTTTTGTGCATATGACATTTGACATTATACATTTTATGTTAGACTATTTTATGCCAAGTCTTATCATAAACCATTTTGGAGATATAACTCCATTTTAAAATCACATTGAAGATACAACTCCACTTTAGACCAAGTTAGACTAAGTTTGAACCATTTGTCCTTTGGACAAATTTTTTGGAGTCTGTAGAACTCTAAGCCTTTTTGTTTTTAAATATTTCATCATTTATATAGATATATCTACCTACACCTATGATGGATTCATGTATAATCTAACTTATGATAGAATGGCCACACAAAATGACTTTTATGGCTTTAGTCAAGACCCCAACAATGATAATATGGCTTGTGAGATAGATTTCTATCTACTTCAAAATAATCATTTATGGGAAAAAATTCATGAACCAACTCATGATCCAAATCGAGACCCTGATTTGGTATGAAGAGGAATTTGAAGACACAACTATAGATAATGTTATTTGGGATATGGATCCATACCGTCTTTACAATAATTAGTATGTGGAACATAGTCAAAAATTATCTTATGAGCCAACTCATGACTGGGATGATATGGTTTATTAGGAAGACTTGGATGCTTTGACTTATGCGAGTAATCAAGATCCACCACATCATACCATTTCCATTCTAGGACCATAATATTGTACTATTCTCATATTAAGACCTCATCCTTTGGTTTTTATGAGTAATCAGGATCCATAATGCCAAACTATGTCTATACTAGGACCTCATCCTTTGGCTTGTGTGAGCAATCAAGCTCCATAATGCCCTTTCATTATTCCAAGACCTAATCCTTTGGCTTATGTGAGTAATCAAGCCCCACAATCCCCTATCATTACCATTTCAAGACTTCATCCTTTGGCTCATGTGAGTAATCATGCTCCCTAATTCCATACCATTATCCAACCACAAGTCGTTCCTCATCTAGAATCCCAATCCTTTAAAGACTAAGCTATGTTCAAAACTAGTATTTTCTAGCTCATTAGAAACTAAGGCCAAGAGAACCAACCAAATCTGAGATGTTTTTATTAAATCAACCATTTGTGATAAATCAACCTATGATGGATCACCTATTGATCCTATACCATTTATCAAGGAGTCTCACTTTGATGACTTAGTATTTGTTGAGTCACTTCTTAATGATTATAACCACCTTTGGGAAAATCATTACCTCGATGTTGTGCATATTTTTCAAGAGCCTCCTATTGACAAGCTAGTGTTTGAAGAGTAGTCTGTTGACCTTTTTCCCATCCTAGAGGAGTCCCACTCTAACAAACTATTTTTTTTTGAGCTCATTATGCCATCATAGGCCATTACTTTTCCAAAACCAAATATTCAACAAGACATCATTGTAATAGAGTACCCATCAGGTGAAGAATCAGAGTTAGAATCAGGTTATATTCTTGAACTGACATCAAATTTACCTTCAGAATCTAAATCAACATCAGTCTCAACATCAGATTCAAAGTCCCTTGAGTTAGAATCAGATTCATAAGAAGAATATGTTCATGGTTGTTACAACATTGGTTATGCATGCCTTGTAGATCAATTTGAATACATTTGTGATACTTCTATTATTTTTTAGGATGAGTAATTCAGCTTCAACATAAGTTATCCTACTGTATTTTACAAGGATTGTACAACCTCTTCCCATTCCATTACCATTCTAAAATCCATTACCATCAACTAAAATAGCTATATTATTGGCATTCCACCTCCCACAAGTGTCGACTAGGATCGATAAAATCACACTTTATTGAACTAAATCCATGGAAACATATCAATTGATTAAAATTAAGGAGGCCAAGACCACATTCATATAACATAAGAACATTCTCCTAGTGAAACCTTTTTGGAGGCACTAGGGGACAAGAAAAGTTCAAACTTAGCATCTTTTAATGAAATTTTTTTAGAAGTGCTCGAATAAAATCTATGTTAAAATCTAATGTTCATTAGTGAAACCTTCTCAAAGGTGCTAAGAGACAATCAATAAAAATTTATTGGTGAAAACCTCTTTGAGGCACCAATAGTTGAGTACAAAAGTTCTTCACTATTGGATGAAGACAAAATCAAAATAGCTTTCTATCTATATCCTAATTATATGGTAGCTACTCTCAAGCCAAAACAACAAAAAAAATATGATGGTCCTATTGAGAGAACACATATTTGGCCCCATCACAACCAAATTTATGTTAAATCTAACATAAAAAACATTACATGTGACTACAAGTCCCAATCTTCATTTCTTTCCCCACCACTACACATTCCATTATCCTCCATCATTTCATTTCACAATCAAACCTACCATCCATTATTTTTCCTTGTTTAAAATCCATGGACACACTTTATTTTTTAGAGGCTACAAAGGAACCTTATCTTGATGTTTGAAGGAATTAAAATCAATTACTAATAATGATCACAAAAGCATTCTTGACAACCAAATCTACAAATAGTTCTTGATAGAGTAGCTATTCAGATGAGGTATGAGACGGAAATTAACATGATCAAGTATTTTGTTTGTATCATTTATTGATTAGGAAGTGCATCTCTAGGTCAATAGGAAAAATAAAATTATATGCCATTTACCACACCCAAGGTAAAAACATGTACCATACCATTTCACATTGCCATGTTATTGCCATTGTTACATATCCATTTTCCATTGTTGCATATTTTTTCTATTCATCCTATCACTTGGGGGAAACCCTCTTACCATTTTATCCATCCTATCATTCCATTCCTATCTCGACCAAAGACTATTTTTAGTCATCCTACCTAATCCTATTTTGTTCTTGGTGCCTTTGGTTCATCCTACACTTTTTATGAAAGGATTCCAATTAAGTTTCAATAATCAATCTAATCTATGTTTACAATGATAGTCTATGAAATTAGTGTAACAGTAGATCTAAAAAGATATCTCTCATTTTCCATTCTGTATCAAGCTTGTTTATGTGAGGCTGATTATAACTACCTATGGGCAAATCAGTGTTTCACCAGTCTTGCTACTAATTATAACCACCTATGGGAAAATTAGTATCATTGACCTATACCATTATATCCTAGTTATAACCACCTATGGGTAAAATAGGGGGAACACTTTTTTACCATGCATTTTCACATCACCTTACCATCACTATTTTCATTTAACTAGCCATTTACCAGATTTGATAACTTTTTGGGACCTAGTTGGTTTTTCTTTACCTTTTGTGTGGATAGAATTACTATAATTGGAGGTCATTATGAGACTAAGTAAGTTGTGCTCAATTCATGTTGAGGTCACCTCAGTCTCCCTTTCTATATGCTTTCTCTATTTTTTCAGTAACCTAAGCCAAATGCTCTCACCATTTTGGCAAGTAGGTATCTTTTCATTCTCTAACAAGTTGAGATACCTCAAAATACCATAAACATTTTAAATATTTAAAAATACCAAAAACATTTATTCTAAGCCTAGTCAGTTATCCTCAATCCACCTTACTAGGCATGGTCATTGCTAAGATACTTTCTATTTTTTTATTTTTTCAAGTTATTTTTTTATTTATTTGTTTTTTTTTTTAAATTCATTTTCCCATTTGTTTGCTTTCAAAACTATTACCTTGACTTAGTCTATATGCATTCATGGATGATTCCTTGAGAACATTATTCTTAAGGCTATCCATATTCATACATCAATATTATCATCATGGTTTTTATCATTGGTGTATTGTTTTTGAGTAAAAATTTGATTAGGAGTCAGTCCTTATACATATTTTGGGATAGTCTTCATGGTGTTTTATCATGAAGCCTACCATCACATCTACAACAAAAATTAGCTTCAGGAAGGTATACAATCAATGGAGCTACAAAGTTTTCTCCTTGTAACCTTGGTAAATACTTATATCCCAAACTTGATCAAATTAACCCATTGGCCATTCTGGTTGTATCATTATTAATAAGGATGAGCATCTCCTCATTGGTAGGTACAACTAAATCTTTTCACACTAATTAATCTTATTCTTCTTTTCATTTCTTTTCTCACTTTGCACCCACTCATATTTAATTTGTAATCTAAGTTATATCCTTGAGTTATGCTTGCTAATCATCCCTAATTGGGGTACCATTAATTTTTAACCAATCCAGGTTTGCTTAATGATTATAAACACCTATGGGCAAATCATTATTTTAACTTTTATTCCTGATTATAACTACCTTTAGGAAAATTAGCATCCATTTTACATCAATGCATGTAATTATTTTATTATTTGGATTAATATCAACCATGGGTTAATTATACCTTTATTCTTATATCTTTTCAAGGGACCACCCATCAACAAATGTGTGGACCACTCCCTTGATGGGGCATAATCATAGGCTTCCCAAAACCATTTGGAGCTTTGTTCTTTAACCATCATCTTATTTTTGGCATATAGGCCATCTCTCATTATCTGAGAAGACATTGATTTTCCTATGGTTTGTAACATCTTCGCAAATAGGGGCAAACTATAGACACACCTACTTCTAGCTAGCAATAACTTCCAATCAGGATTTTGACCGATTTTTACTAGAATAGACAATTTGGCCTAAAAACACTAAAGTACATTAAAATCTTTGAGCTTGATATAGTCAAGTGCTGATTTTGGCTAGGGTATCCCTAAATGGGGTAATGCAATTTATGTTCCAACTAACTTTGATCAGATCATTTCAAGTCAAAATGCCAATTTCGCACCTAGGTGCTCTGGATTACTCTTTCCTATCAAATCTCTTGCATGAGACACATGCTTTTGTTATTTTATATTGGTAACATCCTAAATGGGATAATGAATCTAATTCATCTAAAAGTATCTTCCAATTCCAATCCATTCAAATTTTGGACCAATAATAAGGCATTTTGATCAATTGAGTAATTTGTACACAAAGTGCTTCTTCATGCTTAAGAGCTAGTTAAACCAAATTAGAGCCTAATGAATAATTCCATGGAAACTTGTTGAATATTTTTTTTTAGAAATGAATATTAAATATATGCATTATTAGGTGACCTCATTTCTTGGGAAGACATCCCTAGGCCATAAATATCATGATTCATGCCTTCCATGCCTCATCAATACCTCCCATAACTCTTAATTTCTCTTCTATCCCAAATATTAATGAGCCTATTTATCAGATTTAATTGAAAAATTGGATTAATCCTTAGCCACACATCTCAATCCTGAGATGGGTGGTTCAGATTAATTCTACCCATTTAAAAAATTCTATAAATAGGAGGCCTTGCCATATGAATTTTAAGCTTGGATAATGCAAAGTTACTATGCCAAATTGGCTTTAGAGACTCATGAAAATTAGTTTTATAATGCTAAATTGTTCATCCAATCTGAGTTAAGCCACAAGCCACAAGGTGCCAAAGAGAAGAGGAGATATCCAAGCCTCCTTTTATGAAGACTTCATGAGCACAAACCAAGCAAGCCAATCGAAGAAAACTCTTGGAGTATCAAAGAAGGTAAGGAATTTGTGTTTCTTGCATTTTATTTGTTTTTCATTCATTTTTTTCTTCACTACGTTCCCCCTTTGAGATGGGCTTAAGGTGTTAGCATATATTGTGTTTTGTTTGATTTTGATTTCATTCACTAACACCATACTAATCTCCCTTTAGTGATTCAAAGGATGAAAGTTATATCATGTAAATATAGGGATATTGCATTGATGACACTAAAATCACTTGGATCAATATAAGGCCTAAATATATAACCAATTTTATTATAAACAATGTGGTTCTTAAACATAAATGTCCTTACATAAATGATGACATAGCCTGAGGGTTTATAACTTGTAAAAGAAGATCATAAAATTTATGAATAGATATTATAAAACCTACATTTTGGTGTGATGGAATAAAATGTGGTAAATTATTGTTTTAAATGTTCAAACTTGCTACATCCCAAGAAATTAATAGCTAGGCCAATTAAAAAAATTGTTTTCTACAAGATAAGAATATCCCTAATAGTTAAATGGAGTGATCAATTAGATGGTGAACACAATTTAAAGTTCATAGGTGTTAGTGTAAAATTGATCCCTTTGTGCTCATCTACAAGAAAATTTGTTGCAAAGGCAATAATTACAAATGTATTTGAAAGAGACATGGTATAATTTAAAGGATTGGATGTTAATAGCTTTGGTGTGCATATAGATAGATTATTAAACCCTTGTTACAAAGTATTATCCCTATTTGAAGGATTCCTCATACAATGACTTGTTTCAAACTTGGCCAACATAGATGATTCTCCCATGGATGTCAAATTCAATGAAGTCCTAAAAGAGGTTGAGGTCAACATGTGGGATACATTAGAAGAGTGAAAACCCAAATTGGTATATATAGTGTATTTTTATTTCCACTAATTATAATTATTATAAAAAATGTATTAAAAACCCCTATAATGCAAAAAATTGAATGGCACTCTACCCACTTCATTATATCAAAAGGTTGATGAGGATAAAAAATGGTCAATGTTTGTAAATGAAGTGGTACATGTGGAATATCATTACTAAAAATTAGTCTATCTCAAAAAATTACCTATTTCTTAAGTCAAAGCTATATGGCACAATATTAGAGCCATGAATGAATAGGCCAAAAATAAATTTGTGTTAGATGCATAAACAAAAAATGCCACCTTTAATGTCGGTGAGAAATCTATGGAGGTATATAAATAATAATTTGATGGGATGGATTTTTTTCATAATTCTTGGTACAAAGTTTATGGGTACCCAAGGAGCACCATTTATAGTAATAAACATGACTGGATAAATGGTGAAAGGCATGTAGTAAATGTTAACACATGGAAAAATAAACATAGGTTAAATACCTGCACAAACATTACTAGCATATCAAGAATGATTGATATAAAATAACATATTTCTCCAAATTTGAGTCATTATATAGGATAGGATGGAATAAAAGTTCCTCAAAGGCTACTTCCTACATTCTATACCCATAATTTAATGCAATGCAAGTGTAAAAAGGAGATTAGTTTTTGAACCTTACTCTCATTTCATAGCCAAAATTCAATAGGATAATGAACAAAAAATTTCAACGTGTTTTGATTATAAAAGACAATTTATTTACCAAGTGTGATAGTCATTAAAATATATACAACAAACATATATCCAATACATGCCCATAAACACTCTAAAAACTTGAAGAGGAAACAAAATGACATAATGAATACATTCAAAGCTATCATGCACATTATTATTCCCACAAATTTCAAATAAAGGAAAAACCTCAAGGATTGTTAAGTATTGTGCATGATAAAATGGAAAAAATGAAAACTTTCATACCAAGGATGAGCAAGAAATGTAAGTCAATAAGTAATGTTATGAACCTCATAGTTACTTTTATTGGTATGCTCACACATGGATATGAGATTGGGGATTTTGGCAACTTTAGCCTACCATTTTTTGAATGTGGATAAAATTACACATTCACATCATTGGCTTTGTGTTTTAGGAAGCTCAAGTAACTAGTCACTAATTAATATGAGTATTTATTGTATAACAGTAGTGTATGTTCAAAATATTGCATTATGAACTATTACAAAATGAAGTACATGAAAAATGTAAAGGGTAAAAATATAAATTTTACCATTCTAAAGTAATTGGTGTTGCTAGTACAAATAATTCATTCAAAAAACAACCACCAATCCTCTACTTACAACTAGATAATATTTCAAATGAAAATAAGAAATGTGCCCCATTTTTATTTGCATCCATACTAAAAATAAGAAGGGAATTAAACATTATGTATGTAAGCTTACTTCTAGTGGGACACACATATGAGGATATATATGGGACTTTTGGAAAATTAACAACATCATTATGGAAATTAGACACAATTTGTTTTTTGGAATATCATGGATGCTTACATAACATCCCAAGAGGGATCAATTACATTCACTTCTTACCTTATTTAGGAAGTGTATGAATTCAAGGACTTTATGGAGCCACACTTGTTGCATGGAAGCCATCAGATAATGGGTATTATAAAACCAAATATATTCAAGTTACATGTATTGGATGGCATATCAGTGATGAAATATAAATAATAAATAAATGATTTGTAATGGTCTCATCCAATCCCAATCTGGCATATAAAATATAATGTTGAACTAGACTTTACAAAACGGAAACCTCCTTTGGCACATTTCAAAGAAATAAAAGAGATGGAAAATATAAAAAGGGACTAAAATCATATATGAAACGTTAGGGAAAAGGTGCATTAGGTGGAGGTATAGAATATTGACTTCAGAAGATAAGATATTGGGAAAATGTTTTTTGTGCTTTAGATAGACCATTTGTAAATTGTAATAGGATGTTAAATGCACTTTTTTCACCACAAAAAATATAAGATAAAGATGTATATGACCAAATACTAACAAGATGTACAATTTTTTAAAAGGAAGACTACATTTATCAAAATATCCCAACTAATAATGATATTTTATGTGGACCTATTTGTGAAAGACCTAAAGAAGAATTTAATCCATTGATAGATATGTATGTGGGACAAATGATTTTAGTAAAACCAATAAATGAAAATGAAAATATATGGATGGGAAGGATAGATGGGGATATTTACTTAAAAATCGAAGGTGAGAATATGGCTAAAAATGTGAGGATTCAATATTGAAAACTTTCAAGAAGAGCAAAAGATACAACATTATATTAAGATTATTTAAGGCCAAATCAAACATGGACCAAATTAGATGAAAATAAACAAGAAATTGATGTGGATAGTATCATATTGGCATGTATTCCAAATAAATCATGGAAATAAAGATTAATTAAGATACCTGATAAAGGACATGAGGCTATTAAATTATACATTGAACTTATTCAATATGGTAATGAGTGTTAAGTTAGTGAAATTATTGAAGATATTAAATTAATTTGTTATAATATTGTCCCAAGATGTGGGTGTATTATTACAAATCACACTCCAAAAAGATATTAATATTAATGTGCTATAAATATCTAATAAGAATGGAAGATTGATATATATTTCATCAAATTACTGGTCAATTATAATTTTTTTATTATTGTCACTATCTTCAAGTTCATGGAGTATAAAAAAATGAATTGATGTTACTACATAGTTATTAGGTTTAATCTAAGTTAGACTAGGTTCAACCTAGTTTAAAACTTAAGCTTGTCTAGTTCAGAGGTTATTTTAATAATTTTCTTATTATCTTTAATTCTAAAACATGGTGAGAGGAGGAATTTGAGATTAGATAATTGATGGTATTTTGATGAATGGTATTACTCATTCAGTGAATTTCACATCAATTCATTGTGTGTTTAGATAAAAACTCAAATCCCATTCAACAATACATCCCTATCTATGGCATTTGAGTTGTGTAGGGGAAAGGGAAAAAATGACTAATAAGGAATCCTTAGTATGTGTAGAACACATTGAATAGTTTATGTCATCAAGGAAAATTCATATACATCCTATGATTATTTTTCACGTACATTGGATATTCATTTTATGAAACATGGTTGATGCTAACAATGTTTTGAATTTTTTTGTTAACCTACAGACTATATTATAAAATATAAAAGAATTTATTTTTATAAACATGGAACATGGAAGATGAATTTATTACTATTGGACTTAATATTTCTATAAAATACTTCTTCTCATTTTACATGGTGTATGAATCTTCAAAACAATATTAAGACAAATAAAACAAATAATGCATACTTTGAAAACATATCTACATTAAAACTATGATGCCTCAAGTCATCCATGGCAAGAGGGCCCATGGAGTCTTTATTAGAGTAAAATTGGGGAGGAGGGATAAGGAATGGAAAATCACTTTTCCTCTCTCACTTTCCTCTTCCCATCTTTGTTTGTGATGCAAATAAACCTACAAAGCTAAGGTCAATTTTTTTGTGATGCACACTTAATATGGATTATGGAAAATTTTAGGTTTTTCCAAATATTATGGTTATGATATAATATAATCTAAGGGTGGAGAATTATTTCTCCACTTTGAGCGAAAAAGTGTTCTGAAACTAAATTAATTTTAATGTGTTTTAAGCTGACTTAATTATTTATTAAGTTATGCATCTTATTTATGTTTTTATGTTGAGATACCTTTGTAAAATTGGAGTTATAACTATAAAAACTATTAATATGTAGTACTAGGAAAAACATGGGGTATTATGTGATCAATACTATATTTAGAACCTAACTTCAAACTAGTTATAATCCAATAATAAAAAAATTGGAATCTAATATCACACTAATTAGAACCAATAATAAAGAGATTATAAGTCAATACAATAATCACACTAATTCAAAAGCATAATAACAGTATTAGAATCCAAAATCACACTATTTAAAAATCAATAATAACAATATTGGAATCCAGTTTCATCAATTATAAAAATAGAAATGGTGATATCATAAGTCCATATTTAGGGGAATATGGCTATATTTAATGAAATGATGGTTAAAAATAATAATAGAAGGAAAATTTTAGTGAGAAATAAGAATTAGAGAAAAGTGAGGAAGGGTTTGAAGAGGGAAATAGTGAATACAAAGCTAGTAGTGAAGGCATAGAGTTAGAATAGAAAGAAGTAAATATGAAAAAAGAGAAAGAAGATATTAAAATAAAAGAGGGGGTTTTATAAGAGGAAGAATAAATGAGATCTTTAGTATAGTCTTCCCATAGCAAATAACAATTAAAAAATTTAATGATTATCTTGCTTAATCTGTCATAATTTAAACACACAAAAATCTTATGGTTTTGTATATGTAAATTTAATTCCTTAAAGCAAGTATTCAAGAACTAGAATCCAAGGATAATTTTTTAGATACCATATCAAGAGTGAGATAAAAATTAATAATGAATGAGGTAGGGAGATACGAATAAATAAACCATATAGCCACTGATATACCTTCACCTATAACACCTACATTTTTCATTGAGGAGCCTACAACTATAGTCATTATGGAGAAAACTAAAACTAGAGTAATTGTGTAATACCATGAAACTACATTCATATTATATGATCTTCAAACCAATAAAGAATTAAGGATCTAAGGATGCTAAACTAGGTGTTCCTTAAATACTAATTGAACTTCTTATAGATCATATCTCTAGGAAGGAGCACAAGAGAGTAATTGATACTTTTAAATTAGAATGGACCTTAAAATATTATGAAATACAAGAGTATTTTTATCAATTAATATAATATAATAAGGATTTGAGAAAACAAGTGGAAGAAAAATAGGAAGAACTTAATAAAAATGAGGTAATCATTTCTAGCCTAGAAATAAACATTCTTAGGTTTTATGACATGAAAATGTTGCAATGTAAAAAACCTTCCAAGCCTTACACACTATATTTAAACAAACAAGTCAACCAATTTAAAATAGTAATGATAATCTTCAAAGAGGTAAACCTCATAGTATCTCCTTTATCCTTTTAAAAATCCTACTTCTATGGTTTAACTGAGTTTAAAGATTCCTTGTTCAAGTTTTAAAAACATGTTTATATGGTGATTATACATAAAACATGGAATCCAAATGTCATCATAGGGGAAATTCAATTGATAGCTTAATGTTATTATTTAAATATTGAGCTAAGGATAAATAAAGTGATGGAAATATACAATCCAAGAGAGAAATCCACCTCATTGAGCCTCATAGTAGAAAATGTTTAACCCCATTTTATCATAAGACAATGATACAAGTTAAAATTATATAAAAAATATAATAGTGTAGTATAAATATCTAGGAATGAGGTCTTAATTCATTCTACATTTCTCTCCAGCCAAATCTATAATGAAGTTTATACTACATGAGGGGAGAAATGGAAGGAACTTACCCATTCCATATAATAGAGGAAGCTTTATTTTTTCTATGATATCAAAAATAACAATAATAGATACAATACGTATATGAATTATTTGCTATAAAACATTTGTGAATGGATAGGACTAAGATTTAGAATTCTTACTTTATGGTATCCAATTTTTACATGGACAAGTATTGTACTGGTAAATGAATAGGAATAAAGCAATAAATGGGAAAATATGACACAAGATAGAGGCTACCTTCCATAAGGATCAATTGGAGTTGATACATCAAATGAATTCAAAATTATTTGTGATCATTTCATGTCTCATTTTAAGTATTCCTCAACTAATGTGTTGTTACACAAGGATGTGCAATGGTTTAAGTTGAAGGGTCTGATGAGTCTTAGAAATGGTGCTTATATTACCATGAATTCCTCCTTACAATACATTTTTTTTCATGATATTTAAACCCTTTAAACTCATACTCTATTGATTTGCACATATATTATGAATAGTATGTATACAAAAACAATCTTAGTCTAATATGTTATTTCTAGATTTATTAGTATTATTTAATGGTTTTAGTGGTTTGATGTTATTAATAGTAAATAAAGTGAATAATTATATTGGTTATATATTTTTTAATTTTTATCCATTGCGAGAGGATCATATATAAGCATCTATTGACTAGTACCATCTACATGTAGTAATTAGTTGTGTCACCCTATAGCAATGACTATAGGTGACTATCTTCCTAGTCATTAATAGTTAAGATAACATGTCATTTATAATCACTCTAGGTAGATTTAATAGGAATAAAAAACATATTACAAGAAAATAAAACATTTCAATTCCTTGACACCTCCATTGGAGCATTGTTGGTTATTTTCACATTACAAATGGTAATTTTATTCTTAACTATATTTCAATATACTTATCCTTTTCATTATTTAGTTTATTATGTTCTCATGTTTGTAACTTATAGGATTTATGGATAATTTAATAATAACCTTATTTATTGTATTAGTGAATATTGATAGACTATACAGAGAGCTAGAATTCATATTTGACAATTTGAATAATAAAGAAATAAAGAAGAGAATTGTAATTTGAATTGTAATGAGCATGTAACAACCCTTTTATTGTAACATATAGATTATTAATAAAATTAATTTAATTAATTTAATTATAACTTAATAAGGGGAACTTAAAACTCTAGTCTAGCCAAGGGAGGACCCACTTCTTAGGATTTGCTAATCTAGTTTTCCCATCCCTTAGCTAATTTATTTTATGTTGTGTGAGCATTTCATTCCATTTTATTTCTACAAGTGTGTGTACTTCCTTTCCATACAAAATTTAATTTAAAATAAACTTATTTTCATGCGTACTTGTTTTTTGTGTGGTAAGTTTCCAAATTACATTAGAATTCTAATTCCAACATTTAATTTCATATACTTTCCTTTCCAACCAAAATGTGTTTAATTTCCACAAGAGTGTTTACTTTCAAGTAAGTGTGTTAGTTCACTCATTTTTTCATATTAGTTTATTTTTTAATATACATTATGTAATCCTTAAAAATTTATATGTCCATAGGTTAAAAATTAAGTGAAAGATCATCCATTTTATTTGTTATAAATCTATCTATTTGGGTACTCACACTAGGTTGAAAGAATCTTTCCTCAAACATATAAATAGAAGTGGGATGTATGTGACATACAACTTATGTTTATTTACAATATATATTCGTGCACTTTGAGTTGTAATGTTAGGATTATTAGTGAATGACACATATAATTTGGTGTGTGTGTGTGTGTGTGTGTGCACAAATATATAATGAGATAGGAAAATAACTCATTCTTATAAAATAATGATTGTTTAGGTGTGTGTGATAATGTATAATACTTATTTGTAGGAGATAATATTTATATATGTAATCTTTGCTTTGTTAAATAAAATTTAATCAAATATTTCATAGTATTTTTTACTATAATATCCTACTATTCTAAGCAATATGAAAATATGAATAGAGTTTCTGTAATTAGCTAGGCAAAACTCTAACTATTTGGATGCCCCATCTAATGTTATCCGTTAATTTATTGTCCTTATAATTTAAAAAGCATGAGTGTGATTTAAATATTTCAACAAACATAAAATATTGGTAATAGGGTTGGTGAATCTTGGAAAGGGAATTTAAAGTTTGTGGTTACTGATTAGTGAGTGGTCTCCAAGTTACAAACTACAAATTATTATTTTGAAGGAAGAGTGCATTTAAAGGAGGAGAGGTATTTAAATTAGTTATAAATAGAGTGAATGAGCAAAAAAAAAATATTGAAGGGGGAAATGTGTGTTTATATCTTTGAAAGATTCGTGCTAGTCTTCCTTTTTAGAATTGATGTAACACTCCTAGTAATATGGTAGGTGAAGCTTATTATTAGATTTGAATGATTTTACTTATGTATTCATTTAATTCTATCAAATTTTACAAAAAGGGAGAGTATTGATGAATTTTTATTTTAAGGATCATGCCTAAAAATTGAAAGCCTAATATGTGCTTTTGGATATTCATTCATGGACCTATTGTCTAAAAATTCATGAATTGGTCTATCTCTCATACTTCATTCTCCCACTCATACAAATATTAAATTATAGATTTTATATATCTTGGATTCTTCATCAAAAATCATGTCACCTACCCTAAATCAAATTAATGATAAATTTATCCTCCATTCTATGTGGTTCATATGTGTTCTTATCAACTTCCTCCAATTTATAAATGTATTTTTCATTGCCATTCTACCTCTGAAAAATGTGCAAATTTTTGTATAATTTTCATTTTTAGTCCCATGCCATGATAACTACCATTTTCCTTATCTTGTTGTCTTAGGATCTCCCATATCCATCCAAGTGATACATCTACTATTCAAGATAATGCCCTATCATCAAATAATGCATGCCTAACAAATAAATTACTAACACACAATAGTTCTCTCCAACACATCTTATCCTACAAATTGATTAATGTTTTTTATTTTATTTTTAATAAATAACTTTTTATATTAGATAGTTTTATAGTTATATAAATTAGGTTGATTTTTTTAACTACGTTGGTAGTTTAGTTTTCAAAAATGTATAGTTTTATTATTTTTTAGACAAATTATTAGTTTTAAATTAGGTAAACCCAACTTTGATTGGTATGAAAACTAGCCTGGGGAACATTGAGAGGCTCGAGTCTATGAGAAGATACAAGAATTAAAAATAAAGGGTAATACAACCCAATAAAAAGTAACTCAAAAAGAGTGGTGAGAATTAAAAAACAAATATAACATAATGAACCAAAAAAATGACAAAAAGGACCAAACAAGGTGAAAATCAAAAATTCCCCTTGAAACCTAATAGGGACCCTTACTATAATTTACCTATGTCTTAGACCATGGACCTTATTTTACAATATAGTTCATTCCCCCACCACCAAAAGGGAAGGTAGTGATTTGGGTAGTCAAGATACAAGAACCCATAGAATCCATTGTTCCCTTAGTGAGAGCCAATGCATGTGGTTCAACAAGGCCTTCCATATTTTCCTATGAGGAGTGTTATAAGTATAAATTTATCCATACTTGGCTGCAACTTAGATTTTGGGATGATAACACATTGTATTTACTTTATTTATATCTAAATCAAATATATCTACATTACTTTGTTTTGAGTCTGAACTTAATTGAGCATAGTTTTTCCTTAGGTGAGTTATTCTCAAGTTGAGTGTGGTCATCATGAGTAGGATCCACCTAAGAACCCATAATTGGTATGGAGACAACCCAACTTATATCCTACAAAGAGTTGTAATTAGATAAGATAACAAGGTGTTAATCCTTCTTCGAGGACCTAACCAGTTTCTCCTCTAGCTCCACCAAAATTTTTGGATCTAAAAACAACTTTTTGCTAGACCTATCCACCTTTGTCATTTTAGTCCTTATAGTAGAAACATTCACACAGGCCCCTTTGGTATTTTTATTGCCCTTAATTTACATCATGCCTAATAATTATTTTGACTAAAACTCTTTATTCTTATCCAAAGGATTAAATGTAAACAACCAAAATATTAGATATTGATTCAACACAAAAAAAATTATTACCTTTGAAAGCTACCACTGAGTCCTCAAGAGAACATAACAAATAAAAGTATAGGTTGGCCTTGTAATTCTCCTTAAAGTGATTTAGGAGCATGAAATTATGATATATATCCATACTAATTTGGATTCAAGAGTGACATAAAGCATCACCTACCTACAAATTTCTAGCCATACCTCAGGGAGGTCAAGTCATCTAAAACTTTTTGTTACTTCCTTTACTTTATCCATGGATTTTTAAAAAAAATTAAAACCATTTTTATTTCATAGTTTTGTCCTTTTAAAAATTTAGGTCATGCTTAATCAACCTATTAATTTTGATAATGGACTCCTCGGTAACGTTAATCCTCATCCCATCATTATCATGAGCCTTTCTTTCCAGGCATCCATACATTATTTGGATAATTTGGAGTCATGTCCAATAATTCTTAGCATAAATTGTGTGAGCCCACCCTTATTTAAAATTACCCAAATAATAGGCTTATTATTTTTTATATAAGATTAGGACATAGGTTCCACCCTACCCATCCCTAATTTAGGTTATTCTCCGTCAAGGGATTCATACTCATAAGTCCTATCTTTGTCTTTATTTATTAAAGAGTCATCCGTGGACACCTTTAAAGCCAAAGTAGAAGAATATAAACTCTTGGAAATCTTAACCAACTGAGAGAACCTTAATGGAAAAGTATAAGATCAAGTTAAGAACTTAAATTGATCAAGGAAAGAAGAACATGAAAGGGTAATAAATTGATTAATTATGGCATGAGTGGATTTAGAAATGATGACCCTAAAAAGTAAAATTATTAAAACAAGAAAGAAGGTGGAAAGACAACAAGAGAAGAGCCAAATTATGAGAAGACATAGGGATTTGAGATGATAATTAATTTTTCATGAGGGAAAATAATAGTGACAGGGAAAGGGATATCTAATAGAAAATAAAAACAAAATTAGCTCACCTAAATTAGATTTGCATCATACTTCCAACCCAAGATTTTTACAATAATGATGAAGTTGATGCCCAAAAAAATGGTCAATTCAAAAATCTAGCCATCATAAAATTCAAAATATAGGAGACCCAAAAGGAAGGGAAGTAAAAAAAAATCTAAGCACGCATATTAAATGGGCAGAGATACTCCACCCTCCAAAGATAATAGACCAACTATCAAAATACCAACCTATCAATAAAATGATAAACCTTGGAAGAGTTAACTTGTAAGGGTGCTTTACATTCCTTTGGTAATTACTTCTTCCATTTCAATTTCCATTTTCCTTCAAGACAATGGTCTTCCCCTTTTTCATTTTTTGATGCTAAAAATAATATCCCCTTTTCCAATGTTTAGTTTTTTATGATAGAACAAGGAGCCTAAAATAGGGGAATAATTTCCCTATTCATCTTCTTGATCAGATCCCATTCATTTAGAGATTGAGGGTCATTGTGTGACTTTTTGGTAAGCTATATTATCTTCAAGTAATATTTTAATATCAATGAATGGATTAGTCTTGTCCCTAGAAGGAGGAATAGGCTTAAAACTAGACTGTTCCTTAAGAGGGGGGTTCACCCATTTGAGAGGGCTAGGAAGAGTCAATAGCTTCCCTATAAATGCTTGAGGGATCTCAAGGGGTAGGCTTGAATTCAAGTTCAATATAATAGGACAATCCAAAATCTAATAATTAGAATTGACTATGACCATACCATTAGGGTCACTAGTTGTATCCATGGTAGAATCCACCTCAACCTAGTCTTAAGGCATTAAACAAGGATTAAGATACATTTTAGAGTCCAAAAATTCACAATCCTTAATTTCATTATTATAATGGGAATCCTTAAGAGGCAAAGGATTCCAACTAATACAAAAAGTAGGCAAAGAAATAAGGCAGGAAATTCCCACAATATGAAGGCAAGAGAAAGACATGCAGGGTCCTGAGAAGCCATCAAATTGAAAATTGTCTCCATAATTTACTATTATTTATAAGGATGATGTATTTTAGGATAGGTTTAATAGGTGAGATTAAAATCTTCACCTAAACCTCTAATAATCTCTTCTTGTGATGAGTGGTTGGATAAATGTAGAGCAAAACCTCAACCACCCTTCAAATGCATAAAATAACATCCTTGTGATAGAAATCTAGAGGGATATCTGGGAGGGAAATCCATATTGATAAGTCCTAGAAACAACTAAAATAATGGGAAAGTCATGATCTCTATTTGAAAATGGATATAAATGAATTACCCAAAAAAATTATACCATCACAAAGTGTTTTGTTTAAATATTCTCTACAAGAGAAGGTGATGAGAAAGTTGTCCCTTGACAAAGAAATAATATTCATAACCTGACTTGGCATCCAATTTCTATTATCCCATTTTCTGAAATGATCAATGCTTGGTCCAAACCCATGACACTTGGCCACAATAGATAAATCCCAATGTTCTTCTGCACTTTCGACCATAGAATATGGGATCGATAAGCAGACTCCATCCTTAAAGACTAATGAAAGGAGTATTATTATTTTTATGTTATAGTGTTATGAAAATTTATATAGTTTAATAATCATTTCAATTCATATGGGTGAATAAGTTGATAAATGGTATTTTTATGTTTTGAGCAACATTTCATAGCTTAATGATGAACTATAGATAACAAGCATTCATTATTTACAATTTTAAGTCTATATTTAATGTTTTATTGGTAAGGTCAATTATAAATAAAGTCACAATCAATAAATTTTTAGTCTATATTTAATATTTTATTGGTAGGTTCAATTCTCAATAAAGTCTCACTAGTCAAGACAAATTCATCATATATTGTCTAAATGTTAAAATGAACTCTTAGTACAAAAGCTTTTTGGGGTATACTTGATGTCTATTTGGAATGGGTGTGTTAGTTTTATTTGGGGGTATATTTAATCATTTAAATGATATGTAATGAGTAAATTAGACTAATGCCAAGATCATTTTCCAAGTGAAAGTGGTGGACAACTTATATTTTTCATAATTATGTGGTAGTGATTATGAGTAGTGGTTAAAAATGAAATATAAGGAAAATGAGGACCAAATCCTAATTTTTTAAATTATATGTGTGTACATGTTGTGATGAAAATAAAAATGTAAATAGATATATGTATTCCCTGCTTTCATATATGATAGCTTAGTGAGAATATCATGCACTCACTATAAGTGAAAACACTTCATATGATGTAAATGATTTACTAGTGAGATTCCAAGAGTTTAATAGAAGTGAAAATGTAAAAAATTATGTCTATGTATGTATGTTATTCATTAGAACCAGAGTACATATATGGCCTTTTATTAATATACATGTGTGTGTGTGTGTGTGTGTGTGTGTGTTTTGACATACATGTTTTATTTAGAATACGTATGGTGTGGTTCCTATTCTTATGTTGACACTAAGGGAAAAAATGCTAGGACTATTAGTATGTGACATATTATAGAGAGAGAGAGAGAGAGAGAGAGAGAGAGAGAGAGAGAGAGAGAGAATTTGTAATTAGTTTTGATAATAACTCATCACTATGAAATATGGATTGTCTAGTTGTGTGTGATAAGTCGTGATCTTTATTTTTAAGAGATCATTTACCTTTATGTAAGTTTCAATTTATTTTATAAAATTTAATTGTGTATTTTATAATAAGTAAATGTACCTATAGTTATGTTTTATTTTAGGTATGATTTATCTCATTAAAGTGAGATTAAACCTCCTTGAAAATCAAATGAAATTATCCCTTTGAAGTTATCCAGATTTTCTTCCATTTTTTCTAACCATGATTTTCTAAATATTGCATTGAATTGTGTAATGGTAGGATTCACAAAAAATAATGTTTCCACTATCTTATAACCAAAATAAACTAGAATTTTGATATAACCTAATGACCCCTCATGGTTTCTCACATGTTGTAATTATCATTTTGCCCTAATTATTTAATAAAACCAACTATGCATGATTTTGTTTTATTTTTTTTATCAATAAAATATGCTTGTCTATATTCACCATCTATAAAAGATAAAATGACCATTAGTTAATTTCTATGTTGATATTGAAATATATGATATTTAAAAACTATACTAGATACATCAAATTGAATAGATGATTATGGAAGAGTGGATTCCAAAGGTGTTTTATTACATTTTTTTAATTTGATTATACCATTGGACATGAGTTATTTTTTATTTTTTTCAATGAATAAATTTTTATATCTCTATGTCCATTTATACAATGAAATGTACAGAATAAACTTACTCTTGCTTGTGTTTGACAATGTAGAAGATGATACCAAATATAATGTAATGCAATTAAATTCATATCAAATAGAATTTATATTATGGCACATGGTTTATCATTGAGTATTCAAAATCATATGGGTTTGATGCAGGAGCATCTTCATGCTAGGAATGTGTTTGTCATGTTCTTGGTTGAATTTTAGCATGTCTAGGTGTGATAAGTTAGTTTCCCGCCATTTCTTCAGTTTTCAAATTTTCAAATTTGTCTAAGTATCCTTTAAGCATGAAATAAGACCTATATGTGAGAAAAAGGCCAAATATATGTAAATAATGGTCAAATAAAACCCAATATCTTATCCTTAGATTATTTCAAGTCTGTTGGGTGAGATATTAAGTGATTTGAGTCTTCTTATGTTAGAAAAGTTGTTTTACCCATTTTGGGAGGTTGTTGTGTGAAGCCTAGTATAGGATTTGAATATCTAAGTTGAGAAAATATGGTTCGTATGGGGGATTTTTGTGTGGAATAGGTGTATATGTATATATTATTGGTGAATTAATGAATTGAGGTTTTTTGTTTTGGATTCATTGTTTTGTTTTGTTCAATCTTTCTTCAAGACTATGTATGTAGACCAAACAGGGCAGCAAGGAAGAAGTTTGCAATTAGTACTTAAGAGGGTATTATCTTCTTTGTGACTTATTAGGATTATATAGGAGGTTAAAAAAATACCAATAAAATTTATTTGGGCTATTAACTCCCTAGGATGCTCACTGTAGCTCAAATTTGGTGTAAACTAGACCCTAACTAGATCCTTGCTTATCTCATGAACCGTACAATATAAAATTCCCAAATTTTTTTGTTTTTGTGGGTTTATTATTTTTAGATTTTTTTACAAATTTTCATGGCCTTACTATATGGGAAAGTGCATTTTCTTGTATATTTGTGTTTTAACCCTATTTTCGTACAATTCTGAGTACCTGAGTATAACAACAAGAGTTTAAGATAGTTTTATGTTAAAAAAATGTGTTTTGTGATTTTATTAGTTTTATTATGTCATATGGTACATCTCTTGAAATTTTCATGATCTAAATCAACCCCAAACTCTCCCAAATGCTAAAACAGGGTTGCTAAGAGGCCTAATTAGGTTTGTTATAGGGGTCAAAAGTACCATTCCGTACAAAACAACTATACCTTGTTTTTAAATATGTTATGTAACTTCAAAATGGGTATCTGGAACAATTTATATTTTTTTTGACAGTAGGTTTTTTGTGAAAGATATCGCCAAAAATCAAGCCCAGCAGGGCTACAAGCCTATGAACCCATCAACACAGCAAGTAGAGTCTTGTAGCTTAATCCAACCTTTTTGATCACTTAAAATCTTAAAATTATGTGTAAATGGATAATAAAAAGGATCTAAAGTGTTTTATTTGTGTCTAATATGTATTTGTGTTTTGTAATAGATTGTATTATTACCATCAAACAAGTAATGCTTAGATAGGACTGTCATATTGGTTTGTTAGTTTCATTTTGTTAAGTTGAGTCTCTACACCATTTGGTATCAGAGCCAAGGGATTGTGCACAATATAAAGATAAAAGTGAAAGAGAAGAAGAACATGATTTGTGAAGAAGAGTCAAGATGGCCATGAGAGTTAGGAATAGAGGTAGAGCTGGAGGAAGGAGACCTAGAGGACAGGTTGCAATGGCAAAAGAGATTAGGAACCTGACAGCTAGGTTACAAGACCTAGAGATGGCTCAGAGAAGAGGCACTAACATGGGTGAAGTTAGTGATAGAGAAGAGGAGCCACCAAAGAATGAATTGGTGGTGGAAGAAGAAATAGCTGAAGATAGGTTGATTAGAGCCATTATGAAGGTGAACACAAAGCCAAAAATGGAGGTTCCAATGTATGAAGGTAATTTGAATGTGGAAGAATTAATTGATTGGATTAGTGCATTAGAAAAATGCTTTGAGTATGAAGGAATTGAAGAAGATGATAAGAAATTCAATTATGCCATGACAAGGCTAAAGAGCCATGCATCCCTATGGTGGGATGGAGTGCAAGAAGAAAGGAGGAGGAAAGGGAAGCCAAAGATCAGAAGTTGGGATAGAATGGTAACAAAAATGAAAGGTAAGTTTATGCCTAAAGATTATCAAGCCAATATTTTCAAGCACTTACAAAATTTGAAGCAAAAAGAGATGTCTATAAAAGAATACACTGAAGAGTTTTACAGGTTGACTATAAGATCAGGTCATATTGAGGATGACACAAAGAAGGTAGCTAGATACACTAATGGTTTGAAATTTTCCATTCAAGATGAGATTAGTCTTCTCATTCCTAAGATAGTTGAAGAGGCATATCAATTTGCCTTGAAAGCTGAAGAGAAGATTGTAAGAAAACAAACATCCTTCTCAAGAGGAAGGGGCAGATCCATCAAAGGTAGAGGATTTCAAGGAGGTAGAAGACAGTTGCAAACATCTCAAGAAGAGGCCAGCAGCTCACAAAGCTCAAGAGGAAGCTATATACCAAGAGGAAGAAAGCCATACCAAAGATATCAAAGAGGAAGAGGAAGATTCATGGGTAAATGCTTTAGGTGCAACAAGTATGCAGGACACAGGGCATATGAGTGTCTAGAGAACCCTTCTACCAGCCATGAGAGTGGTGTACATGTGACCCAAGGTGAAGAAAAAAGTGAAGAAGTTGCAGCAGCTTATGAAGATACCCCAGAAGAAGGTGAGTCTCTTTTGATGAAAAGAATCTTGTTGAAGCCAAACAAAGAAGTTGTAGAACCACCTCAAAGGAAAACTCTATTTAGAACTGCATGTAAAAGTAAGGGGAAATGCTATGAGATCATCATAGACAGTGGGAGTACTGACAATCTTGTGTCAACTGAGATGGTGGAGAAAACACCTTATCAAGTCTCTTGGCTACAAAAAGGACACAAACTCTTGGTAAGTGAACAATGTAAAGTAGATATTCAGATAGGAACATATAAGGATAAGATTTTATGTGATGTCATGTCCATGGATGTATGTCATATCTTGCTTGGAAGGCCTTGGCAATTTGATAGGAAGGCCATGCTTGATGGAAGGCAAAATACATATATGTTTAAAAATGATGGGATCAAGCATACACTCACACCATTGAAAGAAGAGGCTAATACTATTGTAGGACAGAATTCTAAAGTATTGATAATGAGTGGTAAAGAGTTTCTACATCAAATGAAGAAAGAAAAGGTAAACTTTGCTGTGATTGGTAAGCCAAGGAGTGTAGTCACTAGTACTAAGTTGATTGATTTACCTTTAGAGATTCAAGATATGTTGAATGAGTACATTGACATTATGGTTTATGATTTACCTAATGAGTTACCACCATTGAGAGGCATTAGCCATCACATAGACTTGATTCCAGGAGCAAATCTTCCAAACAAGGCTGCCTATAGGTTGACACCAAAGGAAAATGAAGAGATCAAGCACCAAGTTCAAGAATTGTTAGACAAAGGATTGGTAAGAGAGAGTTTAAGTCCTTGTGTTGTACCCATAGTGTTGAGTCCTAAGAAGGATGGGAGTTGGAGAATGTGTATAGATTCTAGAGCAATCAACAAGATTACTATCAGGTATAGATTCTCATTGCCTAGAATTGATGACTTACTTGATTGTTTGAGTGGAGCTACATATTTATCTAAGATAGAATTGAAAAGTGGTTACCATTAGATTAGGATAAGAGAAGGGGATGAATGGAAAACAGCCTTCAAGACCAATGATGGACTCTATGAGTGGTTAGTCATGCCATTTGGACTAACTAATGCACCAAGCACCTTCATGAGGCTGATGAATGAAGTGCTTAAGGAGTTCACTAGTAATTTTGTGATAGTTTATTTGGATGATATTTTGGTGTTTATTCAAACTAAGGAAGATCATTTGAAACATTTGAGGATGGTATTGAGTAAGCTACATGAAGAGAAATTGCTAATCAATGTAAAAAAGTGCAATTTCCTGAAGACAGATTTGATATATTTGGGGTTTGTGATTTCAAAAGAAGGATTGAAGATGGATAAGGAGAAGATTAAGGCTATACTTGAGTGGCCTACACCCAGGAGCACATATGAGGTAAGAAGCTTTCATGGTTTGGCTAGCTTCTATAGGAAATTCATAAGAAATTTTAGTGGAATTGTTGCTCCAATGATAGATACAATCAAAGGTGATAAACGAAGTTTTTTTTGGATTGAGGCTACTGATAAGAGTTTCAGATTATTGAAAAAGAAGGTAACTAAAGAACCAATCCTAACCTTGCCTGATTTCAATAAGATTTTTCAAGTAGAATGTGATGTTAGTGGAACTATAATAAGCATTGTTTTAAGCCAAGATGGGAAGCCTATAGCATACTTTAGTGAGAAATTAAGTGATGCTAAGAAGTACTCAGCCTATGATCAAGAATTCTATGCTCTTGTACAGGCTTTGAAGAAATGGAGGCACTATCTTTTGCCTAAAGAATTTGTTTTGTTCACTAACAATTATTCTTTACAGTTCATTAGCAATCAAAATAAGTTGAGTCAAAAGCATGTTAAATGGATTGAATTTTTACAAAGCTTCACATTCACTATTAAGCACAAGAAAGGACAATCTAACAAGGTTGCAGATGCTCTAAGTAGGAGGAATCTGATCATGCAGGAATCTCAAGTAAGCATTTTGGGATTTGAAGATTTGAAGGAGCTATATAAGGAAGATCCAGACTTCAAGGAACCATATGAAGCTTGCATGAATCTAGTAGGGGTTGATAGAAGTCCTTGGATAGATTTCATGGTCCAAGAGGGTTTGCTATTTAGAAGTAACTAGCTTTGCATACCCAAGAGTTCCATGAGCGAGAATTTGTTGAAGGAAAAGCATAGTGGTAGCTTATCAGGACATTTTGGGTAGAATAAGACATTAGCACAATTGAGTGCTCATTACTATTGGCCAGGTATGGTGACTGATGTCAAGAAATTTGATGAAAGGTGTAAAATATGCCAATATACCAAGGGAAGTAGTCAAAATGTAGGTTTGTACCAGCCACTACCCATTCCCAATAGGCCTTGGGATTCAATAAGCATGGATTTTGTACTTGGTTTGCCAAGAACTCAAAAAGATCATGACTCCATATTTGTAGTGGTAGATAGTTTCTCAAAGATGGCTCATTTTATTCCATGCTCAAAAACAAGTAATGTTACTAACATAGCTAACCTATTCTTTCAAGATTTTGTTAGATTGCATGGATTGCCTAGAAGCATTGTTTCTGACAGGGATACCAAATTTGTTGGACACTTTTGGAGAACCTTATGGAAGAAATTGGGTACACAATTGAGTTTTAGTTTAGCCTATCACCCCCAAACTGATGGCCAAATAGAAGTTGTCAATAGGAGCTTAGGCAACATCTTGAGAAACTTGGTAAGTATGCATCCAAAATAATGGGATCTTGCACTTGCACAAGCTGAATTTGCCTATAACGATTCTCTTAATAGAAGTACAAGATTGAGTCCATTTCAAATTATGTATGGAATGCATCCAAGAGGTGTGTATGAGTTGAGAAATCTAAGTAGCATGGAGATAAGGAGTGCTGATGCAAAAGAATTTGCTAATGCCATGCAAAATTTGCATGAACAGGTAAAGAAGAAACTTGAAGAAAACACCATCAAGTACAAGCTAAGAGCAGATCAAAAGAAAAGAGAGGTTAGTTTCAGTGTTGGAGACCTTGTTCTTGCTCACCTTAGAAGAGAGAGGTTCCCAAAAAGGGAATACAACAAGCTAAAGGTAAAGAAAATAGGACCATGCAAGGTAATAAGGAAGTTTTCAAATAATGCATATGAAATAGAATTGCCAAAATGGATTGGAATCTCTCCAATCTTTAATGTTGTAGATCTATATCCATACAAAGATGAAGCACAACCAACTAAAGAGATTGAAATAGGGGTAAATGAAGTTATTCAATGGGAGCAACAACTACCAAAGGAAGTGCCAAAGGAGATTGAGAGCATTTTAGACAAGAAAGTGGTTAAAAAGACAAGGGGCAAATAATATTTCCAATATCTAACTAAGTGGAATAATCTACCAACTGAAGATGCAACATGGTTGACTACAAATGACATCCTTAAGCTGGGCACAAGCATGGAAGAGTTGACAAAGAAAAACAAGTGAAGAATACTTCTTTTGCTCCTTGGAAGAATGATGCAGGAGCATCTTCATGCTAGGAATGTGTTTTTCATGTTCTTGGTTAAATTTTAGCATGCCTAGGTGTGCTAAGTTAGTTTCCCGCCATTTCTTTAGTTTTCAAATTTTCAAATTTGTCTAAGTATCCTTTAACCATGAAATAAGACTTATATGTGAGAAAAAAGGCCAAATATATGTAAATATTGGTCAAATAAAACCCAATATCTTATCCTCAGATGATTTCAAGTATGTTGGGTGAGATATTAAGTGATTTGAGTCTTCTTATGTTAGAAAAGTTGTTTTACCCATTTTGGGAGGTTATTGTGTGAAGCCTAGTATAGGATTTGAGTATCTAAGTTGAGAAAATATGGTTAGTATGGGGGATTTTCGTGTGGAACAGGTGTATATGTATATATTATTGGTGAATTAATGAATTGAGGTTTTTTGTTTTGGAGTCATTGTTTTGTTTTGTTCAATCTTTCTTCAAGACTATGTATGTAGACCAGACAAGGCAGCAAGGAAGAAGTTTGTAGTTAGTACTTAAGAGGGTATTATCTTATTTATGACTACTCAAGATTATATATGAGGTTAATACAAGACCAATAAAATTTAGTTGGGCTATTAACTCCCTAGGATGCTCCCTGTAGCTCAAATTTGGTGTAAACTAGACCCTAACTAGATCCTTGCTTATCTCATGAACCGTACAATATAAAATTACAAAAAAAATTAGTTTTTGTGGGTTTATTATTTTTAGATTATTTTAAAAATTTTATGGCTTTACTGTATGGGAAAGTGCGTTTTCTTGTATATTTGTGTTTTAACCCTGTTTTCCTACAATTCTGAGTACCAGATTATAACAGCAAGAGTTTGAGATAGTTTTGTGTTATAAAAAAAAAGGTGTTTTGTGATTTGATTAGTTTTATTATGTCATATGGTACATCTCCTAAAATTTTCATGATCTAAATCAACCCCAAACTCTCCCAAACGCCAAAACAGGGTTGTTAAGAGCCCTAATTAGGTCTGCTATAGGGGTCAAAAGTACCATTCCGTACAAAACAACTATACCTAGTTTTTAAATATGTTATATAACTTCCAAATGGGTATTTTTAACAATTTATATTTTTTTTGACAGTAGATGTTTTGTGAAAGATATGGCCAAAAATCAGGCCCAACAGGGCTACAAGCCTATGAACCCATCAACACAACAAGTAGAGTCTTGTAGCTTAATCCAACCTTTTTGATCACTTCAAAGCTTAAAATTATGTGTAAATGGATAATCAAAAGGGTATAAAGTGTTTTATTTGTGTCTAATATGTATTTGTGTTTTGTAATAGATTTTATTGTTACCATCAAACAAGTAATGCTTAGATAGGACTGTCATATTGGTTTGTTAGTTTCATTTTGTTAAGTTGAGTCTCTACACCAGGGTTGCTTAAAAATATAATAGGTAAGACTTGTGAAGGATGTTTACTTATTATTTATCTTATTTTTAGGTTCATTTCTAGATGGAGATTCATCTTGGAGACTTGAGGTTGTTGACTTATAGTAACTTTTAGTGTTATAAAAAATAATATATGCATATATCATATCACTAATGTAAGAAAATACAACAAATTAAATTCACTCAAAATAACTAAAAGTATTATAAAGTGTGTTTCCACCAAGTGGAGCTAAAATACCTTTACTAAAGATGAATTTGTTTTTGAGTCATTTCGTTAATATATTAAACAATGTAATGCGTTTTTAAATCTTAAAATTTAAATTTAATATAAGTGCTATATTATTGTTGAAATAAGATATGTAATACTATTCCATTTTTAATAAAATATATATAAACCCACTAATAAAGATGTAGTTCTACCAAACCAAAAACTTACCTTTTAATGATTGATTTTTTATAATACTACACCATCACATGATTTTTTTCCAAGAAAATGTATAAAATGTATAGGTGAATATGAGGATCTCCATATCTATTGAATAAGTGAAATATAGGCATAATAAATTCTCATGAATAAGGATGATTGATTATCTTATCTATTGTTGATGTATATTTTTTACACCCAATAAAATCTTATGAGAATACCTCTAACATTTTAGGATTTATGAAAATATTCACTCCAAGGCATGAGTTTCAAGTAATAATTTTATAAATAACTATATGGTGGAATAGTAGTGAATGGAGTGGTTGCTTACCTCGGATTATTCCAAATTTTTAAAAGCTATTAAAAATAAACAGGACTATATCAAGATCTAGTTAGAATTATTATAAATAAATCACATTTATCTAATGTATTTGGAATAAGTCCAAATTATTTTAAAAGATTAGAAATAATTAGTAGTCTAATTTTTGAAAATTATCAAAAATAAATTTGACTTTATCAAAAATTAATTGGAATTTCTAAGAATTAGTTGGACTTATTACAAATAAATCACATCTATTTAATGTATTTATAATAAATCCCAATTAATTAAAATATTCAGAAATAATTAGTAATCAAATTTTTGAAAATTATTAGAAATAAATTACACTATATCAAGATTTAGTTAGACATATTAAAAATAAATCACATTTATCTAATATATTTGTAATAATTTAAAATTATTTAAAAATATCAAAAATAATTATTAATCTAATTTTTGAAAATGATCAAAAATAAATTAGGATTTATCAAGAATTAGTTGGAATTTTTAAGAATTATTTGGACTTATTAAAAATAAATCACATCCATGTTAGTGTGAGAAATAGTTAGATCAAGCCATTAGAAGGCCCATGGTATTTATATCTTCAATTAAATTTATAAGGCTATTCAAACTACTTCATAGACTGTGCATTTATAGATAATAAGACTGGGTAGTTTATTTCATAAGGAAAAATAATTCATAGATCAATCAAGCACTCAAGCTATATGTGATTAGGTCACCTGGGATGATTGGGATGCCATATGTCAGAAATTTATTGGATAATGAAATATTTGTTTAATCTTCACATAAAGTCCTCACAATCATAAAAGTCTTGCTCATATTATGCATACGCCATGTGTCAATCAATCAAAAACCATTTCACCCATGTTGAATTTGGTCTTCACATGAGAGTTCTCAATATTATGCTAAGTGACATGATCACAAGTGATTAGGTTGTTGGGAACCTCTTGGATGTTTATATAATCTCCCATATAGCCAAGTCACTGAGATTATGATGCATGTTGTAATATTGGATGCTTGTGTTATTTGAGAATTTTGTTTTTTTATTCATCCTTACACATAATTGATTCATAAATATTGTGCCACATGGCATGATTTGCAGGCACTCAATTGTTTACACTTTGAGTTTATAGTAGATAGACTTTGCAAGTGCTAAATTGTTGAAGACCATTTTGTGAGACTTGAACTGTTATGTTCAATTTGAAAAACTTAAAATCTAAAGACCACTTATTGATGCACAAATTTTGAAGAAAAAATATTGATGTGAAAATGTTGAATGCCCATTATGATTATTAATACATAGAATTCCAGTGTAAAAAACTCAAATACCTTTATGTAAAACCTTAAAAACAAAGTGGAAAAAACCTAGGAGACAAAGGCTGAAGTGGGATATTCTGAGCCATAAACCATGAAGAACATTTTACAAACATGGAAATGTCAAAGTGTATTTTATAATGCATAAATTCTAAAGATTAAATTATGATGTGAAAATTTAAAATACCATTTTCCAAAGACCATTTAAAAGGATGAAAAATGTCAAGTGTAACTTGAAAACCTAAAAGTTGAAGACATTTTCATGATTCATGAAATATGAACTTAGTATTTGGAATACACAAAAACTGAATACCATTTTTAAATACTCAAAATGTGAAGTGCATGTTCTAATAGTCAAATGTTGAAGACATTTGGTAGATGAATAGTTTCCAAATACTAAATGGTTGTATTATAAAGTATAAAATTCAAATGCTGAAGTATACTTTCTAAGACCCAAAATATGAAGTGCCATCATAAAAACTGTCAAAAAGTAAATAAAAGAATTTAAAAAATAAGGAATCTCCTATGTGAATCCAATAAACAAATTTACAATCCCAAAAATGCATAAAATTTTGAAAAAAAAACATTCATATTTATCATTCCCAAATTAAGGAAGCACCATTTCAAATTTTCCAATGTCACAAAATAAAACAACAGCTCCCAATCCATTATCACTATTTTTGATAGTGCCTAATGTGATGATGCATTCAAATAGTTTGTTATAATGCCTTTAAAAAATAAGTGATAACAAGCATTTTACCTCTCTATTTTTTATTTGGTTTCCAAGCATAGATGATATTGTATATAATAATGGATGATAAAGAGGTGTCAGTTGAATTTGGATTTCATTTCTCATCCAAACAACATGAATAGTTTTTTTCTTCTTTTTCATCTTTTTTCTTACATAAACTAGGATCAACCAAGCTATTTTGACCCTTCATTATATATTTCCATTTGATTACATTATCTTAGTATTGCTTTCATCTATAAAAACCCATATTGTGTAGTTCAGTCCTATAGAATCATCAGGTATGATAAATAACATATCTCTATTTTGCACATATTGAGATGGATCAAATGAAATTTTTATTTTTTGGATTTTTGGACAAACATATGTATCTATAGATGCCACTTTAAATCAAGGATCCTATCATGAACCATTTTGTTCTGATCTTTATATAGGGTTATGTCATGCTGAGTTTTAGGCAAAAAATCTCTTGTACATTAAACTTCAAAAGGGAACATGTCTTCTTTCATTTTGTCATGGATATTTTGGAAATAATATGCTAGATCCTTCCATTTACTATTTCTAGTCAAACCAAATTAATTGAATTATTGTACATACTTAATCAAGTTATATTGAATTTATTTTTCCCTCATTTTTTAACTTATACCTAATACTTTTCTAACAAAAGAATCTTGTAATTTTTCTCTATTTTTTAAGTCTTTAAAGAATATTTTAATAGAATTACATTTTGGAACATTTGGTTGACTATTTTATTTTGTTACCCATAATGTAATGGGGGCAGGGGAGGGGGAAATATATATCTCTCATAGAAATTTAACAATGCATAATGGGTTGACCTTGCTCCATGCATAGAATAAAATTTTGACCTTTTGTCAAGCCTACTATTTCATTTCTTCCATTCACATAGTAACTATTAAAATAGTCTTTGAGATCTACTACTTCTTGAATCAAATAATGCATGAAGTTTCTTGTATTTTCCCATGTCCTATAACTATCCATCATCTCTTCCATACTCCATACATATTTAATCTTTATACATTTAGAAAAGTTTCTAAATGTGTCATCAATGTCCTTATGGGTATGTCCTACAAGGAGAAATCCAACATGGACATTGAGGAAAATACCTTTATAGACAAGGAGAGATAAATATTGCAACACAAACCTATACAAAAAAAACATGATTTTGTGAATTTGTAAATTTAATAGAATTAAATTTAGTTCCATATAAGGTTAGATTTTTTTTAATATAATTATGGATGGATAGAAGTACCTATTTTTATTATCCCCATAATAGTTGTCTAGTTAAAGGTATAGCTTGGTAGGAATTTTATTAAAGGCACCAATTATTATGCTTCTTCTATGTATTTATTACATTCATGGTAGTAGTTATTAGATAAAATTACATCATACAATGGATATTTTGAAGATCCAAGTTTATATAGTAAAGATCCATAAGTATCTGTAATTGTTATTTCCATATCCTTGAAGCAATTGTTCAATGAGGTAATAGTAAAGTTAGACCCTCCAAGAACATACAATAAAAAAATGACCATATACACATGCACCATGACCATGTGTTATAATCCCTACCATTGACAACTCTACTATTTTTTCAATAATTTCTTTTATTTTTATCACTATCCTTGGCACAAATGTTTACTGATATTCCACCTTGTAATGAATGACACTGAGGCATTATTTGGGGTATTTATTTGATATTTATTTATGTGTGTAATACATTTATCTTACAGAAAGTATTTGATTTGAGTACAACATGAATTCTTGATTGATAAAATCTTCTTAATCTCTAGAAAGGGACCCAAATCATTTTTGTTGAGTTAACAAGGTACATGTTTTGCACAATATGAAGTCATCAGACTTGGGAATGATAACATCATGAAAATTAATTCTCCACATGTTATTGAATTTTGGTTGGGATATTGACTAATATTCCATATCTTCTAGTTGTGCATTGATGTGGCACCTTATAAATTCTTGAGTGAAAGATGTTAGAATATTTTGAAAATTTTATCATAAGTCATCTATATCTACCTAGCATGTAAGTCTTGGAGAAACATTTAAAAAATCATCCACCAATTGGTCCAACAAATCTTTAGTTGTCATTGTCTTCTTTTGTGTCTTTTGTCAAAACCTCCTTGTAGGAAATGAATCTCATTCCCCATTTTTGTGATAATTTTGAATGTCAAAAAACATACTTCTCTTCATTCCATATATTTCAAGCCAAGCTTAAAAATAGATTTTAGTACCCTAAAAATCAATGGTAGTCTTGTTTTTATTTTTATTAAATAAACTAGAAGAAAGGGAATCCAAGACATGTTACCTTATATATATATATATATATATATATATATATATATATATATATATATATATATATATATATATATATATATATATATTGTGGTGGAATCAAGAAACTTTATCATTATAGATTTTTGCATCTAAAATGATAATCTTGACTGAAAACATTTTTTGGTACAACATTTATCTGCATAGACTTTTGTAATCTCATTGTCTGTGTTTTCATCAAACTCCACTTGGTTGAGTGAAGTGTTTTAGTGATTTACTTTTTGGCCTAATAATTTGTAAGAAAAAGTTATTTTTTTGTATGCCTTTGCTCTAATAATGTCATGCAAAGCATGACTTCAATCTCCACTAATTCCCAAACTTTTCCATTTTTTTTCTCCTTTGGTGTCATGTATGGTAAATTTATTGCTCTACATTCCATGTCCACTATCTTGTTGGAAGGCCATCCAATGATACATGTTTCATTTATCTATATAATGCAAGTTTCACAATGTTGTATAATGTACCTTATGTAAATTCCCAATTAATTTTCTAACATTAGGACAAGAATGCAACCAAAAATATCTTCTGGTTGTGTAAATTCAACATAACCAAAATCAAAATTTTCATCATTTTTAAGAGTCACACACTTGTGTATAAAATGTACCCTTTTACCAATAATTTATTTTTTTAGGATATGAAATGTGTAGGGTCATCAATATATTGAACCAATGAATCCAAACTAGAGTTTCCTTATTGAAATAGTTGTATATGTAGAGATAAACTAAAATTATTTTATTCTTCTTCCACATCATCCTCTATAAAAAAACTTGTTTGTGATGTGTTGCATCATTCTTATGCTCCATTTAGTAAAACTTTCAACTACATCCTGAAATTACCTACAAAAGCTATAGGAAATTGAAGTGCTAGAGTCAGATCAAAATATTTTGCCACATTACCACTTACACATTTAATAAATAAGTATTTCCTTATTGTGGCATGAAGAAGTAAGATTTATGGATTCCAAAGAGTCAGCATCTAGACCTAGACCTTTGTGTATTCTTCCTTCATCAATGACCTTACCATTATTTATGACTGAAATGTAGTCTCCACATTGGAAAGCCATTGATGTGTGATTTTTTGGCCTAGAATTTACAAAATACATGAGAATATTTGTTAATCAGGTTATTTATAAAATTAGACTAATTTATACCTATATGTAGGAGATAAATCTCTATTTATACCATAACATAAGCATGGAGATATGTTAAAATGTAAAAAATTTAAAAAGGTAATGTATAACACATTTTTTAACGACACTATTTATGTCAATTCAAAAATTAATAGCTTTTAATATAATATACTACATACTTCAATCCTTGTTTCATCCTACTTTGAAAGTATCTCCTAGGAGATATGTTTCAAAGATGAATAAGAGTGTAATAGCCTAGTAGAGAAAAATAACTAATTAAATAGACATTCAACAATGTATTTTAATAGTATACAAAATGATAATCAAAAATGGAGGTTTTGATAAAAATCATGGAAAATGATTAGCTACTTATATTTTCTTATCTTGTGTGTGATTTGAATCTCTGTGGTGAACTCAAGAGTTTCAAGGTATCTTGAATATTATTCTATAAGTTTATGTTGTATGTTGACCTCTTCCATTTCTTGTCATTGATCTTGTATTTAAGTTGTTTGATATAGGCAATAGCATTTTTAAACATTCTATTGTGAGTTACATAATTTGTGTTAATGAAGAATGTGTCATATAAATTCTAATTAATAGATCTCAATGAGTCTTTATGCAATAGGATCTTGTTAATATGATTTATAATTTGGGATGAAGTACTGCCTTGACATAATTTCTTAGGGGAAAGATTTTAAACATGTATTAGGTTACCCTTGAAGGTAATAAAAGACCCTTCAAGGTAAGGAGATACCTTGAAGGGTCTTGTATTACCTTTAAGGTTTCTCTTTGTACTTACCTTAAACATGCACATGATTGGAATTTTATCTCAAGGTATCTCCTAGGAGATAACTTGAAGGGAGTTATAATACCTTCAAGGGTAACTTTATGCATGTTTTAAAGGTATCTCCTATGAGCTACCTTTAAGGTACCCTTGAAGGTACTATAATGCCTTTCGAGGTATCTCCTAGGAGATACCTTTAAGGGTCTTGTAATACCTTAAAGGATTCTATTTTACTTAACATACCCATTCCTTATTTTTAGAATAGGGACCCACTATGCATTGTAGAAGTCCAAGCATTTTCTATAAGGTCTTCATTTAAAGAACTATTACATGTTACATATAAAGTTTGCCATCTAGAAAATACAAGTGAATGTGTTTTACATTTTGGACTAACTTGTTAATTTCTTTGGAAGTTTTGCATATGCACAAGTATTTTTGGTGACATACACATTTTTTTCTTTATAATTTGGTAATTGGTAAAAGCATTCAATAATTTTGTTCTTAGTTTTAGATCTTTGAAAATACTATATTTTTTCTTTCACTATTTGGTCTTCAGTTTAGTCTTAAAAGGTTTTGTTTAGAAAAATTATTTAGGATTTTTCATTTGGTTCAACTTGGTCCTCAATAAAAGTGTTCTAAACTTAGTTCTTCAATAATTTTTTAGTTAGGTATTTGGTATTTAGAGTTTTTCCTTGCATATTTTGTTTGCAGTTCCTTATCTTTCATAAATTTATTCTTTGGATTTTATGTTCCACATTTACTTAGCATATTTTTGCCCTGCCACTATTTGGTATTTGGATTTTATGTTCAGGATTTACATTGGGAGTTTACCCTTCAAGAAATTACATCAGAATTTATGATTTAGAAGTGGTGGTCAGCAATTAGATCTTCAATATATTTGTCTTTTGCAAAAATGTTTGATACTTATTATCAATACTTGTGACCAATGCTTTGGTGTATATGAGTTTGGTCATCAGGATTTTTGTTCAAATAAAGTACATGAAAAGTTATCAATGGGTATTTCCCATGGGATGAGTTTGGTTATAGGAACATTTGTTTGGAATTTGTGTTCAGAATACCTGATTCACAATAATTGGTCCATTTTAGTATCAACACAAAACCCAATCCTTGACTATTGAAAGCTTACTTGTCATAACTAATAAAGCAAAATAAGAAGACTTAACAATACTTTTCAAAATACAGTGATGTGGCATACCCACCAACTAAAGTGTTAAAAATAAAATTGCACAAGAGAATTCATATATGTTGGACATTAATGGTGAATGAACAAGAATTTATTGTTAAATTTATATCAATCACTTGAGATCATCGACATACTCATTCATCACAAATGAACTTCAATATAAATTAATGACTTGATAAAAATCCCTAGTGAATTGTGTGTGAATCATAAAAGTGAATAGATATAAAAGTCTAAAAACAAATACCAATAAATTAACAATGGATTCTTCATACATAACATTTAGAGGAGTTTTTCCATCATCCTTATTCTCAATCAAGGATTCCACTAAATACATAGATAATATTTTTGACTCTATAATTTTTAATGATAAATACACAAAATATTTAGCTCTATGGGATGCCATTAATACAGTAGACACCCACACTTAGGAGGAAAGTATAAAACCAAGACAAAATAAATTAGTGGTAGATCTACTTCCTCTCAAATGATAAGGACTACATTTCATGATGGCCAAGCCCAAAGTGATGCCATACATAGACCTATTGTGATATCTCTTATTCAATAAAAATATAATAGGGGATAATTAATTTCACCATATAGAACACAAAACCATCCCAAGATGCATCTCAGGATATGCATTCCAAAGGCATTTATCTTTGCCAATTTCAAATTCCACTTACAATTTACACATGATGGTAGGGTGGAAAGAAAAAAACTTAGTTAACAAACTATTGAGAAAGTGGTTTATCCCTAGGGAAATTATCATCCCAAAAGATAAGGACCCTGTACCTATCACCAAGTTTAGGATGGGGGTTTGCATTGGGATGGTCCTCATAAATAGATTTTATGGTTTCTATAGCATCCATTTTTTTGACCTAACATGGGTTATATTATTGGATATGATGATGAATTTAGACTTGACCTTCACCTTGGGGGTAATAATCAACATTGGTCTAAGAGAAGATGCTTTAAAAAAAGATAAGTAGCCTATTGGTGGCCACTTCTATATGATGTCATGCCTCTTGGATGTTGTGATGGGATTAGCATATATGCACTATGGGTCACTCTAGGATTTGGCTCCAAGCTGCATCAAAAAATACAATTGATATTATTATTATTCACTTGTGCATATATATGCATTCATCAAGAACATAACTCATATTGCACAAGATGTGTACCCATAGTTATGGTGGAAAATTCATGAAACCTCATTATCCAAGGTATCCAATTAAATTGTAGACACATTGGCACCATAGGGTGACTATTGGTTATACCTAGATTATTTAGTGATTATGGTTACTAGAAATAAAGTCAACCCTTTACATCTTCCAAATTACATGCAAGATAATATGGTAGAACAATAGATAACACTTCAACTATGGTGGAGCATGGATGAGGATTTGAAAAATAAGAAGAATACATTATATGAATCTCATCTGATGATAGGTTAAATGTGCTACATAATTTAGAGGCACTTTGAAGAAGTGGGTAAAATGAGAAATTACTATTCATTACCCACATTTTATCATAAGGATTTGGATCCCTATGGAAGTATTCAAAAGCATATAAAGGGTCTTAGTATTCCTAACCAAGATGAGACCTATGATCATGACTTCATGTTATTGAATGCCAATGATAACATCTAGGTCTTTGAAAGGGAAAAAATGAAGATTTAAGGGAAGAACATTTAAATATCATATAAGGAGAACCTTATATCTCTATTGTATATTCAAAAATTAATATCCCACCCCTAAGAAAATGGGTTGTCTCAAATTTTTGGATCAATAAGCATCCACAGATATTAGTAAAACAAAGAGAGCCTTCTCAATAATCACCCTATACATTAAATAAAATCAATAAAGATCCCATAACAATTGAATCTAAACTTGGAAGAGCTCAAGGAGATCCAATTTACCTTGACTCCTTAGATTCAGAGGGCCCAGACCATCCAAATCCTCCACCTATGCAATAACTTATAAGTGTGGAGGTTTAGTTTGAACCAATTCAAGAGGCCTCCCCCATAATTGAGAAGACTAAAATTTTTACTAAGAGGAAACCAAGGTCTCATCCTCTTTTAAAGGACCTAGTTGCTGAGAAATAACCAATAGGAGCTCTCTTAGCTTAATATTGGGCTTCAAAAAGAAAGCCTATCAGGAAGAGAGATCCAGATGAAGAGGATTTGAAAAGAGAAAAAATCTTTTGCCTTGAGGACATTAAAAGAAAGGAACATTTATATGGAAATTAATTAGGTAAGGAGACAACACCTCTTGTCCTTGCTACTCCAATTTCCTCTTTTGCTTCCTTTTATGCAATTGATTTAGTTCCTCTTGATCCCATTTCCAAACCATCCCTAGTTACTCCCAATGTAGAGGATGTATCCTCTACCCCTTTTATCTCTATTTTCCCAACTATTTCCACTCCACCAGTTATATTCACATCTTTAATGACCTCCAATAATTATGTATCTACATCTATCACTACTATAACACCCCCTATAGCTAAAAATAAGGTCTCCAATAAAGTCAGGGGAGCATTGGAAAGTTCTCAAATTCATGCATCATCCACTCAAATAGACTTTCCAATGCCTTCCATTATCTATTCTCAATCCACCATTATGACATCTTAAAATAAAGTTGGAAATAATAAACCATTATATAGCATCTACCCACTACCTTAACTGGGGGAATGGATTGGTCTAAAATCATTTGGACTTCCCTTCCCAACCAAGTAATTGAACAAATTTTGAAGAAATAATGGTTGATACTACATCCAAGGACACTCAACCAATCAACCCATCCTATTTTGTCATCCCTTAGTGTTTAGTTAATTTAAGTTAAAGGCTTCCCATAATCCAAACTTGACAATCACAAAGATGATTATAGTGAATTACATATTTGATAAATCTATAGGGAGTGTTCAAAGGGTAAGATAGAGAAAATTATAATATAATATTATAAGTTGGATTATCCTAAAGAGATAAAAGAGGTATTTACCTTATCTAAAATAAAGAATAGGAAATTAGTGTAGTCCCCATATGTGGAGGACTATAAGTCCTATCTCAAGACACATAAGAATACCTTGCTAAAATTACATGAGGGAACATAAATGGATAGGCAAGAAGTCAAGCATGAATTAAAGAAAGTAAAGGAACAAAAAATTTAATATTTGGAGAAAATAAAGGAACATCAGTGGATAATTCATATTTTTATTGAAATTTAAACTAAATTCCAAAACATTGCTTCTAGATTGTACAACATTCTTGAATCCATTACTATAATGATGGAAACATTGAACCCTCATTTAGTTGAGACTCATAAATTATTAAATTATTTGAATCATGATGAGAATAATTTGAAATTACTTATTATTTATACAAATAATAAGGCATACAAACACATTGACTAGATGGCACCACTAGAGGCTTAAAATGATCGCAACTTGGTAGTTATTAGGACTCAAAAGCTTGGGATTGCATCATGGTATCTAATTAAATAATTAATAAGTATGCCAAACATGATTATCTAATTTTACATATCTTTAGAGAGATAAATCTCTCACAAGTAAGAAATGCAATAGTTAGGCTTATAAACAGAATCAATTTTGATCAAATTCTTCACTAGACTTCCACCAATTTCAAGCAAAGTCTCTAGGGAATTTCATTGGAGGATATTGAGTTCAATATAAGTTTTACAAGTAATAATGATAAAATGGTGGAAATTTTTAGAGAAAACTTTAAAAATACAAAAAATGAGCATGAAAGGCTCTTAGAATAAGTAAAAAGGGTGCACAGATATCCATTATTGAACATAGATATTAACTAGTATCAACATGACCTCAGGGATAAACACCTTCATGTTTTGTAAGTGAGATATAAATATGTCACTTACACTTCCATTTCAATCCTAAAATCCACTCAATAGCTAGTAGTGCCATGCCTACATCTAGCCAACCTTGAGTTGAAGGCTAATTTTGTATGTATACATGTAAAAAGAACAAATTATTGTACTCATAGTTCACTTGTATTTATCATTAAAATGTAAAAGTTACTTGGAATATCTATGAGAATGCACATTTTGCATTTCTTTGTACAATTTGACTTATGTTTAGATATAGTGATAGTTAATTATACACATGCATACATGTAATTTTAAGACTAAAATTAAAACTAAGGTTTTAATTATGACTTTGGATGAACTTAGAGGATGAGGAGACCCCTACAAAAGTATATTTATACATGTATAAACCTCATTCCAAAGGGTTGGAATAGTTATTATAATTGTAGGAAGAAATTAGTCTGATGGTCATGCAACTATGTTGATTCTCTTTCCTGCCATCTATGTGTTATTAAAGTTTTATTTTATTGGTTGTGTTAGAATAATAATTTAAAGTGTGTGTGTGTGTGTGTGTGTGTGTGTGTGTGTGTGTGTGTGTGTGTGTGTGTGTGTGTGTCTAATTCTAATTTTTATAATTGATATACACTAATTCTAGATGTGTAAAATCTATTAAAAGTTATCATTTTTCTTTGATCAAATTAATTGGTTAAAATTATGTTAACATTCTGAGGTGTGTACAAGTGTTTTGTTTCTAGCATAGTCATCTAGGTGTATGATACATATACCATAGACACCTTCTTTATTTGAGCTATAATATCCCAAATAAGGGTGTGCAACAACAACTCTAAGAGGATAAACTTTCATTTGAGATCATTAAGTTTGTTACCCTTTATTCTTAGACTCTTTAATTGTGTTTGCATATAAATATGCCATAGCTACAAGTAGTAAACACCAATTCTGACCTAGGGGTGAGACTTGAGGCTATATAACCTTATTTTTTTCTCTACCCTCCCTATTTTTAGAGTTTATTTTGTGACTTACCCACTTTTATAGTAATATCCACCCATCCAGCCACCTACTTAGGTTTGATTTTCTTTTAGGATTTAGTTCACTGCATAAACCATCTGATTAATAACATTCACACTGAGCTTTCTATTCCACCACCTGGTTGTTTAACCCATACCTAAAAATCATGATTTGGAGTAGAGATTATCTCTATTTATATCCTAAAACATTATAGGTCACCTCATTAAATTTTGGAGTGTGCACAAAGCCCATATCAACAAATTCTCTTACTAGATACCTTGAACATGTAGATGATTAGATTTTTCTTTCAAGATGTCTCCTAGGAGATACCTTTAATGGATTTTTAGTACCTTTAATAATTGAAATTTTTTTCAAGTTATTTCCTAGGAGATACCTTGTAGGGCTTTGCAATACCTTCAAGGCTACCCTTAAGCATATTTGAAAGGTATCTCCTAGGAGATACCTTCAATGTAATCTTGAAGGTAATATAATTTCCTTCAAGGAATCTTATAGGAGATACCTTAAAGGGTATTGTTATACCTTCAAGGGTTCTCTTAGTAGATACCTCAAACATGCACATAATTGGAATTTTATTTCAAGGTATCTCCTAGGAGATACCTTGGAGGGCCTTGTAATACCCTCAATGTTGATTGAAAAGGTTATTATAAGGGATTTGATATTGCCATGGTGTGGAAGGGTAATTCAAGTTATGGATATATGAGAGAATTTGAATAGTTATTCAAAAATAATAAACAAAAAACCTTAAGTGGAAATGCAATTTTTATTTATTAATGATGGATTGATTATTTTAAGACTTGTTTGAACACTGATTCCCCATTAATATATATAAATTAGGAAAGGTAAAAACAAAATTAAAGGTCATAAAGGGTAGTTAATAACAAATCTAGGGTTCGAAGGATACATTATCTTTCAAATGGGTAATCAGTAACTATCACAAGCTAACTACTCAATTATGGTTAGAAAAAGATATAACAGTGTATCTCATGACATGTGTCAAAAACCATTAATCTATAGTGATAAATTAAAAAATCTATCACATCAATATGCCTTATGCCCAAATTAAATGCATGTCATCTCCAAATATAGCTCAAGGAATTCAAAAGGAAATCAATCTACATGAAAACTATAAAGGCAACTCATTGAGTACCAATTTCACATTTCACACTTGAAAATTTTCAAATAGCCAAGCTTCAAGTAGAGTGATACATTTTTCCAAGTATAGAGAGTTGACTATCTATACTTCATATACTACTCAATGAATCATCTAGGGTGCGTGATCAAATGGAGTGATCTCATCTTATCATCCCTTTGTCTAGCATGTAGAAAGTAGAAATGGGCATTATCTTGCACTCTGACAACCAAAATTCCATGATCCTAAACTATTTGAGTTAATTTGAGTTACTAAGTAGAAGCTTTTCCTTCCAAACCATGTGAAAGAAGCTCAACCTCTAACTTTCACATTACCACACCATTTTCATAATTTAGATGTCAAGTGACTAATATGCCTTTGAACTTTCAATGATATGGACAAGGTTATTCAACCATTCCTTACCCAGTATAATGAATACAACATCTATCTTTCCTTAGATGTGACTATTGTTATTAATACATAGCCAACAGTCAGATTAATCAAGATACTCATATGTAGAGGCTCTCTCACACCTTAAAAATCAAAGGCACCTCCAATACTTTAGGAATTTTGAGACACATAATTGCATGGATCTTAAAGCATACCCATCAAAGACATTCTATATGAACTTGTGTGTATTTTGGTTGAATGCATAACCCATTGGTTCTATCCTACCACTTAGTCTACAATCCAAGATACTAAGTATGTGATTGGCATCATGCATAGGATGATTCATCACAGTGATTAGTTTAATTAGCCCAAGTTATTTATGTAATATCTCATCACTAATATTGAAAAGGTTTGAATGACTATTGGCCAAAATTTCCAATATAAGTTTCTCATTTTTCTACTTTGTGTCAAACAACAAAAGTCCTCAGAAGGAGAAGTACATATAAAAACTAGTTATTGTCCTTCCAAACAATTATAAAATCTAATCTAGACATAGGAAAGTGAAACCCTTTTTCATCAAGCCAAGTTTCATCAATGATGGGAGGAAATCTTGGGGCTCATCATAACATATCCCTAAGTTCCACTCGATGTCATGCAATACTTGGGATAACATGTAGTTGTTACCAAGATACCAAAGGGGATCATAATTTGGATTCATGATTTTCTAAAATAACTATTTTGATCTCTATTACATGTCATAAACATGGCTATGACAAAGGTAGAGGTAGAGAAAAAAATCTTACACAACTAAGAGAGTCACACCACTCTAAACAATACCCCATGGCATAATAGTTTTAAAAAAGAAAGAAGTTAAGGCCACTACATCACAACTATAAAATGGAAATTGGAATATCCTAATTGATCAAAAACCCTCTCCTCTAAAAATATGGAAGACATGCATTAATTTAACTTAGATCGATGATATAAAGGTACCTCAAATAGTGAGTAGTTGTGACACCCTAAATGAGAACCAATGAACAAGATGTTTACTAGGTCATGATGGAATACATGGCTAGTGAATTATATGAAATTAAAGATGAATTATTTTATTTTTTTTTTGAAATTTTGTGTGCATAATTTAAGTGCAAAAGAAGGTGCCAACAAATTTATGGGTTAAAATCCCACCTTGCCCTTCCTCAATTATAATGTATATTTAAGGACAATAATCTAAGCACATAAAGATTACTATCGATATATTTGAAGAGTGGTCATCTAAAACTTCTATTATTATAGAACCTTTTGCATTATTAGCTGAGAGCCCCTAAAATCACTTGTCTGATGAAGGAGAAATTAACTAGAGACTTGGGTGTCTCCTAATATACAAGAATAAGTTATAGCTTTTTTGTTTTAGGGGATCCCTTTCCAAAGTTGGTAAAACAATCTCCTACTAAAACTTCACTACCAACCAATTAAAGATTGGTCACCTAAGGCAAGAAAAATCCCTTTAATTCTAATGACACTATGATACAAAGAGACACACTATTAGCTAAGGAGTACCTACTCACAAATAATAAGGAGTTGGTACTAGAACAATCCACTATAGAGGAATAATAGGTCACATGGGAAGAAGTAGTGAGGTATACATAATAATTCTTATGTCAAGAGTAAAAGAAATGTCAAAAAGAGGAGGCACTACAATAAGAAGCAACTCAATGATAAAATCAAGTAGAATCACGAATATAGGCTGAAGAAGATGAGGCTAAGAAAAAGGATAAAGGAGTAGAGTTTCTTCATAATCAAGTTATTGAGGACACACATAAATCACAAGAAGCTATAGATGCATATAAACAAGTTGAGGCATAAGAGACATGAAAATAAAAAGAAGTTGTAGACACTGAAGCTCATGGCATACAAGCTAAAGCTAATGTGACTTGTACTAAAAAATGAGATGATGAAGCTACATAAATGAAAATACAAGAAGAAGTTGAATCCCTTAGGTAGAAATAATCCCAAGCCCAAAAGGATAAAAAGGAACAAAAACATGTAGTTGAGGCATATCCACAACATGATGCTTAGGAAAGAGCCCACATAGAATAAGAAAAGGCTATTGTAATTGATGTTAAACCAAAAAAAAAAGTAGGACAACAACAACAACAACAAGAAGCAAAGGATGAACAAAAAAGGGAGAGGATGAAACAAAATAACATCGAGAGGAAGAACTATAATAGAATTTGAAAGAATATGTGGTGAAGTAGGAATTGTAAAAAGAAAATGTACAACAAGATGACTCCACCACCTAAGGGGAGCATGTTCAACATTCTACATTTTATTCTAGAAGAGTGTGGTTATGGGATGTTCCCATAGAATTTTAGAGGTGCACTACCTTTTATATTCCTATTGAAAATATGTTGTGAACCAATCTATTAGCCATAATGACCAATTTAGACACATTCTCAATGAGGCAAGAAGCATCCTTGAATGTTTCTTACCTACCACTATCAAATAAATTGGAGGGTGCTTCCACTTTTTAAGAATCAATTACACAAGATGCCACATCATTAGAGTAGGAAGATAACTAGATAAAATCACAAGCCATTGAGATCTAATGTCACTTACAAAAAACTAAGAAGATCTTTCAATACACCTGCTCAACATTGGTCACACAAGTCATCAGTGATCAAGTCATGGCTGACCAAGGCAAGTTGAAAATACTCATTTATCAACAAAAAAACATACCAGTGTACTATTTAGAAGTTTTGAGAACTAATTTATTTAGGTAAGGGCATCAAATCAAAAGTGGAGAAATTCGTCACTATATTAGAATAGTGTCAGACTATTATCAAGCCTGATTTGATATAAGCACAACAAGTTGCACAAAACATGTTGTTTGAATCAGTAACTAGATGCATAATTGGCTCATTCAAGCTTAGATTTTTCCAAGGATAATAATACTAAGGAAATAATGGTGAGCCATATGAAAATAATAGAGGATATGGACATTTTATTTTAAGAATCTTCAAATGTTGGAGACAATGTGAGACATAATATTTTAGATTGGCATAGCTAGATTATGTAAAATTCATTTGTAGGATTTTTGGTGCAGAGACACATAAATAAAATGGAGTATATTAGTAGTGAGATTAAAATGTGGATAAAAAAAACTAAGGAAACCATGAGCATCACTAAAAATGGTGATCTCACATAACTTGTAGGTTATCAAGCCCATTTGTGCATATTATGAAGGCTAATCCAAGAAGCCATGCTAGAGTAGGATTCATACAAGAAAGAGTTGTCACCATTCACTAGTTTCATTACATATATTATCAACACTCCATCCTACATAATACCATCACAAATTTAGTATATCATCTCCCAATGCAAGGATGGAAAACTATAGCCAAAGGATACATCTAAAAAAAATCCATCTTTGTCAATTCCACCCCTATCCAATTAATTATTGTGCAATGAATATTTTTGAAATTTTGGGATAAATTTTATACATGTAGGGTAGTATATCCACACTAAAATTAAATCTATCTATGAAGTACTAAAGTAATATGTACAGAACCTAAACACTATTACACATTCGGCTAAGTAGATATTCCAAGGAATGTTTGATTAGAGGCAGTACCTTGAAAAATCCTAAATGACTAAGATACCATAGTTCTTAAAAATAGGTAAATCTAAATATATAGTGAGTAATATAACAAATACTAGAGAATCAATGATGTGTGCACTTTAATAGTTGTTATGAAGAAGCTCTAGATGTGGCAAAATTAGATAATACATAACACATTTGTGGCTATTCAATCCCAAATGACTATAAATAGGTGTGATAATATTGGGTTAGATATCTAGCTTTAGATATTAAATGTCAGAGACTTCTTTACTATTGTAGAAGAATAAGATGTGAAAAATATAATGGTCATTCAGATTCCACTGTGCATTTTGCTTACCATCGTGTGGGAAGTAATTGATAATTAGTAAATGCTCAAGCATGATTGTTGTAGGTTGAACTAGATATTGCAAAAATCATAGAAGAATCTAATTTCATTACACCATAAGATCTCTAAGTAATTTTTCAAAAGAGAAAGATAGTTAGAAAGTTACATTCTAAGTATCCACAACCTATACATCCATCGATCAAACTTTAACACCACCTCCCTAGTTTATATGATTTTCTGGATGTATTTGGCCTTGTAAGCCAAGTGATAGATATAAGAATGCTAAGAGACTTTATTTTTATGATAAAAATATGGAATTTGAAAAGATAGAGTTTTGTGTGTGTGTGTGTGTGTGTGTGTGTGTGTGTGTGTGTATATATATATAGTGATTTGATGCAATGGAATATGGTTCCGATGTGTGATATAGATTAATAAACTAGTTATGTTATGGTTTTCCTAAGACTATTATACATATGCCTAGTGTACAGTATTTACTCTATTTTTTCTTAGCTTCTTATATCTTGTTTTATGTAATTTATGTTCTAAAATTGTTAACACCATGTTAGTTTATGGAATCCTTAAACATGCACATGATTGGAATTTTATTTTAATGTATCTCCTAAGAGATACCTTGAAGTGCCTTATAATACCTTTAAGGATACCCTTATGCATGTTTGAAAGTTATATATTAGGAGATATCTTCAAGGTGCCCCTTATTATACTACAATGTCCTTCAAGGCATCTTCTAGGAGATACTATTGGTTTTTACCCACCTAGTCCTACACATTCTTTTTCTAAAAAACTAAGACTATTGAGCTAGTCTAGACTAAACAACATAGGCCTCAAAAAATAGACCTATTGACTAAGCCATAGTTATACAAAAGTGATTAAAATGCACTATATGATCATGAAATAACCATAAAATAGGTGAGAGTAGAGTATAGGGATAAAAACATATAAATTCATTTATCATATTGATTCTTAAAATTATTACATTAACTAAATAAACTTACATCTACAACTGTAACAAATATCCTACAATGGAATGAACTTAGGTTCTTTTATGATTCATGCACAGTCTAAGTAGGCACAACCTACATAGCTTCTTGGCCAAATTTCATCACCACCTCTATAGTCTATATGATATTTTAGATGTATCCATCCTTGTAAACCAAGTGATAGATATAAGAATGTCAAGTGTCTTTCCTTTCGTATGTTTAAAGGCTATTATGTGAAGAGACATAGCCATGTGAAAATCTATATATAGTATTATTGATGTAATTGAATATGGTTCTAATGTGTGATAGATATTAATAGACTATTTCTATTATGGTTTTCCAAACATTATTTTACATACACATAGTGTGCAGTGTTTACTCTATTTTATTTTAGCTTATTTTATCTTATATTATGTTTTTTATGTTATAAAATTGTTAATGCCATGTTAGTTTATGGAATCCTTGAACATGTACATGATTGGAATTTTATTTCAATGTATCTCCTAGGAGATACCTACAAGTGATTTATAATACCTTCAAGTGATTTATAATACCTTCAAGTGTACCCTTATGAATGTTTGAAAGGTATCTCCTAGGAGATACCTTTAAGCTATCCTTAATTGTACAAAATATCCTTCAAGGTATTGTTGATGCCTAAATGTGTACCACATGTGCTCAAAGTGTTTAAGAAACACTTCTCATTTTATAATTATAGAAACTTAGTGCATGAGTTGAGGGTTATGATAATCTTGTTATCTATTAGTGGAATATAGGTATAACGAGTGACTATTTCACAATACTTATATTAGTTGGTGGTTAAGAGCCACCATGGACAAATAGTATATATATGTAGAATAGATAGAATACTATACTAAGAATAGTGAATTATGATCAAGAAATAAATTAATAATTAATTTAGGATGGATATGTATAATTGTACCCTAAACTAAAGTGATCCAGGTTAAAAAAGAATCAAAAATAAGGGTAGGGAAGAAAAAAGATGTTGTTGGTCTTGTTTCAAACATTATGACAAAGTTAAAATACCCTCTAAACATCCATTTATTCAATGTATGAGATAGAATAGATTAATCCCATATCACAACATACATTATGAAATCTACAAAGGAAGGTATGAAATGATAAAAATAGGAACCAAACTTACTATAAATATTCACTCTTGCAAGAAAACAACATTAGCCAAAATGCAAAAGAAGTGTAGTAAATGAAATAAGCCTAAGAACCTTCAAATAATATATTAGTGGCATAAATTAAAAACTTTACATCCAAGACACACAAATATAATCCATAGGAACAATTCAAATTTGAAAGTAAAACCAAGCAATTGAGAGAGAAACTATATAGCACTTCACACAAGCAAAACTAGATAATCTTTGCAAAATTCCTTACTTATATTAACTGGTCATAGTTTACAAAGTAAATTGGTTCTAGAAACTCCCTCCTTTTTAAAAAATTGACAATTCTCCTTTTATAAGACGTACGAAATCATGTCAATCAGTCCTATTCCAATTACATTTGAACATGTGTATAAGACATATGTCCTTTCAAATGTTCTAGAATGAATGATATTTTTTAGTGAATTAACCTATAGACATTATGTGCTCCCACCAATTTCACATGTTTATAAAATAATATCCTATTTTGAAATATCATACAATGCTAGTTATAACAAGAATATTCCTATTTCACTTGACCTAAGACCTTCTAGCTAATGATATGCTCTATAATTGTTGTAAGGTCTTCATTTTTCTCAAATGCTACCCCATACAACTATGGTTCCATTATCAAGTTGAAAATCCTTTTTAAACTATCCACCGATGGATAATATCTCAACTATTTTACACAGATGGTGATTCAGGCTCTCTTTTGCATTACTAGGTCCATAGGGTCTATGATTTGGCCCAATTACACCCATATAGCTTTGACGTGGAAATTTCATGGCATCTTGAGTTATTTTGTTCATCACTATCCATTTCATTTTAAAATTTGGATCCAATTTTATTATATTAAAATTTACATTCACATGGCCATCATTTGATGTCCACAAGAATGTCTTTGATGATTGTGTGACCATCAATGTTAAACACATGATCTGAGATGTTTACTATGGTAATATTGACACCATTATGACCATCATTTGACATCCATAAAAATTTATTTGATGGTTGTGTTATTATAAATTTTAACATAGTAATGGGGACTATTCGCCAAGCCTTCCACTTGTCATCCTTTGATTTTCTCTTCATTTTATGTGTGCCACATGTCAACTACTCAATGCTTTTGGGTTATTTATATTGGGATCAATGATTGTGCCACATGTCAGTCCTACATTAACTTGAGGCTTTGTTTCAATAAATTTGACTTGATCTCACTCTATCTGATCGATTAGGTACAAATCAATGTGGGTCATTGATTTTTAAAATGTGTTCATTGTTTAGTTAGGGTCTACTTATTTTCATCATTAATTGTGCTCCATCCAATCTAGGTCCTGCACCTAAATGTAGGTCATAGATTGGGATATAAGTAGTCAAACATGACTTGTCCCTAAATTTGATGAAATATTAGGCTTTAAGACGTAGGATAAAAAGGATTAAGCTAAGTTTGAAACAAATAAAATAGACCCCAAGAATTTAAAAGGGACTTAGCATAAAATCTTTGGACCATGGTTTGATCATATTAATAAATACAAATATTTTGTCAAGGGTTTTAAGCTAAGTCTAGAACATACAAAAAATACCCTGAGGATAATATAAGGACCTAGGCATGGAGATTTTGGACCAAGGTGATAATCATAGAACAAAAGGGACCTCACATAAAATTACTTAGTATAAGGTCTTAACCCAAGGTTTCATTGTATAATTAAAAATGATGGAACTTTAGAATAAGGAATTAGGCTAAGTAAATAAAGTGACCCTACATTTTTTAGTTGGACCATCATAAGATAAAAGGGACCATGTGATGTTTATCCTAAGGTTTGGTTATGTTGGAAAACATGACCAAGCCTTAGGATAAAAGTTAAACTAAGACCATGGTATTATTAAATTGTTCCCACTTAAACTTAAATAAAAGGTTCCAAACAAATTTAAATTTGAATTAAAAGGTTAAAGAAAAACATTAGTCTATGGTCTCAAAAACATGAATTTAATTAATCAATTATAGATTAAGAACATTAAATCACAAAAACCCTAAGCATACTCAACCCCAAATGGGCTCCATTAAAACTATAACCTGAAACATAAATATATGATGTTAGTACTTTAGATAAGATTTAAAGAAAAACCATGAAGAAATAAGTTAGCCAGACCATGGTGTAGATGATCTTCAAATAAAAATAATGTGTAATCATGCTAATGATACTCTGACCAAGTGGATTTTAATCTTTGAGGAATAAATTTGCACAATTTGACACATGGGTCCCCATTTTTCAAAAATGGGGGTATGTTGACTTCAAAAGGTATCTTGTAGGAGATACTAATGGTTTATTCCCACCTGAGCTTGTACATTATTTTTTTCTAAAATACTGAGACTACTAAGTTGGTCTAAACCAAACAACATATGCCTTAAAAGCTACAACTACTAACTAAGCTATATCCATACATAAGTGCTACAAATGCACTAAAATGATCATGTAAAAACCATAAAATTAGGAATATAAAATTATAGGGAATATATATATATATATATATATATATGTATATATATATATATATATATATGTATATATATATATGTATATGTATGTATATATATATGTATATATATATGTATATATATATGTATATATATATGTATATATATATATATATATATGTATATATATATATATCTATGTATATATATATATATATGTATATATATATATATATGTATGTGTGTGTGTGTATATATATATATATATACATATATATACATATATATATATATATACATATATATATATATATATACATATATATATATACATATATATATATACATATATATATGCAAATCTCTTGTGAAATTTAGTTTGTCCTCTTCTACTCTCTATTGTTAATAAACTACTTGCCTTATTTTATGTAGACTATTATTATATTAGAAGAATATCTCCAAGATATAATCACTCCTATATTCTCTCTTTATAACTATTGATTCATTAAAATATCCTATGCCACTTTTCTCAAGTGATTCTGCCTATAAGTATCCTCTACCCAATTCTCTTTCAATTGTTACTATGCTAACTTCTATCTACTTCTTCCACTTTTTATTTTATCGTCTTATCTTTTTTTTATCTATACTACCTTATAAATTTTACACATACTTCCTTATTTCCTCAAAATTATAAATGAATCTAAAAAATTCAAATTTAAATTATTGTGCATTTAATTTGTTTGATGGCTCAAACACCCTTATTGTAGAAATCTGAAGTTGGTTGGGTGGGTGAGGAGAACAAAGACATAAATTTTTTTAACACTCCCCCTTACTCTTAACCTTCCTACCATGGTATACAAGACTTTTACTATCTTTTAAAACATATTTGTAACTTTTATTTACGTACCTATATCCATTTTAAATCATTCTTTACATGTCTAGAGCTTCACTATTGAAGTTTTTAACTTCACTATTGAAGTCTGTAGTTGGAATATTGAAGTATGTAACTACCCTTTTGAAGTCCATATCTAGACTATTGATGTTTTCAAATACCCTATTGAAATTTTTATCTAGAATATTGAATTTTATAGCTATGTTGTTGGAGTCCATAGCTAATATGTTAGAGTCTAGAGTTGGCATGTTGGAGTCCAAAACTAGTCTATTGGAGTTTGGATTTTCCTTATTAGAGTCTAGAGATGGCCTATTGGAGTATAGAGCCAACATAAACTATTATATGCCCAATTATAATTCATTAATGACCCCTAACCTTCCTTTCAAGTGCATGAAAATGTAGTTTGATAATGGTTTAGTGAAAATATCAAGTCCTATGACCCAATTGACTCCTATGACCTCTTTTACTTTTGGTAAGTCAACTAACTCCTAAGTCTATCTTGCCTTATGCCTCTTGATCTTTCCTTTAATAGGGTGTCATGTTTAATATATTTTATTTTAGCTTGTTTTATCTTATATTATGTTGTTTATGTTTCAAAAATTTTAATGCCATATTAGTTTATAAAATCCTTGAACATATACATGATTGGAGTTTTCATTTAAGGTATCTCCTAAGAGATAACTTGAATTACCTTGTAATACCTTCAAGGGTTACCTTATGCATGTTTTAAATTTATCTCCTAAGATACACCTTCAAGGTACCCTTCATTATACTCTTATATTATGTTGTTTATGTTTCAAAATTGTTAATGCCATGTTAGTTTATGAAATCCTTGAAAATGCACATGATTGAAATTTTATTTCAAGGTATCGATACCTTTCAAACATGCATAAGGGTACCCTTGAAGGTATTACAAGACCCATAAAGGTATCTCTTATGATATACCTTAAATTTACCTTTGATTTTACTATAATTTCCTTTAAGGTTTCTTCTATGAGATACCTTGAAGGGCTTTGTAGGACCTTCAAGGGTTCTCCTAGTAGATACCTTAACCATACACATTATTGGAAATTTATTTCAAGGTATCTCCTAGGAGATACCTTGAAGGGAATTGTAATACTTGAAATGTTTATTGCAATGGTCATTGTAAGGGTTTTGATATAAATGTGGTGTGTATGGCATAGTCGAGTTATGGTCATACAAATTTAATGCACAAAGATATTTATGAACTACCTACACAATCACCTAGATAAACTTCAACACCACCTATGATGCTTATGAGAATCCATGGGTAAACATACAAAGATATCTTATATTGTGTTATGGAATTGTTAATGCTATGTTAGGTTATGAAATCTTGAAACATACACATGAGTAGAATTTTCTTTCAAGGTATCTCCTAGAAGATACCTTTTAGGGACCTTTAATTCCTTTAAGGGTACCCTTATGCATGTTTTAAAGGTATCTCTTAAGAGATACCTTCAAGGTACCCTTGATTGTACTAAAATGTCCTTCAAGGTATCTTCTAAGAGATAGAAGATATACCTTGAATGGTCTTGTAGTACCTTCAAGGGTTCTCCTAGTTGATACCTTAAACATGGACATGATTGAAATTTTCTTTCAAGGTATATCCTAAGAGATACCATGAAGGACATTTTAATAAATTCAATGTTGATTGCAATGGTCATTGTAAAGGTTTTGATATAACTATGAAATGTGGGGAACAATCAAGTTATGGATATACATAGTTAATACACAAAGATATTCATAAATAAGAAACAAAACAACTTTAGGAGAGTAGAAGTCTATTAATAGGAAATGAAATTCTGATTCATTAAGTGTGAATTGATTATTTTAATAATTTTTTGAACAATGATTCTTTATTTTGTTTAGGCTTTGGGCTCATCTCTATAGATAATTTTAAACATTGCGTCTCTATAAATCATGAATGCATGATCTAGTGACATTTATCATGTAAACATTTCATTGGGTCCCAAATTCAATGTGTACCATATCATGGTTCTTGTGACACTAAAATACCTATCAAATTTGAGCCCCTATGCAAGGAAAAAACATGGTACACCACCATTTATACCTTAAATACACTATAATCACTACACGTATGTATTGGAAAAATACACTTGAGCACAATCAAGGGCACCCAGGGATCCCTGTATTGGGCATCATAGCAAGGTTTGTTACTATGCAGGCTAACCGTAGGCCACCTCTATTTAATATAATTTCCAATGAAATTTTATAGATTTATATTTATTTATCCCATATACATAGTTAATTCTATGTTTTTTGTGTAAAAAATAAGAGTTTTTATTTTTCCTTGCCACATATTAAATTGAAAACCTAAAAGTATCTATTGCATCTCTCTTTTTAAAAATAATTTTAAATCATTTTGTTGCTAGTGACAGTATGAAGAGACTAATAGTTAATAATTTTAAACTATATTCTTTATTATAGTCCCTTTAACATTGAATCAATGATTCTAAATCATACCTAAACATTGTGTTCATTATAAATTATATCCCTAAAGGAATTAAATCAATAAACTAACTTGAAATAATGTGTTTTTCACTTAAAAAGGTCCAAAAGAATAGTGTCGTAACTGTAACTATGAATTCAAAGTCATACAGACATTCTAAATCTCAGCATAGCAACAAGCTAAGTACTTTTAGTGATTAATGAGACATAATTGAGAAAGTTATGTTATTCTTTTGCATATGGTTTCACTACAAATTTTAGTGCTGATTTACACAATACCTTGTCTATAACATTATTTTATAACCAAGATAATGCAAGTAGGGAAGCCATGAATCTTTAGTTAATAGTGACTTAGTCCTCTTAAAAAATAATTATAGAGTAATTACTACCTAAAAATTATGCTTAATGACAAGCTAAAAAGTTTAATAGGATTTCTAGCCTTATATAAAATTAAAACATAAATTTCTAAATACAACTTTAATGTGTAGTAAGTAAATAATTAAAAAAAATAGTTGAATTCAATACAATTTTGAGATAGGGTCACTTAATAGACCAAAATTTATTATATTCACTATCAATGGAGCTTACATTGTACAAATATGATCTCCAAGTATAATATAAAATAATTTGGAGCCAAAATTTACACAATGTCAACTATTATTTAACGTCTTCTGACCATATCATTATGGGCTTCAAATTTCCCATGTCGAGTTTCAAAATATGATTTTCATGATCAAAATTTTATCGATAATAGAATCTATAGCTCCACAATGAAGATATGATTGTTATCAAAATTTAATAAAAATTAATACTCTTTCATATGTGAAAAAGTATACTTGATGAAAGTGTAATTATTGAATATATAAGACAATAACTTAGTAGAGGATTCTGCAAATAGAACCGTAGATACGGAGGAAAACCAGAAAGTGTCAGAGGATAAATTTGTCCAGGATGACCCTGTTGAGGACCCAACTTCAAAGAATAAAAAGGAAATTTCAGGTCAGGATGATAATCAAGATATGGATATGGAAATTCAAACTGGAATTAAAGAGCGGGAACAAAAGAGTCGAGAGGATATCTTTGAAGAAGCCAGGAACAGTCCCAATAAAAATTCTGAGGAATGGAGAGGGAAAAAATAGAATGATGAAACACACACACCTATGACTTGGGTTAATTGTAAAGTAGAGGCATCATCCCAATTTGATTCTTGGACATGTAGGGAGATTATGGATCTCAAGAGGAAAGTGGAAACTATGGAAGACACCCTGAAAGCTGTATGGAACAAAATAAACAATATGGAAAATCAGATAAGGGAGATCCCAGTCAAGCTCAAAGCTTATGAAAATAACCTCTAGGAACTTATTAAGGACAACAGAATGAAAATGGAGGAAGTTACATCCAATATTTGTGCTGTTGTTGTCAATATAGGTAAAAGAGCTAATGAGGAGACCAAAGCCCTGGAGGGACCCAGCAAAAAGATGAGACAAAGTTCTAGAAAGAAGGTTACACAAAAAGGAGCTATGCTGGAGGCAACCACTGCCTAGGATACTGTTATGAAAGGAAAAGAAACTATGAAAATGATATTGGAACTGGATGAATAATCTGGTTCTTCTTGTTGGTTTAGTAACTGGTCATGTTCTTTGTTTTCTTTTTGTAATCCTTTGCCTTTGGTGAAACCAGATCTCTGTTAAATCTAGGTTTTGACCGGAAGTCTTTTTGCTACCTCCTTGTAGTAGTTTTTAGGCTTTACCTGTGGTCTTGGACGATCTTTCTTTCTTTCATTGTAACAGGGTTTTGGGGCTCCTTCAAAACCTGCTTTTACCTCAATCTAAAACTCAGTAGAAAAAACATGCCATTAATATCATGGAGTGAAGATTCATTGTAGTCAAAAGAACCCTACTAATATGATATGGTTATCTGCATAGGTACTTTGATATCAATCCCCCAACACATCATATTGATCTCAAAGTCTATTATCATTTTAGTTTATGTTTCAATCTTTACAACTAGGTAATAAAATTAATGTCAAAACACAAATAGTCTATTTATAAGTAAAAAAATTTGGTAACATTGTCACTCCTCATGATGACATGTCCAATCATGAATGAACCCTTTATTAAATGATTTAAAAGAATACCATCATTAACACCTTAGCACAAGATTAATCTCTTGAATTTCAACATTTCAATCTCTCTCACATTAATATAATATGATCTTGATATTTGACATAGACACCTTAGGACAAGATTAATCACTTAAATAATACCATATTAATCTCACATTAATTTAACATGCTCAGAGAGTACTTAAACAAGGATTTATTTACTATGATGTGATTAATGGAGATTTTCTCCACCAATGAGGATAATCGAATAAGATTTTGACATCCAATGGGAACATTAATAATATTAATTATCTTAAAGTATTAATTATTATGAACATGTAAATGGTGTCAATCTATTTCACCATATCCAATTTAATCTCATCCATCAAACATATATATATATATATATATATATATATATAAATATATATATATATATATATATATATATAAATATATATATATATATATATATATATATATATATATATATATATATATATGTTTGATGGATGAGATTAAATTGGATATGGTGAAATAGATTGACACCATTTACATGTTCATGATAATTAATACTTTAAGATAATTAAACATATATACACCAAATAATTTAAATTGAGAAAATATAACATTGTTTCTTATATATATATATATATATATATATATATATTATAATTTAAATTGAGTAACTATAACATTGTTTCTTATATTTATATATATATATATATATATATATATAAGAAACAATGTTATAGTTACTCAATTTAAATTATATATATATAAGAAACAATGTTATAGTTACTCAAGTTAAATTATTTGGTTTGTGTGTGTGTGTGTGTGTGTGTGTGTGTGTGTGTGTGTGTGTGTGTGTGTGTGTGTGTGTGTATAAAATTGAAATTGAGTAACTATAACATTGTTACTTATATATATATATATATAAGAAACAATGTTATAGTTACTCAATTTAAATTATTTGGTCCTTAATTTCAATGTATTCCAAGTAGAAAGAGCATTTTGTTGGAATTTGTAATTTATTCCACCTCCATTAAAAGATTTTAAGGAATGATGCTTTTCTTATGTAGTATGTATTTGATTTTTCTAATAAGCTGATGTTATTAGGTTTTCTAAATATAAAAATAATACGTCTTTAAATTGAGGCACTTGTAAACCATTTGTATATCTGAAAATAATCAAGTAATTGAAGTGTAATTGATGAGAAGTATTTATGTGTTTTTTTTTAGTGTTGTAGCATCTCATTGTGTTATTTTTTTTGTGTCTATTTTTTCTAAAGAAAGAACATTATATCTACATTTCAAATGACAAATAATTGCATGTTCTCTCAAAAGATGTAAATTAATCCTCTCAAGAGTACAATAGTACTACATTAATCAACCTTTAAGACTATCATCAAAGACACATCTAGACTCTATAAATTGAGGTATGGGAATTTATGATTTTTTGTGAAAAGTGTGGCATGATTCCCACATCAAAGAGAGAAAATTTATTGGGGAATTTGTCACTCTTGTTTGACTCCAAGTTTCAAAAATTAAAGAGAAAGTTGAGAATAAGATGGCTAGGCCCATACCAAGTAGAAAAAGCCTTGATAATGAATCAATACAACTATTTCCAATAGATGGGAATCAAAACTATACCAAAAACCTATCAACAAGCAAGAATTTGTTTAAAACCTCAGAAATGAAGTTGTTTTAATAGAAGAACTTGGTTCTTCCATGCTAACAACTATTTGATAGTTTAAATCTATAAAAATAAGAAGGGTACCAATCCTTAGTTTCCTTCTTCCAAAAAATTTCAATAGTGAAAATCCTTTTTAGGACACTATTGACAATGCTGATCAAAAAACTAGTTTGCAGGTTGATCATGTATTAAAGAATAAACCTTGACATAGAAACCAACAATGGTTGGTCAAGGGGGAAAAACTAGATAAAACTAGAAAATAACATAATTTGAACAAATTTTTATCAATTCATTCCAAGCAATAATTTCGCTATTGTACTCATTTGTATACATTTCCTAAGGCTAATTCATGCAATTTTTTCTTTATTTAAAATTGGTGGCATAAAAGGAGAAAATACTATGAGTATGATTAGGTAATATAAGTATTTTATTTGTCTATATCAGGTTAGTATAAGTTCTTTTGAATCATGCATATTCACCATGAGGAGGTGGTTTGAGTAAATTTAGAGTAGGGATAACCTGTATAATGTTAAAATAAAGGTCACATTGGCAGTAGTTAGTGACATGGAAAATTGATGAATAAAAAAGAATGTGGCATTTAATATTTAATCCACACACACAAAATAGCTACCTACCTAGTCTATAACAACCCAAATCATGATGACATGGAAGTCGACACACATGTTGGGGGATGGCTAATTATTTTTGAGGGGGTGCTACTAATAAATTTATAGTGTTTTTCATAATTGGTAGTCTCATGTTATTTACAATTTTGTGCAATATATGTTGCTTGGAAAAATTATGAGTATTTTACCCAAAAATGGTTTGCTAAAAATAAATAAATATGATTGGATATAAAACTATAATTATAACCCAAAAAATATGTTCATCCATGCAAATTTTTAGCCCCTATTGCTTTCCACCCATCAAAAGCTTCTTCTTAAATAGGAGTTACTCCTTATTTTGAGGTGAAATTTTTTTGTACATAGTTGTTTACTATTGATGTATGGCACCACTCTGCCCAAAATAAAATAGGTAGTATCCTATAGCATGGGGCCCCTTATTTATATGATCAAATTCATGTGTGAGAAAATCAAATCTTTTTCCAAATTAGTTTCACTAAATTCTCACATGCCATGTTGTCATTACTATAGATTATGTCAGTAGTTATTTAGATAGTGTTAATAAATAGACCATTTTGAATCTTTCCATTTTTTCTATGAGTTGTGTTTCATTTTAAATTATTTTATCACTTGCAAGACTAACACTTACGTCTATAGCATCGATATAGCCTCCATAGGACTGAAAAAGAGGTTTGAACCAAACTTAGTAGAAGGGTTAATGAAGGATGATTTATCTATAGTTGTCTTTGAGGAAGTTTTATAGCTAGATTTTCTATAAAAAATCTAAAGATATGATGAATATTTGGTTAAGGAATTCATACCACATCTGGAAGAAGACTCCACCATAGTTCATGGCATTAAAATCTTATTTTCTAGCAAAGCAATTAGTGAAATTTCTAGAATTGATGAAGAAGGTAAGAGGTTATTAGAAAGAAACCCCTTTAATGAGTTTATTACATAATTTAATGATGATAAACAATTATATATATCATGTATACAAGATTACTGAGGGAAGGCCAAATGCATTAGTAGGGAAACCCTACTAGAAACCTAGAGGTATGCTACCTTTTGAGTCATAAAATACTTTACTTGTGAAGGAAAATGTAGTGTTCTGGGTTGTCAATCCATGAGGATCATCCTTAATTTCAAATATGGAAGACAACAAACCTAACATAGATTCAACCTACCATTTTACTTTTATGGGTTCATTCAAGTTTTGGCTACCAATAGGCCATCTATAATTCACTACCATAGAATCATTCATTTGATCATACAACATTTTTTAGAAAAAATTCAAGCAATATGGGAGACATTTTAGGGAGCTATAACTAACTAACCTTCAACACCTACCATTAAAACCTATAAATAAACACCTAGTCCAACAATAAAAGTAGATACATCCTTTTCTATGGTAAGGGTTTCATCCACTAAAAGGAGAAATGATAGGTCACATGCCACACCTATGGTTGAGAAAAGCTCTTAGATGACACCTCAATTCCAAAAATAAACTCTATCTAAGAGAAAATTAAGTACCAAAGCTTCATAGTCTCACTTGACTCTTGATGTTAAACACATCCTTTTAGCAAGTGCAACACATGAAAATAAAGCATTTGGTGATCCAAAATCATAGGCTATCATTCAAACAAATAAGGGTACTCCTTTAAAGAAATCCAATTCTATTGTGAAGACCAAAAAGAGGAAAATAAAGTTCATAATATCATGCGATGATGAGGAAAAAGAGGCAACTACATCCCTTAATAGTTTATGTCAAAACCCTCATTTCCCTTTATCAGTAATAGTGGACACATCAGCATTATAGGAAAATCTATTCATAACAATAATCCATAAACTAGTAAAATAAGTTCCTATTGAAAAATACATTAAGGAAGAAAACATGCCAATAGATGATATTTTAGTATAGGTAGAGAAACCTATCCTTCCTCTCAAACTAGTGACACTAGACCTATACCAGATAAATGAAAGACCCTTACGGTCTCTAAGGAAGAACAACCTTCTAATTCTCTAGAAAAAATAGAATTACAACTTACGCTTTCACTATCCAGAGTTAAGGCTAGCATAAGACAAGAAGTTACAGATGTTATTGACCTCTTGGTTGAATTTCAACATAAGTATCTTCTTAATTCTTCTTTAACTCAATCCTAGATAGTTTTAATGACAAGGCTCTAGAACATATAAATTAATTTATTATGCTTGAATAAAAAGTCACTTAGTCTGATGAGGAGATAGTAGAATCTTGTATATACATCACTAAGTTGGAAGAAGATAATTTTTTGCATAAACATCACTTCTAGACTCTAACAAGAAAACTTTGATACCCTATCAACAACTTTTTGAGCAAGCCTGATCCTCCTCCAAACCTCCAACTGACTAGGCTTGTCAATCCATTATCTCTCATTATGATTATTTATATAAATGGAATCAAGTTTTTTTGGAGTTAAAGGAACTCAAGCAACAAAATAAGATTTTAGAAAAAGAAAATCAAACACTAAGGGAGGACTTAGAGAAGGAAAAGTAGCAAACCTAAAAAGTTGAAGTCAATCTCTACGCTACTTGTCAAATAGAAGAATATCTTCTAGCCTTTAGAGATCCTTCCCCTTACTATAGTTTGTATCTATATGAACAATTCTATAAATGGTAATTTCTCAGAATATCATGTGATTTTTCCTATAATATTAAGGACCCTTTTGTGTTTTTTCACATCTTTTAGGATTCTACCTCAAAACAATATGATATATTATGTGAATTCTATTTGTCCAACATGATATTAGGGGACTAAAATAAATTTATGATTAATTTATATGTGGGAGAATTTTAGTTAAGAGCCCTTTTCTCAACCTATAAAATTAAACTACCATGGAAAGCTAAGCATGATAAATATGTAGAAAAATTAAAGACCACATGATTGTACATGATACCTACTTTTCCTAGTGACAAAATACTATTGGTTAACTTCAGAGCTGCCTATTTGCTTCATCAAAATATCAAGCATCATTATCTTTAAGTTTTGTATAATTGCATTATATCTTTTTATTTATTTACTAGACAAAATTTTGATGTAGTACTTAACCCAGTACAATATGTTGGGATACAATGATAATCCCACTAAAAATAAGAGAGGTCATATCCTCTAATAAATTAAGATGGAGCCTCCAGAGAGAACAAGCAATAATAGACATGATTGTTGATGTCCTCAACTCAAAAGGAGGAGAAATATGGATAGGTATGAGATTCATACCACCATTCCTCTTTATTCCTATTCCATCTTGGCATAAATGAGCTCTTCAAGCAGATGATCAGTTTTAGATTTGGATATAGATGGTATAAACCTATAACTATTTCACAAGTGCACTAGATAACCATTAGGCTAATGAGTTTAATGTCTATGACCTCAGTTAGTGCCTAGAAACTAGAAATAATATTTATGAGGAGAAAAGAAGATGAGTTTGTAAAGGGACTTGAAAAAAGTAAATTGTGGGTGAATGATGAGTCCAAAATAAGACTCATTTTTTCCATTGGTTTTCTTAAGATTTCCTCAATTGTGTATCCTTTAGACTAAAAATTATAAGGATCTTAGGCTTATATTTAATCTTAATGTAGTAAATAGAGGCTCTATCATGATTAGTACAACTAAAGTCTAAGTTATATATTCTATCACTTTAATCTAACTCTTTGTATGTTTATTTTCCCAATTTTGTGTACATAAGACCTAAAGACCTTTTGGATAATCTTAAGGTAACCCACATGGGATATTTTGATATATCTAGTAAGCTACAGACTCATTTGACAAGCTATAGACTCACCTAATCCATTTTAGACCCAGCTACAGACTTGACCAGTATATATAGTCTCACCCAATCTTGACCAAGTTTGGATTAATGAAGAATCCAGTGTTTCATAGATGAAACAAGAATATTCATATTCACTATCACTTCATACATAGTTTGGTTGAAGATGGTGAAATAAAATTAACATCCTATAGATTTGAATATCATCTAGTAGATATCTTCATGAAGGCAATAACAAAGGATAGCTTTGAGTGTTTGAGGTAAAATTTAGGAGAAATAGATATTGTGATAGCTAATGAAATAAATTAAGGGGAGTGTTAGAATTTGAAAATTTCCACCCGTATAAATGGCTTTTAAGGTATAATGTTATTTGATGTAGTAAGTATTTCATTTTGTTACTAAGTCATAGTTAGTAATTTTTCCAAACATATAAATAAGACCTTTTTACATAGTATTTATATATTAGAATGAAATCAATCAATCAAAGTGGAATTGAGGATAAGTATCCCTTGTATTTTTTCTAAGTGTTATAATATCTTAGTGTGCTAAAGTGTTATGTGTATTTTTGCTCTCATATTTAGACATTAATGTGTCCTTATTAGGTTATAATCTGGTCCTTTTGGTTGGTCTGGGTGATTATATGTAATTTTTTAGATCTAAAATTATTAAATATATTGGTTACTAAGATTAGTTAATTATAGTTATTAAAAAATGTCACCTTTACCCTAACATTTGTCATTTGGGTCCCTATTGGTTTTAAACACAAAAGTAAATAAATAATAATCAATAGCAATAAGTGTTAAATAACTTTAATCTCCATCATTTCATTATCTCATCCATTTCATAAAAATAATCTAGGTAGACTATTCAAATCTCAATTATTTCATAACATAAAGTGCTAAACAATGAATAAAAGGGCCAAGTCAACACAAACAAATCACACATTCTAGATAGGATTAAAATATATATTAAATACTATCAAGATTAAATACCTAAAAATAAGGATCTACAGAAACGATAGTGACAAATATCGTCAATGCTTCAGCCATTCTGCAACATGTACTATTCTGATTTATCTACACTCTATAATTTATGTTCAGAAAAAGCTCAAAATATGTATCTGATCAAACATGTTCGGTAAATTTTTCCTATTAAGAATGTGTTAAAATTATATGAACCCCATTTTACAAAGTAAATTTAAATCTCAAATTAGTTGGGGACTCCTGCCTATTTCAATTGAACACAAATGCACCTTGAGAGTAGTCAAGTGGAATTAAAAGGCAAGTGATATATTTAATATTAAATGATATTTATATATAATGTTTAATTAATATATATACTAAAAATATATATTAAATAATGAAATCATATTATAATATTATAAAATATTATTAAATTTAAATATATTATTTTGAAATATGTAATATATAATACTGATATATAAATTATATAATTTAACATATATATTATATAACTAATGTTTGATATATAAAAATATTATGATATATAAAAACAATATTTATATAATAACTAATATTACACACACACACACACACATATTTATGTATGTAATATGTAAATTAACAGTTAAACCTAGTTATTCCAAACCCATGACAATGTCAAAATAAGTTCATCTAAAGTAATTATGAGTGAAAATCTATCAGATAAAGTAATTATTTTGAAATATATAATATTGATTTATTAAATATATTAACATATAATACAGTTCATATGAAGTAATTGTGGGTGTAAACCTATCAAGATTTGAATCACTATGCAATGATTTAGTCTACGATGGCTTAAATTCTTCATGTAAAGATATTATATCCTATTAGCACGTTATCTCTAATTCAAAACTACAATTCCCTTAGTTTCGATTAGGGGGACTATGTATTTTCTGGATAAGGATCTCAACCATGGTTGATCAAGGTTTATCTTAGTGATTTCAATGGAGAAGTTGATTTTGTTACAATGGAGGTAAAAATATTAGAAGCAACAAAGAGAAATTTTGGGTTTAGAAATTGGATACATATTTGAAGTGGGCATATATGTTGAAAAGATGCCATCTATTTCATGTATGCCTATTATGCCTAGTGATGATGTATTTTCATGTTACCACCACCATCTCTTGTTTCTCCTAAAGGCACTATTTAATAATATTACATCTCCAAAATAGTTTGATGAAACTCCACTTATTATGAAATAGCCTATTGTTTCTAAATCATTACCATCCATTCCAAAGTTCCAAATTCTATTTCTATATTTGAAATTTTATAATTTTGTATCTATCAGTGGAATGCCTATGGCCATTTTACAAATCATAATGTGCATTCTCATCATATATTCATAGAAGAGGCATACGCATATCAACCTCTATAATAGGTGTGGGTAATATATATTAAATAATTTAATATTATATTATATATTATAAATTTAAAGTCATTATACTAAAATATATAATATATAATATTAATTTATAAACTATATTAATATATAATATAATTCATATAAAGTAACTATGGGTGCAAACTTATTAGGATCTAAATCACCATGCAATACTTTAGTATACTATGGCTAGCATTATTCGTGTAAAGATATTATAGCCTCTTAGCACATTATCTCTATGTCAAAAGTAAAACTCCCTTAGTTTCAATTAGGGAGATTTTGTATTCCTTGGATAAGAAGCTCAACTGTGGCTAATAATCTTTTGTCTTGGTGATTACAATGAAGAAAATTATTTTGTTACAATGGTGCTAAAAATATATAAGTGACAAAGAGGAATTTTGGGTTTAAAAATTGGATATAAATTTGAAGCGAACATATATATTGTAAAGACACCATCTATTTCATGTATGCCTACTATGCCTAGTGATAATACATTCTCAAGTATACCACCACCAATTCTTGTTTCTCCTAAAGATACTATTTAACAATGTTACATTTCCAAAATATATGGACAAAACTCCACTTATTATGCAAGAGCCTATTATTTCAAAATTATTACCATCAGCTCCAAAGTTCTAAATTCTATTTCTATATTTGAACTTTTGTAATTTTACATTTATTAGTGGAATGCCTATGGATATATTGCAAATCATAATATGCATTCTCATCATATCCCCATGCAAGAGGTTTACTCATATCAACCTCTATAATAGGTGTGGGGAATATATATTAAATAATGTAATATAATATTATAATATTATATATTATAAATTTAAAGTAACTATACTGAACTATATAATATATAATATTGATTTATAAACTATATTAACATATAATATAGTTCATATGAAGTAATTATGGGTGTAAACTATATGGATCTGAATCACCATGCAATGCTTTAGTATATGATGTCTTTCATTCTTAGTGTAAAGATATTATATCCTCTTAGCACATTATCTCCATGTCAAAACTATAACTCCCTTAGTTTTGATAAAGGGGATTCTATATTCATTGGATAAAGAGCCCAACTTAGGTTGATCAGGGTTTGTCTTAGTGATTTTAATAGAGAAATTAATTTTGTTATAATGGCACTAAAAAGAATAGAAATGACAAAGAGGAATTTTGGATTTATAAATTGAAGATATACTTGAAGTAGAAATATATGTTGTAAAGATATCATTTATTTAATGTATGCAAATTATGACTAGTGATGATACATTCTCAATTATGCCACCACCAAATATTGCTTCTCTAAAAGAAACTATTTAATAATGTTACATATCCAAAATATGTGGGTGAAACTCCACTTATTATGCAAGAGCCTATTATTTCTAAATCATTACCATTAGTTATAAAGTTCCAAATTTTATTTTTATATTTGGACTTCTATAATTTTGCATTTGTTAGTGGAATGTCTAGGGCTATATTGCAAATCAGAATATGAATTCTCATTATATCCCTGTGGAATAGGTTTACTCATATCAACCTCTATAATAGGTGTGGGAAATATATATTAAATAAAGTAATATAATAGTATAATAGTATATATTATATATTTACAATAATTATACTAAAATATATAATATATAATATTGATTTATAAACTATTCTAACATATATTATAGTTCATATAAAGTAATTATGGGTATAAACCTATCAGAATCTAAATAACCATGCAATGCTTTAGCCTATGATATATTCTATTCTTTGTGTAAATATATTATAACCTTTTAGCACATTATCTTTACATCAAAATTACAACTCCCTTGGTTTCGATCAGGGGCCTTTTATATATGCTAGATAAGGAACTCAAATGTGGCTAATCAGGGTTTGTCTTGGTGATTGTAATGGAAAAAATTATTTTGTTACAATGGTGAAAAAAAAAGAAGAGATAAAGAGGAATTTAGGTTTTAGAAACTAGATATAAATTTAAAGTGTACATATATTTTGTAAAGACACTGTCTATTCCATGTATGCCTATTATGCCTAATGATGATGCATTCTCAAGTATATGACCACCAACTCTTGTTTCTCCTAAAGATACTATTTAATGTTACATCTCTAAAATATGTGGATGAAACTCCACTTATTATACAAGAGTCTATTATTTATAAATTATTGCCATCAGTTCCAAAGTTCTAACATCTATTTCTATATTTGAAATTTTATAATTTTGTATCTATTAGTGCAATTCCTATGGCCATTATGAAAATCACAATATTCATTCTCATCGTATCCCTATGGAAGAGGTTTACTTATATCAACCTCTATCATAGGTGTGCATAATATATATTAAATAATATAATATAATATTATAATATTATATATTATAAATTTAAAGTAATTATACTTGAGTATATAATATTGATTTATAAACTATATTAACATAAAATATAGTTCATATAAGGTAATTATGGGCACAAACCTACCAAGATCTAAATCACCATGCAATGATCTAGTCTACAATGACTTGTATTCCTCGTGTAAAGATATTATATCCTTTTATCACATTATCTCTACATCAAAACTATAACTCCCTTGGTTTAAATTAGGGGGTTTCTATATTCACCAGATAAGGAACTCAACTGTGGTTGATCAAATTTTGTCTTGATGATTGAAATGGAGAAATTGATTTTACTACAATGGTGCTAAAAAAATTAGAAGCATCAAAGAGGAATTTTGGGTTTAGAAATTGGATATAAATTTGAAATGGACATATATGTTACAAAGGGACCATCTATTCCATGTATGTATGTTATGCCTAATGATTATGAAGTCTCAATTATACCACCATCAAGTCCTGTTTCTTTAAAGATACTATTTAATAATGTTACATCTCCAAAATATGTGGATGAAACTCCACTTATTATGCAAGATCCTATTATTTATAAATCATACCTATCAGTTCTAATGTTCCAACTTCTATTTCTATATTTCAACTTCTGTAATCTTGCATCTGTTAGTGGAATACCTATGGCCATGTTACAAATCACAATATGCATTTTCATCATATCCTTGTGGAAGAGGTTTACTCATATCAACCTATATAATAGGCATGGGGAATATATATTAAATAATGTAATATAATATTATATATTATAAATTTACAGTAATTATACTAAAATATATAATATTGATTTGTAAATTTTATATATATATATATATATATATATATATATATATATATATATATATATATATATATATAATTTTTAATATATATATATATAATTAATTTTTAATATATAAAAATATTATGATATATATTATACAATATTTATATCATAACTAATCTTATACATATACATTTATATACATACATACATACATAATACAAATGTGTGTGTGTATGTATTGGTAAGGGGGGTTATGTAAAGTGAATGCATCATGTCCCCATGGAATAGGTTTACTCATATTAACCTCTATAAGTGTATGGAATGTATATTAAATAATGTAATATAATATTACATATTATATAAAATAAATTTAAATATATTATACTTAAAATTTCTAAAATCTAAATTAGGGTTAAGTTCAAACCTTTTTTTTTACCATTATTTTCTCATCCTATTATTTTATCTCCCATTAAAAAGTAAAATATATATTTTATGGACTGTTAGGTGTATTGTGGTAGTAGTGGTGGAAGCATTGACCCCATTTTATATTGTCATTTCTGTAGATCCTTCTTGTCAAGTATTTAATCTATTTAATGTATTTTTACTATATCTAAAATGTGTTATTTATTTGTCTTGATATGGCACTTTTATTCATTGTTTACCACTTTATGTTATGAAATTTATGAGATTAGGATAGACATATTATTGTTATGAAGCGGTTGAGATAATAAAATGGTAGAGATTAGGATTCTTTAGCACATACTATATTGATTATTATTTATTTTTTTGTGTGTGGAAAACCAATAGGGACCCAAATGGTGAATGCTACGGTAAAGCTCACATTTTTTAATAACTATAATCAAATAATCTTAGTAGCCAATATATTAAAAAGTTTCAAATCTATAAAAATATAGATAATCACCTAGACCAACCAAAATGACTAGCTTGTAAACTCATAAGGACCCATTGATGTCTAAATTCTTATTCCACTTGGAATATAGTGATATTAAGTATCAAATAATTAAAACAAAGTAATTATAGCATTGATTGGTAATTAAATATATATGTTTAATGTGTGAGATTAAATTATATGTGTTGAGATTTTCTTGACATCATTTACATGTTCATGAAGATTAATACTTTGGGATAATTAATATAGTTTATGTTCCCATCATAATGAAATGATCTATTTTAAATAGATGTTGTAGGTTGGTAAAGTAGTATATACTAAAATAGGTCCACAATATTTTCAGATTTAATGTTGCTAAGGTCAAAGTTATCTAGAGTTTTTCTGGCATGTCTATAATCCAACTAACTAGCTGATTTGAAGACATGTTCACCATGTTTATCAGGTTGTATAGATTGATCATCACAGTGTGTTAGTTCAATCAACATTTCCCTTAAGATCTTAATGAGGTCAAGTGCACAAATTCCCTTTATTAGACCTATTATTTGAAATAGTAATTGGATCAATTGATATGGCTCAACCAGTCACATTCATCCATTTCAAATAAGAAATACTTTTTGATGTCAGACCTTACACACACACACACACACACACACGTGTGTGTGTGTGTGTGTGTGTGTGTGTGTGTGTGTGTGTGTGTGTGTGTGTGTGTGTGTGTGTGTGTGTGTGTGTGCGTATTAGGGTGGGAGAAACCCCTACATAATAAAACACACCAAATGAAAAAGATAAGTCTTTCTTAAGGATAAAAATCCATAAGGCATATGACCATAAAACTCACAAAAATGATATTATTAGTTATATTATATTGATATAATGAATATTTATAGAGATGTCATAATAACAACATTTATTTCTCTTAAAAAACACATTTGAGCAACTAGATTAACTACCACAGTAACAATCAACTATCAATTAGTATTCTAGAACTATAATGGGTTTGCCACCTCAGCTTGTGCATAGAATTTCACTACCTAAAATTTGATTTAACAGTAAGCGGAAGCACCTAAGTTGGATATGATTTTATATTTAAAGTCTTGTGTAATTTTTGAAGGATTTCTATAATTACTATGGTGATACTCTAAAAAATATAAATATCTCAGGGTTGATCTTTAATTTATAATAAAGCATGTAATCATACCTAATTTATATCAACATAGTAATAAGGTGGTAATGAAAGGTTGTAAAATTCTCATAACCATATTACCAAGGATTTTACATATAGATTTTCCTTGATCTCACTCAACATTTGACTACAACTCAGTTATACCATTCAACTACACGTTCAAGTCACAAACACTCAAATTCATCATCAGTATGGTTAGTCTAATCAATGAAACATAAAGTATAAATGTATAATGTACATCAAGGTATCTCCTAGGAGATACCTTGAAGGTAACCTTAAAGGTATTACAAGTCCTTTTAAGGTATCAGCTAGTAGTTACCTTCAAGGTGAAATAAAATTATACACATGTACATGTTGAAGGTATCTCCTAAGATATACCTTCAACATCCCCTTAAATGTATGATAATGACCTTTGAGGTATCTCCTATGAGATACCTTCAATAGCCTTAAAATACCTTAGTGGTTAAGTTGAAGGTATCTCCTAGGACATATCTTGAAGGAGAAGTGCACTCTAATGCATGTTTGAAAGGTATTTCCTAAGAGATACCTTAAATATATTACAAGGCCTTACAAGTTATCACCTATTATATGCAAAAAAATAAAATGTGTAGGGCCAGATGGATAAGGGCATAAAAATTAAACTAAAATTTAGAATAAGCTTGACACAAGTACTAGAAATGCATAAAATGATCATGCAATAAGGATAAAATAGGGGAGGGTAAAGTATTAGCATAAAAAATATGCAAACTACATAGATTAATTTGTTCTTAAAACTCTAATACAAACTAATTTGATACATAAAGTTAGACAACTATTGATTTTTGTCTCACTTTTTTGCTTTTTACTAATTATCCTTCCAACTACGACTTTATTTTCCCTCTAAACACCAAATGGATCCAAAAAAAATCAAACTATTGTAATAAATATGGTTGTTGATGGGGAGTTATAGAGATGAGACACGGGTAGGTGAGGGAAATAATTATTTATTTTAACACTCCCACTTATTCTTGACCTTCCTACAATGGTTTACAAGACTTTTCTCATCATTCAAAATATCCTTATAACTTCTCTTTATCTATACATATCCTTCTAGACTCATTATGTGCTTTTCTGGAGCTAGAATATCAAAGTCTATAGTTGGACTATTGAAGTATATATTTGTAATATAAAATTTCTTAGAAACCCTACTAAGTTATATATCTATATTGTTAAAGTCTATAGCTACTCTACTAAAATTTGTAGTTGGACTATTGAAGTTTGTAGTTGGACTATTGAAGTTTGTAGCTAGATTGTTGAAGCATGTAGCTACCCTGTTGGAGTTTGTAGTTGGACTATCAAAGTCCATATATACCTTGTTAGATTTCATAACTATATCATCAAAAATTCATGATCCTTGCAAGAATTTATGAACTCATTAGAGATATACTCTCTCACTCTATTTTTCCACAAAATCTTGATGTAATGGCAACTTCATTTCTCCACCATGCTATTGTATTAATTGAAGATTTCAAATGCTTTTAATTTATTATTTAAAAAATAAACCCATATATTTTGGCTAAAATAATCTATGAATTTCATGAATTAGACATTATTGGATAGGTATGGGGTCTTCATTAGACCATACAAGTCTGAATGGAGCAGCTCTAAAGAATCCTTAGCTCTCCATGCTTTACCCAAGAGAAATGCATTATGATGTTGCTTCCCCAATATGCATCCTTCACACACTTTTTTGATATTATATAAGGGGTAACCATCTCACAATGTGATTCTTATGAATAAGTTTCAACCCTCCAAATCTCAAATTCCCATATCTTAGGTTCCAAAGAGTAGACTCATCTACTATAGTTTTGAATGCTATTGTGAGCTCACTTTACATTCTCAACAAAAATAGTTGATTGCTTTTTATCTTGACCACTACAATCTATTTATTAAAACCACTCCTATAAAATATTATTTATTCATAATTATCAAACTAACCTTGTATCTATTTTGGACAAGCTTCCTAATGCTAATAAGGTTGTGCTTCAACCTAGGCACATGGTAAACATCTTGAATTTGCATTTTGTCTCCTTGCTTGGTGGAAATAAATATGCCCCCTTTGCCCATGATGAAAAACTTCTCATTATTACTCATATTTACCTCATATTTTATTGAATCATCAATGTGGTTGAACATATCTTTGATCCCACTCATGTGGATGGTAAAACCACTATTTAAGTACCATGTCTCTTTACACTTTGTTCCATAATGTTGCATGTTTTGAACAAGTTTCCACCTTTCTCATTCCTATTAGGTTTAGCCTCTTATGTTTTAGATAAATTTGAAATCTACCTATTCATATCATACTCATTTATAAACTCACTATCATAGTTTCCATACCTTTTGAAATAATAACATTGGATGTTAGACTTATCATACCTTTGTGTAGATCCTACTCTAGAAGTGTTACCACTCCTTCCTCTTCCTCTACCATGTGACTCTTGATGACTATGACTTCCACCTTCTTGAATATTACAATTTATTTCATTTCCTCTATTGTTTGATCCTCTCCCCCTTCTTCTCACATTCACATTAGGCTTGAATGTTTGCTCATGGGAGGAGGTGGTTGACCTATTCATCCTTTGTTCATGAGTTTTCAAGGAATCCATTAGCTAAACTATTATTATTTATCTCAAATCCTTTTAATCTTAAATTGAAAATAATATAGGGTCATATCTGATTGGAAGGATCCTCAACACCTTCTCGATGATCCTATGATCTTTAAGGGTATCATCACATATCTTCATTTGATTGACAATATTTATTATCTTTGTGAATAAGTCATTGATAAACCTATTCTTATCCATTTGTATGGTCTTAAAGTCCCTTATTAAGATTTTAAAATTTACAAGTTTTTCCTTGTCACTCCTTTGATAAGAATTTTGAAGAATATCCCATGCTTGTTTAGAATGGACAACTATTGTTATCCTAGAAAAGACTGAATTAGCTAGTGTCATTTTTATGTAAATGAGTTCATTGGCATCATTTATCCTATTCCCTTTCAATGAATTCCTTTTTTCTTGGTTTAATACATTTATGGTTGATAGGTCTAAAAAATAATTATATCCACCTTAAACCAACTCTCATAAGTCTTGAGAGTTAAATATGGTCATAATTTTTATGCTCCACACATCACAGTTCTTTCCATCAAATGTAAGGGGATTCTACCATGAACCATAACTATTTACTACCATGTCTAAATAGACTTATAACATATGGGATCTGATACCAGTTGTTAGAATAAAAATATATTGTGCAAGACTAGGTGGATAAGGGGGTATAAAAAATAAACTAAACTTTAGACTAATCCCAAAGTTTGACACAAGTGCTAGAAATTCACAAAATGATGATGCATGAAGGATAGAACATGGGAGGGCATAATATTAACATAAAAATAACTTAAATTGCATAAATTAATTTATTATTTAAACTCTAATGCAAATTAATTTTATGTATAGACTTACATAGATACATATATTAAAAAATTATTAATTTTTTTTTAATATATTCATTCTATTCTATTGACTATATTTCTTCTTTTGACTACTCCATACTAGAATATTATCTATTTATATTCTTGTTCTATGTTATTTTCTTCCCCTATTTTCTATAGATAATTTCTCCATTCTATATTCTATATCTTCTTCTTTTCTAGTTTGATGTTCTTTATCTAACTTACATAGTTTATTTTTATGTTAATCTACTTCCTTCAGGCTATATCTCTAAATTCTCCATGCACTTTCTTACTTTGATACTCTTTTTCTATAGGTTACTACTCTATTTTTATGAATTTTGTTGTTTCACTAATATCCTCTCTGTCCCCTTGATTAAATTATATTTTTTCTATTTTTTGTGTTTAATTGACCTTCCACCTACCACTTTGTTTTCCATCCAAACACAAAATGACTACCAAAAAATTCAAATTCAAACTATTGTAATAAATATGGTTGATGAGGGGGAGATCCAAAGATGTGATTTGGGTAGGTGAGGGAAAGAATAATTTATTTTAACACTTATTAGTGCTTTCAAGGTGAAGTAAAATTCCACTCATGTGCATCTTATGACATACCTTCAACGTCCCCTTGAATGTATGATAATGACCTTCTAGGTATTTCCTCTGAGATGCCTTAAAGTTCCTTGAAATATATTCATGGGTAACTTTAAGGTATCTCCTAGGAGATACCTTGAATAATAAATCCACTCTTGTGCATGTTTTAAAGGTATCTCCTAAAAAATACCTTGAAGGTTTTGTAATGCCCTTCAAGTTATCACCTAGTAGTGTCTTCAAGGTGAAGGAATATTTATTGACGTGAAAATGGAAAATTCCCAATTTTAATACCAAAGTGCATAATAAAAAAGTGAAAATTTTTAAGTGTCAAAGATGATATAAAACACCAACAATAAATTATAGTATACTCATATATTCAAAGTCAAAGGTTTCCTAATTAATAGACTTATATTGCACAAATTCAATAAGGACTATGATTAGCATGCAAAATATTTTCAATTCAAATATACATTAAAATGAATTATTGTATTTAAAATGGATTACTCATACACAAATCTAATCACTAATTTATTATAATAATATAATGTCTTAAGTAATCCACATAATTAGAGAAGAATCAAGATTTACATATAAAGACAAAGTCAAGAAGAACTCTTTCAAATTTACTATTAGTTTGAATAACAAAAATTATCAACTCTTTGGGAATGTTAGGTTACATGTATTTATAAGATTATAATGGTAAGGCCTAATATCTTCAAGGTTCACCTAAAATTACAAGTCTTAAAATAGAGCCACAAGCTCAATATCATGCAGAATATGCATGCACAATGGAATTGTCTAAACTTAGACTCTCTAGAAAAAATATAATATGTATGTATAATAAATATATTATGAATTATAATTACACCTTAAATATAAATTCATATATATAATAATTTCAAATCATGGTGTTAATGTGGCACCACTATTTAAATGAGTTGAAGAAGAAACTGAAGTTATCGTAAGAGTAGCCATGGGTGAAATGAACACCATACCTGTTGGAGTTTGCATTATCATAAAATCAAAAGACTAAGAGTCCTAAGTTGTCATAGCAACACTTCCAACTGGTTGAGTAACCAAAATTGAAGATGAAGTTTTATCTTTTTCTTTAAGTTTCTCTAATAATGTGCCCCTGCCTCAAATTCTTTGTTTATAATATCAAAATTGAGTAATGAAGGCTTAATATTTCTACGTGATTCAACCATTAACCTAAATTTATCTTCCTCTATGAACTTAAAATAATATGATGATGCTTTAACCTTAGTTACTCTATTATTAGTAGAACTGACCAGGTGTAGAACCTCCTTATAAGTTTTATAGCTAGTTTCCTTCACCTCCTTAAAAATGTTTGTTGTTGTATGAAGGAGACTCCCAAAATTAAAACTATTGACCAACTCTCCAATAGGATTAATCACATGAGTGACCCTCATATCTTCTAAAATTTCTAATGCCTCACTCTCATATCTGGTAAAAAGTCCCAATAATACCTTTAATTGATTAAGCCAATCGAGAGAGGCATCTCTTTTCATAATTAAGTAATTCAAGCACCATGTCTCATCCATACCAGACATTAAATTAAAATGGTTAAAATAATTTCTACTTGAAAAAAATCATTAAATTCAACTTGTTTTAAAATTATTTCATCTAGTACCATAACTAGGTGATGTTTATACAGTTAGGCTGGGTAGCTTCTCTAGAGACCTAAATACTATACAAAATATTATACAGCTTATTGGTTGCACTATGCACATAATCAATAATTTTCCTAAGAGTTTTGGGTTATTTACATTTATTTCCACCTTCTCAATGCCTCCTTAGTACCATTCTTCATTTGCTTCAAGGTTACCCTTATGGAATCAATGAAATCATTGAAGTTCTCAATATATTATGTAGGGTCCCCTAAGTTATTATTTAGTTTCATTGAAAAAGGAAGAATATTTGATCTCTAATCAAACTCCATCTTCTCACCTATACCAAGGTGCATCACCTTCCTCTTACTCACCCTCTGAATTATCCCAATTTTCTTATCAAATCTAGTGGAGATTGTGGGTAATTTAGTTATAGCTAGATTTTGTCTTTCATCATTGGCTTCCTACATCTCTTTCATCCATTGGGGAGTTAATATGACCTCTATTTATTTAATTGGAGTTATTCCTTGAGATGAAGAAGGTATAGGAGTCATAGGAAGAGGTGTAATTAATGGAGGAATTATGAAAGTATTTATCTAAGTGGTAAATAGGAGAGGCTAGTGGATAATTTTCTCCCCTAGACACAACTCTCTTCTTGGTGAGACCTCATCTATATACCTAACCAAACCAAGAGTTATGACCACTATCATTATGGTTGATGATATTAGTGATGACTATGGAATGGGTACTCCTATTTTTGATAACTTTATTTCTAAAGTGGGTGGGCTTTAAGAATAAAAAATACACATAGTTACCTAGTCTTCAAAATGGACCCTCTTCTCTAATATCTTTATTGATTAAGGGGAAATAATTGATGAATACTTAGGAGGAATAAATTGAAAACCTTGAGATATAACAAAAGATAGAATTTAAAATGGTATTTCAATATTTATAAATTAATAAATAGTATAAACTACTACCTTAACAATCCTTTGGCTTGGTTTTTCTATGAGGACTTGTTGCTTTCCCAAACTCAGGGATTTAGCTTTTTAAAACTCTACCTCTTCATCATCTAGGAGAGTCTCTTCAATATTTCATTACTTTGATTCTTTTATTTCCTTAAAGCATCTTCTTTATCTTCATCATATAGGTAATTAACCAATGATATTGGTTCTATTTATTCTTCCATAAGTAACCCTTTCTAAGTTTCTTCTTCATTTTATTTCTCATCTTCCTCTAATTTCTCCCTCTTAGGAGACTCCTCAATAGTAGATAAACCAATAGATCCCTCAAAATATCTTGTCTAATCTAAGGATTACATTATCTTTGGAAGACCCCTTAAAATATCCCTTAAAAACTAAGGATTAGATTCTCTTTAGATACCATAGTCAGTTGGATACTCGTCTATAGGATCTTATAGAGGAGAATGAGGATGATCATGTTGTTAAGAGACATGAGACTAGGATGGTGGACACTAGTGATTCAATACCCTCTCAAATTATTTTTAGTGGCTTGAGGATTATACTATAATTCTTAATCCCAAACCATGGATATCGATTTATCTTTCATATTCAACCATACATCCAAATCATCAAGCACATTATGTAAGATGGGAACCTGATCATAATCCTCATGCCCATAAGAAAAATAAACCTTCTTCTTCTCCTAAAGCTATCAAATGTATCCTCTAACCCTTTTCCTTGGATTTCATTCTATGAATGGTCCTAATTTCATATTATAATTATTCATGATTTTGATGGCCTTGTTGAAATATGATCTAAACACATACTACATTTGGTTGATGCTCATGGAGTCTTAAAATAATTAGCTAGATACCTCTAACCTAGTTCCTCATCAATACTTTTACAACCCTGAAAATCTATTTCTTGTTGAATAATGTTATCCAAAACATGGTGTGGTATCAATAAGGGAGAAGTATTATCCCTTTAATATGAATGATAGTAATATCTGGAGAGAACCAGTAGTCTCCTCATTTGTGGAGTATCCTCATAATGTTCTCAGACAATCTGGGCATAGCTTTCCCATTGATTTCATGGTATATCTGAGGGTAAAATTCATTAAATATTTTTTAAATTTCATACCTGTATCTGTAAACAAACATAAATGAATGATCTTCACCAATTTTGTTAGATACATATTCTTTTGATGGTTTCCAAAACTCACCATAGCTTTTGTAGGTAGTTCCCATAACAACATCCAAAAAATAAGACATCATGTAAAAACTACCATCTAATGGCATTTGGTTTGGATAAAACATTATAAACTTTATTTTGGTATAGATAATTTATCCTAGTACAACAAATTGATCATAAGTCAAAAGAATGTCAAACAATGGAACCCACTAAACCTAAACATATGCAATACTTATAAAGCCATTTATTCTATTCAAAAAATCCATTGTTATCCTAACCCTGAGCCTAAATTTAATGATGTAATTAGATGTAATCCCCCCTTTATGATTCAATTTCTATCCCTAGATAATCCACTCTTTCAATTTCTCCTCTATAATGTTTTTTCAAGCCAAACATTAGCCTAATTTTTATTGTAAGCTATTTCAAGTGAAGGTAACATAAAATACCTCTCAAAATCCACATCTAAAATGTACACAACCTCTTTATTATTTTTCCTAGTATATAAGTAATCACCAAAAAAAGTTCCATTGGAAAAATTCTTTGAGAATGTGTATGCATGGCATTAGCTCTAATTTTGTAGCTAGCTAATGAAGACCATGTATCGTAATTAGAAATAAATCATACATGTATTGATTCTAGGCTAGTGTAATTCTAACCTAAGCCAAGTATGGCATTACTGATTCTCCCTCATCCCATAATGCAAAATAATGGTGGAATTTTAATATAAAGAACATTTCTTGAACACTGTATCATTGTAATTAGTTAGGCTATAGAAATCATAGAGAAGGGACATTTGATTGTCTAAAATTTGATGCCATTGATAAAATAGATGTATGCATCTAGTTCTATCAAAAAGACTGATTCAAATTCACAAACACTTCTAATGAATTAGGGCTTCTAAACTTATGAGAGCTTGAATATGTAGTGTTCACTTGAGAATAATGGCTAAGTGAATTCCCATTTAGAATGTATTTTGTATATATCATTTTAAAAAATTAAACATTGAATGTATTTGTATGTCATTAATGAATGGTTTAAATTCCCATTTCATTATGAAAATGCCACTTAGCTTTAATGGGTTTAATTACCTACATATGAAAAACCTTCATTAACTATGAATGTTCAATCATCAACTTTTATATAACTGTGAATGATGATTACTGCATACTCAAAGTCATTTCCTCTAAATGATGATAGGTATTAACTCCTCATTAATTTTTAGCTTCATAACTTTCACTATGATTTAACCTTCCATGGTCATAAGTTAATGAGATCATGCCATGTGTTGAGATCTTAGAGGCCCATCGATAACATAAGTTTAGGGCATTAGAACACAAACCAAATAAATGTTTAATCTTCCACAAGCCCATTTTAACAAAGTGATGCCAATTTTCATACATTTATAGATCTGGGATAACCAAAATATGGCGTGCAAAGCCTTTTAACTTTAAACCATGTTGATTAACTAATAAATTATCATGTCTCTATAATACCTTATAAAACACTTAAAACTTTGTCTGCCTTGTAATAATTTTATGGATAACTTGAAGGTGGTATAACTTGAATCCACTACTGCACATGTTTGAAAAGTATCTCTTGGGAGATACCTTAAAGGTATTATAAAGCATTGTTGACATTTATTAGGAGTGCCACATCATTTTCCTCTACCAAGTGTCATTTCATCACTTCTTCAAATTTAATTTACCATGTAATGAATCTTTTGATAGTTTAAAGTCAAGATTCGATGTAAAAAAAGTTTGAAATCATCTCAAACAAAAGTTTTGAACTTTTGCATTAAACACTAAAACATGCAAAACTCTTCCATCGAGAAAAAATGTTGAATACCTAAATGTGTTTAAGGGACCAACCAATCAAAATTGCCAAAGAAATCTTTTTGAAGACCCAAATAAACTGAAGTGTAAAACTAGAGACCTAGTTCTTAAAGTATAGTGGCCGATGATTAAGTTGTCAAAAATTATAATTCTTGGCAAATGCAGCTTCAAATTTTTTACACTAAATTACTAAATACTCTATTTCAAATAAATCCTTTGAAGGAAAACTATGAAGAACTAAATTCCTACTAGATATGTAGAGTGCAGAGTAGCCAAGACTAAAATCTATTGGAGGGATTTGTCTATTAAAATTCACTAAACAAAATCACTGAGGGAGTGCCACTTGTTAGGTCCTCTGAGCGCAGAACCATAAAACTCTTAAAATTTATGCTACTTTACAATACCTTCATGGGTAATTTAAAGGTATTACAAAGCACTATTGATGTTTAGTATAAGTGCCACATAATTTACATCTACCAAGTGTCATTTTTTCACTTCTTCAGCTTTATTTTATCAAGTAATGATTCTTTTAGTATTCAAAATTTGGGAGTTAGGATATAACACTATTTATGAGCATCTACAATAAAATTTCCAAACATTTTTTTAAAACACCAAAATGTGCACATCTCTTTCAGCAAGAAATTTTTTTGAAGACCCATATAAATTAAAGTGTAAAACTAGAGACCTGGTCAATCAAGTATAGTGGCCAAAGAGTAAGTTCTGAACAGTTATAATTCCTCATGAATATAGACTTGGGTCTCATATAATAAATTATTAAAAACTCTATTCCAAAGAAATCTTCCAAAGGAAAAATATGAAGAACTAAATTCTTGAAAAATATGTAGAGTGTAGAGTGCCCTAGATTGAAATGCATCAGAAGGATTCATTGAGTAAAACTTACAAACAAAATTGTTGAGGAAGTTCCCCCTAGTAGGTCCCTAGAGTGCAGGAGTGTAGAACACATAAAAAAATTTCTACCTTGTGATATATTCATGGGTAACTTTAAGGTATCTCTTAGGAGATATACCTTGAATCCACTATTGAATTTTTTTGAAAGGTAACTCCTAGGAGATACCTTGAAGGTACACTTGAAGGTATTACAAGGTGGTTCAAGGTATCACACATTACTACCTATAAAGTGAAGGAAAATTACACTTCTATGTATGTTGAAGGTATCTCCTAAGAGATATCTTCAATATCTATAATGCCCTTTGAGGTATCTTCTATGAGCCCATTTTAACAAAGGGATGTTGAGAGTCAAACATTCAGGGATCTAGGAGAATCAAAATATAGGAAGTAAAGCTTTTTAATTTTATTGAAGAATGTTTGAAACTTCCATAATACCTTTAGTGGTAACTTGATTGTATCTATTAAAAGATACCTTGAAGGCACCCTTGAAGGATTTGAGAGATTTAAGAATCCCAAGTTTTGATAAAATTTAGGATAATTTTATATTCTCTTATAGAAATTTTATATAAATTAGTTGAAAATTCATTTTCTATTTAGATTTGATCACATTCATGTTCTATGTTTTAAAAAACACTTACATTTTAATTTCTAATTTTTTCTTGTATTTATAAATGTGATAATGTTAAAGCTATAAAGTTTTTGTGTTTATTTAAATTTGATTCATATTGATGTTCTATGTTTTTTGATACACACTTTTGATTATAATTTTAGTATTTATCAATGTAATAAAGTTAAAACTATTAGGTGTGTATGTTTGTATGTTTATAATTAAATTAATTTATATTATTTTTTTCTCCATTCCATAGTGATACATTTTAAATTAATCCTTTATGATTACAAAAATTAATTATCCTAATATTTTATCAATCTCTAGTTTTTTCCCCTATAATAGAGTATAACACTCCATTTTATAAAATGGTTTAATAGGGAATGATAATTTTAATAAGATTATCTCAAACCCAAGTCCTCATTTTTTATATGCATCCACGTTTTTGTTTTGGGGTTGTAGTTTTTATTTTTTAGTGTAATGAATTCATGATATATTAATTGTGATAACTAGTTCGAAATTACATATGAATTTTGATAGTTATTTGGAAATTATAAGATATTAATCTCTAATGTCAAGTTCATGGTTATTTCTAATTTTTATTTTATACATGATAAAAACCAATTCCATTAGATTTGAAATGAATATAATAAGGTTTTGGTTTTACTTTATTAATTAGAAGGTCACACGTAAATCTAGATCTAATATTACCTTTGGTAATTATTATATAATTTGTAAAAAATGGGAGTCACAATTTCATTAATATTTGATTAAATCCATTTTTTCCATTTTAAAATATATCATATTTTTATTTTTAATTTATTAATATAATTAAATTATGAAAATTAAAAATATGACTATTAATTAAAACTATTAGATAATAATTTATATACCAAACCCAAACACACTAATGTGCTTTTTTCCCTCCTAAGAGAATAATGACTCCATTGACTTTGAAATTAGAATAGGTGATTTAGTATCCTCTATATTATTAAAAATATAAAATGGAAGAATGGGGAATTGTAATTTTTGTATCATTTGGTCAAATCCATGTTACTTTTTTTGGAATACATTTGCATTTTTTTTGGTTTAGGGTTGTAGTTTAAGTTTGTTAATATAATGAACAGAAAAATTATTTCAAGTGTCCCTCATTATATCATATATATCAAGCATCAACCTAATTATGTATTTTTTTAAATGTTTAAGGGATATGATTCCATTGAATTTTATAGCAGGATAACCATTCCATATTTTGTATATGATTCATTAAATAGAATGGTTGAGTGAGGAATAATGCTTGCACTAAGATTTTATCAGAGCCATTTTCCCTTTTTGGATACCTCTATATTTTTTTAAGGTTAAAGTTTAATTTTATAAATGTAAAATCTTAATGAAATTTTAAATTGTGACTATTACTTGGAATTTATTAGATACAAGTGTTTAAATCAAGGTGAAGTTAGGCTATGCACCATGTATAGAGGAAAATTGTTCCATATAATTTGAAATCAAAGTCATATGTTGTCAAATACCATAAATTAATGAAAATATTAAATCCACTTTAGTTTAATTTTGTACTCCTTGAAAATACTAACATATGATATGAAACTAAATTCAAGATATATGGCCAAAACATTTGGTATTGTAAATATAGGTATTAATATATACTCTTAGTTGTGTGCTTGGATTGTTAATCTAATATAATTGGGATGTATGAGTAAACTTTGAATCTTATTTTTTAATAATCTGTGAAATTAAAGATATTGTTGTTATTTTTTAACTTCAAATATTTTTTTTAAGTATTTCTATAAAGTCAAAACATTTATTTTTATTTCTTATTCATATTCATCCATTTCTTAAAATATCTATTATAATTAATTGTTACATTTGACTCATATTTTGTCTTATAATTTCAAGAACAATTATCAATTATAAACATACACATCAATCTATATGATTTCCTTATTGATTTATAGTAGTTGACTTGTATTTTTATTTTTTATTTTATTTATATCAAAATAAATTTTAGACTTATAATTGCATTACATTTTTTCTTGTCCTAAATTACCAAATGAAAAGGCACATGTAATACCCATTATCTTTTTTTAAAGTATCTTAAAATAATGGGAGAAGACACTATAAAATCTGGCTAATTGGCTAGAGGCTTATATGGTACAGTGAAGCCCTGAGATCCATCTCACATGAGACAAAAAAATATGTTGTTTTGCCCCATTCTAGTGTTAACATGAGGAGTAGGGAATATGCTCAGTTTTAAACTTATTTTATTTCCATCTATTAGCATCCTCAAACTATAATACATGTTGGGCTAGGCAACTAACATTTGGCAATAACCCAATAGGTAGAGACTGGGTCAAGGCATCCATCATGATGGTTGTTCTCAGTAGGAAAAAAAGAAAACTAGCGAGAGACACAATTATCTTGAGAAATGATCTTAATATGCTCAACTTAGGTAATGTTTATAGAAAAAAATACCAACATAAAATAAATTAAAAAGGGGAAACAAAAGTCTTGTAATGAAATTAAACTTCTAAAGTGCAAAACATGTTCCTCCCATTTTGACTATGAGATTGCTTGACAAATCTGAAGACAACCTAAACATAAAATAAAACATTTAATGCTAAACCCAAGAAGAAATATGTATATTTACTGAGGATAAAATCACAAAAAAATCAAAACAACTCTAACAATTTGATAAAATTAACCATGAAAAAAATCACATACCAATCCAGGGATCTCTAAATGCTTGTGAGAATCATGGTCAAGAAAAGAAATACAAATACAATACTAATTACCAATGGCATTTTGCATTTGATGGAATGCTTATAATTTATAGAAAAAATTTGGATAGCTACATTGGTTTTTCCCAACTTTGTAATGATGGTAAACTACAATGGTGTGTAGGCAACTAGGTAGATAAAGGCATTCATGGGTGGAGGTGGTGAATCATTTTTTAGAAAGGGTGTATTATGGAAGTGTCATTGCTAATAATTTATACATGTCAAGGTCATCAAATGAAATAATATTTTTACCAAGATATCATTACTATCTCTGCGTGTGTAAAACCATAAACATGTAAGGTGTCAATGCATATATTTATGTTAAATTAATTACCACATGAAGTAATACCATTGGATATGTGTGTGTGTGTGTGTGTGTGTGTGTGTGTGTGTGTGTGTGTGTGTGTGTGTGTGTGTGTGTGTGTGTGTGTGTGTGTGTGTGTGTGTGTGTGTGTGTGTATAATGTATATAGATACTATATATACTATCAACCTAAAAAATTGATGGTCATTATGTCATGGGTGGTGTCCCTCCTATTCATTTTGCTCTTTGCCTTGCCTCTACCCACTCTCTCCATGCATCCCATTTACTCCATGCCACACTCTAATATTTCCCTGTTAATGTGATAACTGACCTAAAGTGCCTAGGCTTAAAAACCCATGACAAAGTAAAGAATGAAGTATATAATATTTAAAGAATTTTACTCTTGTTGGGTCAAGCATATGCATGTATGAGGTTTTAATTATATGTTGCTTTTTATATGTAATCAACTCCGTTGTTAGGGCAAGGTCACATTATGTCTTTAACACATGGAACTTTAGAATTTTTGCATGTGGCTATTAAACCAAATGTTTGAGAGATGTTTATGGTGAATCCCACATGGTGATGGGACCAATTATCAAAATTGACCATCCCTGTGTGAGAGAGGTGTAGTTTTAAAATAGGTGATAAAAAAAGATTAGCATTTATAAAACATTTAAAAACATAGAAAATAAATAAAATAAGGGTTTTATTAAAAAATCTAATCAATGAACTTGTATTATAGGACATCAAAACCAAATTTTACTAACATTTTATTTGCCTTCTAATTTCTATATATGGATAGGACATCCAATATGGTTTTATCATCATAAAGTTTTCATTGACAGGTGGGGTCACTGTTAACCGACTTTTGTAATGGTGGTACACATAAAATGGATGGAAGTGATACACATGGATATAATTAAAAAAATTATAACTTTCATTACTTAATCAAATATATATGTATTTTTTTAATGGTGTAATTATTTTTATTAATTATTCAGTAATTAAGATTGAATAATTGTATTATTATTAATATAAAATTTTATAAGATAGTGGTGCTTTTTTTTTTAATTTTTTGATAATTATTTATCTTCTTTCAATTAATTTTTTTAAAATTTTAATATTTCAATAAAAAATGCATTAATATTTTTATATAATTGAGTGTAAATTTTAACTTCTAAATAAATTAAGAGTTAATTTTTAAAATGAGATTTTAATTATTATAAATTTTATATTCCATTGTTTCATTCTAAGTTACTATAATTTAAATTATTATTATTTAACAAAAATTAATAGTTAGAAATTTTTTTAGGGAAGATGTTTTGGGTCTCCAGACCTTTCTCGTACTTACATTACTGTGCATTTACCACATAATTTTGTACATGTGCGTTGCATTTTTTGTGTACATGTAAAGTTTTTAAAAGTTAATTTAATCTAGATATTAAAGTCCAAAGAAGGAATGAATAACATATTACATATATAATAATATAGTTCCAAAAAGGTGAATGGTCTCAATCCTTTCTTCATCATTGACATTCAGACAGCTTCATCTAGATAAGATTAATGTATGCATTTGGACCAATTTGAATTTTTAGGTTCAAATATTCACATTAAATATTCATATGGGTGGATTAGATATATTAAATTGAAATTAAATGGTTTTATTTATGTTTATAAGATCTAATGATAATTTTGGCAAGCTTAAAAATTAGTTAAAAATTTAATAATGTAATATTATAATAATAATAATAATAATAATAATTACAAATTATAAATAATTTAATATTTAACAATGGACTCTTGGATAATTTGATATTTTAGATTAGTTTATTTTATTATCCTTTCTATTGATTTGATATTTCATGTGAAATCATACACTACAAAGTGGTTTATAGCTCACACAATGGTGTCATCTTCTATTAACAAAGACTCTACGTTTGACATACACCATACCAAATGTGCTTATAGATTGAATCCCTCTATTTGTTCATTTTATTGCTTAAGATAAAAGATCCTCACTTTATATCAGTCTCAAGTAGGAGGGAATGTGATGGGTTAAATTTTGGTTAAAAGAGGAATATACCTCACAAAAGAAAAGAAAACACTTAGAAATCACAATCTGATGTGATAATTTATGTGATGTGAGAATTTTTGTATTAGTTTTTGTATGATTGAATTTCAAATTGATTAATATTATTTTTATTTGAATTTTTGTATTGTAGATGATTTCTTGTACATTAATAATAGAGTGTTGTTGGTGTAGAAAATAATAAAGGTAATCTTCACAATATAATACATAAAAGGAGAATATATTCCACAAATGAAAAGAAAACACTTACTAGATATAATTACAAAAATAAAAGTATAATTCTTCTGACTTTTCTTACGCCTTCAAGAAAATTACTATTAATACAAACATAGAAGCTGTAAAAAATGATGCAACCAGTCTTAAAGGAAAAAATTCATATATCTAGTTCACGAAGTAAATGAATAGAATACTAGAAAGAACATCACAAAATGACATAAGTCAAATATGCTATCAATATGCATGCCATTAACATGATTTCTCATGTGTTTGCCTTATACCAAAAATTTAACAAGTTTAGCTTAAAATCTACAACTAATGATGAAAGGCATAAAAAAATCCCAAATTTTGGATTTAATTAGTTAAGTAATTATGAAGGATTGTGATTTATTTATATTTTTAAACATTAGAAATCTTTACAAATATTACCCTAAAAAGATTTTAGATACTTTCATGTATGAATAAAATTCACTTTATAACTATCTCATATAGTAAAGATTTGTTTACTACATAATGATAAAATAAACTTATCACTTATAGAGAAAATGGACTAATGAAATGGCCTCATGCAATATTACGATTCAATCATGCATTGAACAACTTCTAAACAATTTGGAACATTCACATATGTCCTATGCATTTATAATTTCTATGTAGACATAAATAACTATTGAAAGGCATTTTAGCTAGTGGCTATGATGATTGGCTTATACAACTTGATTCTTGGCCTTGTACTAAATTTAAATTGACATTTGAATAAATAAAATTTATTTTTTTACACATCTTACATATAACACTTCTTTTGGTACACATATTACATGGTTAATAAGTTTTTTCAAAATTGTATTTGTGAAAAATATGGAGATTCAATGTAACGATATGTATCCCATTTAGTGATGAAGGTAATTTTGCAATAATATTCAAGACAAATATGGATTTTTTATAGCCTAAATAACCATTCATGAGAGATAATATTACATATTTGGTTGTAGAATCAACAATGGCATCATTTGATAATAAAGGAAATTTTTCTTTGGGACATGTTAAGTTAAGATTAAAAAATTATTTACATATGTGAATGACCATGGCGACTTTCTTATGAATAAAAACAATGTTTGAAACCCATTAAAAATAATCTACATGTTTGATGAAATTATCATCCATAAGCTTTATTATTTTTTTATGACATAGGTTAGATATTTCAAGAGGGAATTTTTATTATTTTGACACACAGGTTTTACGTCAATATAGGTGAATATGTTATGAACTAAAATACTGGGATCAATGCCACACATGTCCTTGTATGTCCAAACCAAGGCTTAAAAATAGTTTTTGAATAAGAGAGTATAATTATCAAATTATTTAGGATAAAGTTATTTAGAGACAAGAATATGTCAATGAGTATCCATGGTGCCATAATTAATTGCAATAATTTCTTAGATAAGCATGGCATTTCTATTTTTGGAATGTTATGGAGCTAGAGGAATCTTGGATAAAGGATACATTTTGGGATCAATAATAGCAAAAATTTATTAAAGCAAGGAGCATTTTTATGAAAATAGCCAAGCTTGTGATTTTGGCATGGAAGTTGATGCTCATGATCATGGAGTAATTATAATATAGATTTATCATTAGAAATCATTGGTACAAGTCCATAATATTCAACATATACTTCAAGGTTTATAAATAATTACCTTGGTTGTCTAACTCTGAATTTACTTGTCTGATGGTAGTATCCTTAGCATCTAAGGTAATATCATGATGTTGAGAATAATATAGATATTTTGAGTGAACTATATTAGGATGATCAGTAAAGTTAATGATAACGATCTTAGGTAAAATTTCTAATAGTTGAGATATAACAATAATATGATTCATTATATTGGATTAATCGATCTAGAGGCTACTAGAATTAGTGAATCATAAAGAAGTGTATCAGCTAAATATTGGTGATCCTTTTAGCAAGCACAACACATGCAACTAAAGCATTTGGTGATCTAAACTCATAGGCTATCATTCAAACAAAGAAGGGTACTCCTTTAAAGGAATCTAATTCTCTTGTGAAGACTAAAAAGAGGCAAAGAAAGTTCATAATAGCATGTGATGATGAGGAAAAAGAGGCCACTACATCCATTAATAGTTTTTGTCAAAACCCTCATTTTCCTCTACCAGTAATAGTGGAGACATCAACATTATATGAAAATCCATTCACAACAATAATTCATAAACTAGTAAAAGAAGTTCCTATTGAAAAAGACATTGAGGAAGAAAACATACCAATAGAAGAGATTTTAGTGTAGGTAGAGTAGCCTCTCTTTGCTCTCTAACTAGTGACACTAGACCTATACCATATAAAGGAAAGACCCTTATGGTCTCTGAGGAAGAATAATCTTCTAGTTATATAGAAGAAATAGAATTACAACTTACTCTTACACTATCTAGAGTTGACCTTCTAGTCCAATTTCAACATAAGGATCTTCTTAATTCTTCCTTAACTCAATCTTAGATAGTTTTAATGACAAGGCTCTAGAACATATAAATGAATTTAATATGCTTGAATAAAAATTCACTTAGTCTGATGAGGAGATAGTAGACTCTTAGATACACATCACTAAGTTGGAAGAAGATAATTTTTAACTTAAACATCACTTCTAGACTCTCAGAAGCAAACTTTTATACCTCATCAACAACTTTTTGAGCAAAACTCATCCTCCTCCGAACCTCCAACTGACTAGGCTTGACAATCTATTATCTCTCATTATGATTATTTATATAAATGGAATCAAGTTTGTTTGAAGTTAAAGGGACTCAAGAAATAAAACAAGACTTTAAAAAAAGAAAATCAAACACTAAGGGAGGACTTAGAGAAGGAAAAGTAGCAAACCCAAAAAGTTGAAGTCAATCTCTAGGCTGCTTGTCAAATAGAAGAATATATTATAGCCTTTAGAGATCTTTCCCCTTACTATAGTTTGTATCTATATAAAAAATTATATAAATGGAAATTGCTTAGAATATCATGTGATTTTCCCTACAATATTAAGGACCCTCCTATGTTTTTTCACATCTTTTAAGATTCTACCTCAGAACAAAATTATATATTATGTGAATTCTATTTGTCCAACATGATATTAAGGGGCTAAAATAAATTTATGATTAATTTATATGTGGGAGAAGTCTAGTTGAGATCCCTCTTCTCCACCTATAAGAATAAACTAGCATGGAAAGCTAGGCATGATAAATATGTAGAAAAATCAAAGACCACATGATTGAACATCATACCTACTTTTTCTTGAGCTAGAATAGTATTGGTTAACTTCAGAGCTACCTATTTGCTTCATCAAAATATCAAGGATCATTATCTTTATGCTTTGTATAATTGCATTATATATTTTGATTTATTTACTAGACAACATTTTGATGTAGTATTTAATCCAGTACAATATGTTGGGATACAATGATAATCCCACTAAAAATAAGAGAGGTCATATTCTCAAATAATCTAAAATGGAGCCTCTAGAGAGCACAAAAAATAATGAATATGATTGCTGATGTCCTCAACATAGGAAGGAGGAGAAATATGAATAGGTATGAAATTCATACCACCATTCTTCTTTATTCCTATTCCATCTTGGCACAAATGGGATCTTCAAGAAAATGATCAATTTTATATTTGGATATAGATGGTACAAACCTATAACTATTTCACTAGTGCACTGGACAACCATTAGGCTAATGAGTTCAATGTGTATGACCTCAACTAGTGCCTAGAAACTAGAAATCATAGTTATGAGGAGAGAAGAAGATGAGTTTGTAAAGGAACTTGAAAAAGGTGAATTGTGGGGTAATGAGGAGTCCAAAATAAGACTCATTTTTAGCATTAGTTTTCTTAAGATTTTCTCAATTACCTCTCCTTTAGAATAAACATTGCAAGGATCTTAGGCTTATATTTAATCTTAATGTAGTAAATATAGGCTCTGTCTTTATTAATACAACTAAAGTATAAGCTATTGATTCTATCACTTTAATCTAACACTTTATATGTTTAGTTTCCTAATTTTTTGTACATATAGACACTACAATAGTATATAGAGAATAAAGATCTTTTGGATGATCTTCCACTTGTCACAAGATAACCCACATGAGAGATTTTGAGATATCTGGTTAGCTACAGACTCATTTAACAAGCTACAGACTCACCCAATCCATTCTAGACCCAGCTATAGACTTGACTAGTAGATATAGTCTCACCCAATCTTGACCAAGGTACGATTAAAAAATAATCTAGTGTTTCATGGATGAAACAACAATATAAATATTCACTATCACTTCATACATGAGTTGGTTGAAGATGCTGAAATAAAATTAACATTCTATAGATTTGAAGATCATCTAGTAGATATCTTCATGAAGGCAATAGCAAAGGATAGCTTTGAGTGTTTGAGGTAAAATTTAGGAGAACTAGATATTGTGATAGCTAATGAAATAAATTAAGGGGAGTGTGAGAATTTGTAATTTTCCACATGTATTAAATACTTGTAAGGTATAATGTCTTTTGATGTAGTAAGTATTTCATTTTGTTACTAAAACATAGTTAGTAGTTTTTCCAAACATATAAATAAAACCTTTTTAAATAGTATTTATATATTAGAATGAAATCAATCAATCAAAGTGGAATTGAGGATAAGTATCCCTTGTATTTTTTCTAAGTATTATGGTATCTTAGTGTGCTGTTATGTTATGTGTATTTTTGCTCTCATATTTAGACATTAATGGGTCCTTATTAGGTTATAATCTAGTCCTTTTGGTTGGTCTGGGTGATTATATGTAATTTTTTAGATCTAAAATTATTAAATATATTGGTTACTAAGATTATTTAATTACAGTTATTAAAAAATGTCACCTTTACCCTAACTTTTGTCATTTGGGTCCCTATTGGTTTTAAACACAAAAGTAGATAAATAATAATCAATAGCAGTAAGTGTTAAATAACTTTAATCTGCATCATTTCATTATCTCATCCATTTCATAACAATAATCTAGGTAAACTATTTGAATCTCAATTATTTCATAACATAAAGTGCTAAACAATGAATAAAAGGGCCAATTCAACACAACAAATCACACATTCTAGATAGAGTAAAAATATATATTAAATACTATCAAGATTAAATACCTAAACATAAAGATCTACAGAAATGATAGTGACAAATATGGTCAATGCTTCAGCCACTCTGCAACATGTACTATTTTGATCTATCTACACTGTATAATTTATGTTCAAAAAAATTCAAAATGTGTATCTGATCAAACATGTTCGGTAATTATTTCCTATTAAGAATGTGTTAAAATTATATGAACCCCATTTTACAAAGTAAATTTAAATTTCAAATTAGTTGGGGACTCCTACCTATTTCAATTGAACACAAATGCACCTTGAGAGTAGTCAAGTTGAATTAAAAGGCAAGGGATATATTTGATATTAAATGATATTTATATATAATATTTATTTAAAATATATAATAAAAATATATATTAAATAATGAAATAATATTATAATATTATATAATATATAATATTATTAAATTTAAATATATTATTCTGAAATATGTAATATATAATACTGATATATAAACTATATAATTTAACATATATATTATATAACTAATTTTTAATATATAATAATATTAAGATATATAAAAACAATATTTATATAATAGCTAATATTATACACACATATATTTATGTATGTAATTTGTAAATCAACGGTTAAAACTAGTTATTCCAAACCCATGACAATGTCAAAATAAGCTCATCTAAAGTAATTATGAGTGAAAATATATCAGATAAAGTATTTCTATTGAAAGATATAATATATAATATTGATTTATTAACTATATTAAAATATAATACAGTTCATATAAAGTAATTGTGGGTGCAAGCCAACCAGGATTTGAATCACTATGCAATGCTTTAGTCTATGATGGCTTAAATTCTTTATGTAAAGATATTATGGCCTATTAGCACATTATCTCTACTTTAAAACTACAATTTCCTTGGTTTCAATTAGGGGGATTATGTATTTTTTGGATAAGGATCTCAACTGTGGTTGATCATGGTTTATCTTAGTGATTTCAATGGAGAAGTTGATTTTGTTACAATGGTGGTAAAAAAATTAGAAGCAAAAAAGAGAAATTTTGGGTTTAGAAATTGGATACATATTTGAAGTGGGCATATATGTTGAAAAGATTCCATCTATTTCATGTATGCCTACTATGCCTAGTGATGATGCATTCTAATGTATACCACCACCAACTATTAATTCTCCTAAAGACACTATTTAATAATATTACATCTCCAAAATAGTTTGATGAAACTCCACTTATTATGTAATAGCCTATTATTTCTAAATCATTACCATTGGTTCCAAAGTTTCAAATTCTATTTCTATATTTGAACTTTTGTAATTTTGTATCTATTAGTGGAATGCCTATGGCCATTTTATAAATCATAATATGCATTCTCATCATATATTCATAGAAGAGGTTTACTCATATCAACCTCTATAATAGGTGTGGGGAATATATATTAAATAATTTAATATAATATTATATATTATAAATTTAAAGTCATTATACTAAAATATATAATATATAATATTGATTTATAAACTATATTAATATATAATATAATTCATATAAAGTAATTATGGGTGCAAACCTATTAGGATCTAAATCACCATGCAATACTTTACTATACAATGGATAGCATTATTCATGTGAACATATTATAGCCTCTTAGCACATTATCTATATGTCAAAACTATAACTTTCTTAGTTTCAATTAAAGAGATTTTGGATTCCTTGGATAAGAAGCTCAACTATGGCTAATAATCTTTTGTCTTGGTGATTACAATGAAGAAAATGATTTCGTTACAATGGTGCTAAAAAGATATAAGTGACAAAGAGGATTTTTGGGTTTAAAATATGGATATAAATTTGAAGCATATATATATATATATATATATATATATATATATAGTAAAGACACCATCTATTTCATGTTTGCCTCTTGTGCCTAGTGATGATGAATTCTCAAGTACACCACCACCAATTCTTGTTTCTCCTAAAGATTCTTTTTAATAATGTTACATTTTCAAAATATATGGATGAAACTCCACTTATTATGCAAGAGCCTATTATTTCAAAATCATTAACATCAGTTCCAAAGTTCTAACTTCTATTTCTATATTTGAACTTTTGTAATTTTACATTTGTTAGTGGCTATGCCTATATTTCAAATCATAATATACATTCTCATCATATCCCCATGGAAGACATTTACTCATATCAACCTCTATAATAGGTGTGGGGAATATATATTAAATAACATAATATAATATTATAATATTATAAATTTAAAGTAACTATACTGAACTATATAATATATAATATTGGTTTATAAACTATATTAACATATAATATAGTTTATATGCATTATTATGGGTGTAAACTATAGGGATCTGAATCACCATGAAATGCTTTAGTCTACAATGTTTTTCATTCTTAGTGTAAATATATTATATCTTCTTAGCACATTATCTCCATGTCAAAATTGTAACTCCCTTAGTTTTGATAAAGGGGCTTCTATATTCATTGGATAAGGAGCCCAAATGTGGTTGATCAGGGTTTGTCCTAGTGATTTCAATAGAGAAATTGATTTTGTTATAATGGCACTTAAAAAAATAGAAATGACAAAGAGTAATTTTGGGTTTATAAATTGAATATATCCTTGAAGTAGACATATATGTTGTAAATATACCATTTATTTAATTTATGCAAATTATGACTAGTGATGATGCATTCTCATGTATGCCACCACCAAATATTTCTTCTCCTAAAGAAACTATTTAATAATGTTACATATCCAAAGTATGTGGATGAAACTCCACTTATTATGAAAAAGCCTATTATTTCTAGATCATTATAATTAGTTCTAAATTTCCAATTTTTATTTTTATATTTGAACATCTATAATTTTGCATTTGTTAGTGGAATGTCTATGGCCATATTGCAAATCAGGATATGCATTCTCATTATATCCCTATGGAATAGGTTTACTCATATCAACCTCTATAATGGGTGTGGGAAATATATATTAAATAATGTAATATGATATTATAATATAATTTATTATATATTTATAGTAATTATAATAAAATATATAATATATAATATTGATTTATAAAATATTCTAACATATAATATAGTTCATATAAATTAATTATGGGCATAAACCTATCAGAATCTGAATAACCATGCAATGCTTTAGTCTATGACGGCTTGTATTCTTTGTGTAAAAATATAATAACCTCTTAGCACATTATCTCTACATCAACATTAAAACCTCCTTGGTTTCAATCAGGGGCCTTCTATATATGCTAGATAAGGAACTCAAATATGGCTAATCAGGGTTTGTCTTGGTGATTGCAATGGAAAAAAATATTTTCTTACAATGGTGCCAAAAAAAAGAGATAAAGAGGAATTTAGGATTTAGAAACAAGATATAAATTTAAAGTGGACATATATGTTGTAAAGACACCATCTATTCCATGTATGCCTATTATGCCTAGTCATGATGCATTCTCAAGTATATGACCACCAACTCTTGTTTCTCCTAAAGATACTATTTAATGTTACATCTCCAAAATATGTCGATGAAACTTTACTTATTATGAAAGAATCTATTATTTATAAATCATTACCATCAGTTCCAAAGTTCTAACATCTATTTCTATGTTTGAACTTTTGTAATTTTGTATTTGTTAGTAAAATGCCTATGGCCATGATGAAAATCACAATATTCATTCTCATCATATCACTGTGGAAGAGGTTTACTTATATCAACCTCTATCATAGGTGAAAGGAATATATATTAAATAATATAATATAATATTATAGTATTATATATTATATATTTAAAGTAATTATACTAAAATATATAATATATAATATTGATTTATAGACTATATTAACATAAAATATAGTTCATATAAAGTAATTTTGGGCACAAACCTACCAAGATCTAAGTCA
>JARHVA010008954.1:67500-120000 GCA_037957365.1 Torreya grandis | reverse complement strand
AAACATTAGATTGTTTTTTATCTTGACCACTACAATCTACCTATTGAAACCACTCCTATAAAATATTATGTATTCACCATTCTCAAATTAACCCTGTATATATTTTGGACAAGCTTCCTAATGCTAATAAGGTTGTGCTTCAACCCAGGCACATAGTAAACATCTTGAATTTGCATTTTGTCCCCTTGCTTGGTGCAAATAAATATTGTCTCTTTTCCCATGATGAGAAACTTCTTATTATTCCCCATATTTACCTCATATTTTATTAAATCATCAATGTGGTTGAACATATCTTTGATCCCACTCATGTGGATGTTAAAACCACCATTTAAGTACCATGTCTCTTTACACTTTGTCCTGCAATATTGCATGTTATGAACAAGTTTCCACCTTTCTCATTCCTATTAGGTTTAGCCTCTTGTGTTTTGGATAAATTTGAAATATAACTATTCATATCACACTCCTTTATAAACTCACTATCATCATGTCCATACCTTTTGTAAAAATAGCATTGGATGTTAGACTTATCATACCTTTGTGTAGATCCTACTCTAGAAGTGCTACTACTCCTTCCTCTTCCTCTTCCTCTTCTATGTGATTCTTGATGACTATGATTTACACATTCTTGAATATTAAAATTTATTTCTTTTCATCTATTGTTTGATCCTCTCACCCTTCCTCTCATAGTCATATTAGTCTTGAATGTTTGCTCATGGGAGGAGGTGGTTGACCTATTCATCCTTTGTTCATGGGTTTTCAAGGAATCTATTAACTCAACTATTATTATTTATCTCAAATATTTTGACTCTTCAATTTCAAATAATATAGGGTCAAATCTTGTTGGAAGGATCCTCAACACCTTCTCTATGATCCTATGATCTTTAAGGGTATCATCACATATCTTCATTTGATTGACAATATTTATTGTCCTTGTGAAAAAGTCATTGGTAAACTCATTATATTTAATTTGTATGGTCTCAAAGTCCCTTATTAATAGTTTAAAATTTACAAGTTTTACCTTGTCACTCCCTTGATATGAATTTTGAAGAATATCCCATGCTTGTTTAGAATGGAAAACTATTGTTATCCTAGAAAAGACTGAATTAGCTAGTGTCATTTGTATGTAGATGAGTGCCTTGGCAACATTTATCCTATTCTCTTTAAATGAATTCCTTTTTTCTTGGGTTAATAAATTTATAGTTTCTAGGTCTTCAAAATTATTATATCCACCTTCAACCAAATCCCATAGCTCTTGAGAGTTAAATATGGTCATAATTTTTTTGCTCCACATATCACAATTCTTTCCATCAAATGTAGGGGGATGCTACCATGAACCATAACTACCTGCTACCGTGTCTAAATAGAATTACAACATAAAGGATCTAATACCAGTTTTTATAATAAAAATATATTGTGAATGCCTAGGTGGATAATGGGGTAGAAAAACTAAGATAAACTTTAGACTAATCCCCAAGTTTGACACAAGTGCTAGAAATGCACAAAATGATGATGCAAGAAGGATAGAATAGGGGAGGGCATAGTATCAATATAAAAATCACTTAAATTGAATACATTAATTTATTCTTTAAACTCTAATACATATTAATTTGATGCACAGACTTACATAACTACATATGTTACAAAGTGATTACAAAAAACTTTTATATGTTCATTTTATTCGGCTGAATATATTTCTTCTTTTGACTGCTCTATACTAAACTATTGTCTATTTATCTTCTTGTTGTTATATGATCTTTTCTTCCCCTATTTTCTATAGACTATTTTTGAATTGTATATTCTATATCTTCTTCTTCTCTAGGCTGATGCTTTTTATCTAGCTTACATAGTTTGTTTTTATGTTAATCTACTTCCTTCATGCTATATCTCTACATTCTCCATGCACTTTCTTATTCTGATAATTTTAATAAGATTATATCAAACCCAAGTCCTTACTTTTTATATACATCCACATTTTTGTTTGGGGTTGTATTTTTTATTTATTAGTGTAATGACTTCATGATATATTAATTGTGATAACTAGTTAGAAATTACATATGAATTTTTATAGTTATTTGGAAATTATAAGATATTAATCTCTGATATCAAGTTCATGGATATTTTTAATCTTTATTTTGTACATGAGAAAATCCAATTCCATTATATTTGAAATTAATATAATAAGTTTTTGGTTTTACTTTATTAATTTGAAGGTCACACATAATTCTAGATTTAATGTTACCTTTGGTATTTATTGCATAAATTGTAAAAATGTAGAGTGACAATTTCATTAATATTTGATTAGATCCATTTTATCCATTTTATCCATTTTAAAATATATCATATTTTTATTTTTAATTTTAATTCAAATTTATTAATTCAATAAATTTATGAAAATTAAAAATTTGACTATTAATTTAAAATATTAGATAATAATTTATATACCAAACCCAAACACACTAATGTGCTTTTTTCCCTCGCAAGAGAATAATGATTTATTTGGCTTTGAAATTAGAATAGGTTATTTATTATCCTCTATAGTATTAAAAATATAAAATGGAATAATGGGGAATTATAATTTTTGTATCATTTGGACATATCCATGTTACTTTTTTTGGAATACATTTGCATTTTTTTGGGTTTAGGGTTGTAGTTGAAGTTTATTAATATAATGACCAGCAAAATTATTTCAAGTGTCCCTCATTAAATAATATATATATAGCATCAACCCAATTATTTTTTTTTTAAAATGTTTAGGGGATATGATTCCATCAAATTTTATAGCAGGATAACCATTTCATATTTTATAGATGATTCATTATATAAAATGGTTGAGTGAGGAATAATGCTTGAACTAAGATTTTATCAGAGCCATTTTCCCTTTTTGGATAACTCTATATCTTTTTAAGGTTAAAGTTTAATTTTCTTAATGAAAAACCTTAATGAAATTTTAAATTGTGACCATTACTTGAAATTTATTATATATAAGTGTTTAAATCAAGGTGAAGCTAGGTTATGCACCATGCATAAAGGAAAATTATTCCATGGGATTTGAAATTAAAGTCATATGTTGTCAATTACTATAAATTAATGAAAAGATTAAATCCACTTTAGTTCAATTTTGTACTCCTTGAAAAGACAAACATATGATGAAACTAAATTCAAGATATATGACCAAATGTCCAAAACATTTGGTATTGTAAATATAGGTATTAATATATACTATTAGTTGTGTGTTTGGATTGTTAATCTAGTATAATTGGGATGTATGAGTAAACTTTGAATCTTAATTTTTAATAATATGTGAAAATAAATAAGACATTGTTGTTATTTGTTAACTTTAAATATTTTGTTAAAGTATTTCTATAAAGTCAAAACATTTATTTTTATTTCTTATTCATATTCATCCATCTTTAGACATAGAAGGAAGAGTCTTCAAAGACAATAAACTTGATGTGGTAGCATTAAAAACTAGGGATAATAACTAGTCCAAGATTTTTTAGGCCATTGAAGAGTTGCAAACAATCACCAAAGAAGATGAAAAGAATACCACAGTCCACCAGAGATACTATGACTTGGTCATCATTCAAATGACAAGTATTCACCATGAAATGGTAAATAAAAAGATAATTTATTAAATATATGTTATTGCTCATGTCTTTAAGAATTGTAGAATTGATCGAGACATGATAGTGCATAAATACAGTTTTAGAAAAGTTGCTTATATCTCCCCTATTATCTTTGAAAGTTACTAAAAAAATTCCATTCCTTAGGTATATTTTACCATGATCAAGGAATGGTCTAATAAAAATGACCCAAAAAGCACCTTTGTCCCATGGTTGTATTCAAGAACTCATATTATCTAAGACCCACTTGAACGATCCTAGTCACCCAATTCAAGGTAAGAATTAGCATGATTATGACTTTGCTCAACAAATTATTTGGGGTCCCCTCCATAACTTATGTCAACAAAATTTGGGTCCCTTATATATATTTCACGGTTGAAAATGGACTTACTCCTATAGGAAAATGATCAATATTTGCCTAAAGCAACAATTTTATGTCATAAAGAAGAAGACTAGAAATCACTTATTTATGAGTTCTTATATTTTGGATGCCCTATTGGCCACTACAAAAACACCTAACATTAAAAATGAGTCACTTGATGGAAGGAAAATTGTATCACATTACCATTCCAAACTACATATATTCAAGTATAGGGACCACATACAATTCATTTGTGACTATGCATACCCAACATTAGTAGAAACTATTATAGGGCTACCTATGATGAGGGTAAGTCCCTTAATCAAGAAGTATGTGGAACTTATTGGTGACACTTAGTTATATCCTAACTTCATTATAATCAAGATAGAGGTAACCTTATGTCAACCACTTAAACTACTAGTCTATGTACCCACCAATTTGGCTAAATAAGAGATAGCATACCAATTATTTCATGGTATGATGGTGTATGCAAAGGCAAATGGAAGGGGATAATATATACTTTCCATTTAATTATTAGTCAAATTTTTTTGTAGAATTGGGACAATGTAGACACTATTTTTAGGCACAAAGACTCATTCAATTTATAGCTTGATGAATTGAGACATTGGGAACCCCCGGATAATGTTGTGAAAAAATTGAAAGATAAATAGATTAACATGACATATGAAAATTAGTTTGGTGTCCATGATTAAATTTAAATCTAATCATATGCATTCACAAAATTCCTATCAATATTGAAGAAGCACAATATCAAGCTCGAGGATAGATTGATGAGGGATGAGAAACAAATTGGTGAAATATGGTAGATGGGGCCTCTATAGTACCATTTGATACAAGCACCATCTTATAGGCCTCTTATAGAATATCCAGAGGCATAAGTTACATAAGGATCAAGAAAAGAGAGACTTGAAGAAATATTTGGTGAAGAGGCATCATCTTTTGCCCAACTTAAAAACACAGAGTCACCTATTGAGTTCATTGACAAGATTACATTGGATCTTGGGGAAACATTAGATAATTCCTTGAAGGCACTAATAATAACATCAAGCCCAAGTTGAATAAACATAAAATGAAAAGGTGAAAGGGATAGCTTTGGACTTAGTCCCAGTGGTTCCCCCACAAAAGAGAAGGGTTGAGCTAGCCTTGGTTCCTGTAAGAACCAAAAGGCCCAAATTAACCTTCACTCACCCTTTGAGTGAGGTTAATTTAATTTTATGATGAGAACCTTATTCATGGACCAACCATTCCATAATGGTTCATATATGTAAATTTTCAAAAGATCCCAACTCTATACCATCAATGGGAAATTACAAAATATGTTAACATCCATGTTCATGAGGAGATCAAATCATGGAGTATGGAGCTACAAAAGGAAGATAGGGAAAGATAAGTGGTTATTCTTGGATCTTCAAGTGGATCAAAAATTGAGACCCCCGAGCCTCCAAAGATGATGTATTCTTTAGTTAGTGTCAAATTTGACCCAACCATAGCTATCCTATAGAGAGTTTATGAAAAAAGATCCAAGATTATAGGGGAGGATTTCAATTCTTATAAATTGGAACCATTCATTGGATTGACTCAAATGGAGGGTCAAAAACTAGGTGAGTACCCTATTTTTTAAGAAGATATACTTGAGGTTATCGAGGCTCAAAGTGCCTAGCTACAAATTGGCATTAAGGGCATGAAACAACAAATAGATAACCTACAAAGGTAGAAGGATAAACTAGAGAAACAAGTTGTTCTATATATTCTTGATGTAATGATTAAAATGTTTGAAGGATCATTTCATGACATGTTTGACTCTTTGAAGTAAGGGCAAGATAGATTGCACTAAACCAATAGGATGTAGCAGCCAAGGGCTTAATAACCCAATTGTAAAATTTAAAGGACAAGATAAAGGATTTAATTCAAATCTTGAAAGGGGATAAAATCCCTAGTTTCAAGACCATCAGCATTATTCCTCTCAACACCACCTTGGGGTTGATTATTGATAAAATAATCAGTTTGAGTACATGGTCCATGTTCTTAGAGAGACTCATCAAGAATGATAAATATCTAATATATAGATTTTAACAACTCATGGGTACCATGATTTCCAAGCCTATAAATCTCAACTCCATGGGCACCATTGTAGATGATGATTTCAAACACAAGACCACTTTGGTCATGCAGGAGGTGAAGAGTAAATGTCAAGGTAGGTATGTGGTTAACAATAGTAGGGTCATGGATATGGTCCTAACTAAAAAAGAAAATATAGTCAAGGCAAGGAGCATCAAATAAGCCTTGGGGAGAAATTAAAAAGACCTAGGAGATCTGGTAGATCAAGAGGATGAGCTCTTCCAAGAACCTATAGTCAATTTGAGACTTATTGATGAGAAACATCAAAATGCAATGGGGATACTTTAGCATTATCAAGGTACTTCATCAACACAAGGTCCAAAAATTAATTAAGAATGTTCTCTTTTATGGAAGCATTATAAATTTTGAAAGTGAAATATTCTTTTATAAAGGCATGTGTAGCTTGTTAGCACATTTTCCTAAAGGTCAATCTATTTAAGAAAGTCTATTGTATTTTAGAAACTTTGTAGAAAGGACAACTATACTTTACATTTTATACACTTTTAATTTGATGCAACTAATCAACATGCTTCCTTGAAGTCTATAAAATTAGAATTTTCATTTGTAAAGAGGAGGGATTTTTTGAGCTACAAAAACTAGTGTAAAATTTGAAGCAATTAATACAAGCAGAGAATTCTAAGAATATTGTCTCATCTTGTTTGTGTGAATTGTTATTTAGCTTGTCTCTCAATTTTTTATTCTAAATCTTAGATTTAAATGATTCGTTTGAATTCTTGGCACATACCTTGTGAATGTATAATTGTTAACTTATGCATATGATATGTTGATTGAAGGTTCCTAAGTCTACTTCATTTTATTTTCTCTATATTTGTGTATGTGTATCAGCTATCTGCTTAAAGGAGTAAAACTTGAAAGTAAACAAGGTTCTTATTTGCATTGTGTCTTATCTTCCTAAAAATTTTACCTGATACATGTTGTAATCTGAACTTAAGCTATTTTATTTTATATATTGGTTTTAAGCACATCCCTGGGAAACAATTAAACTTTGTCATGATGTCTGAGATAAAGATCAACAACATTTTATTCTCTACCTTACCTTGCATTTTTATTTATTTTTTAACCAAATAAATCTATCATAGCTTCCATTATAAATATTCATTTTAGAATAGTCTTAGATTAAAATTTGATCACAATTCACTAATATTAGTATATATTACTGCATCTTTTGCAAAGATTGTTGAGACGACCAAGGTGGCTCCCAACCACCAAGTTTTATAAATATTGTGGAATAGTTTGCTTACTTTGTTATTATTTCATCATAGGTAAGCAAATTACCACAACCTACTACTCATGCTATAAATTCTTTGAGTTATAAAATGAGAAGTGTTATTTTACCACTAAGAGCGCCTGTCATTCACTTAAAGGCATCAATAGGTGTAAGCTCTGTTGGCGCTAGAAGGAAGGCCCAATTCTTTATAGTTTTAAAGGATTTTTGTTGGTTTTAGTATGTTTTGATCAAACATAACTTTATTCTTTGCATGTTTGTGTTTATTTTAGCATAATTGTGTGCAGGTTGGTGATCTTCATGGTTTTAGACTAGTCTTTTTGTTCATTTAGACAAAGATTGATATTATTTGAAGCCATACATTAGATTTTGGTAAAGATAGATTTAGAAATGTGAATTCAATAGGTTTGAGGTTATCAATATCTATTTTGGTTAAATATTCATATATCCTTTACAAATTTGAGCTCATTTGAGTTTAGATTTGTAAGGATCATTCACATTTACATATTTGGACATATTTTTGAGTTAGTTTAGTTAAATATCTTAGTCCTTTATTGTTCCTTACATGAATCCTTGACAAATTCACTTAATATGCAAGTTTAATCTTGTTCTTTGTAAATATTGATTTGACACATCATATTTCAAATAGAATTCAATGTTCTCAAGCTATAACTACCAAAATTAATAACAAGATCTCATTTAGAGACCATGGAACCTCCACTCAAATTAGAATTCCATAAAACAGCTAGGTAGGATAAAGGTAAGTGTAATATTTCAAAGTCTTTGTCAACTTTTCAAATTTAGAGTGCTCACGTATTCAAACCCAATCAAGGTATGACTTGGTTGGGTGGCTCTTCCATCAACATACAAGGTGTGCTACATGACCATCCACATAACCCTGAGAAATATTTTCCAACATTTAGTCCAACTAGTATTGTAACTACAGAGGAACATATAAGTCATTCAAAGTTGCATTAAGATTATTAAATGTAGTCCATGAGTATGTAGCTTATAGACTCTTTATTTTTACTTTTAAATATTCTACATATGAATGGTTTTTAAATTTACTTGAGAATTACATTAATAGTTGGGACTATTTTATTAATGTTTTCATTGACTAATTTGGAAAAATTATTAGTCCTTGTGTATTGTACCAAAAATTCACCACAATCAAAATGGATGCAAATGAACCTATAAGATCATTTAATTCTAGGTTTTAAAATATGTATATCTAACCCATAGATCCCTACAAGCTTGATGATGTTTTAGCTCTAAAAATATATAAAGATGCTTTGGACCCATGACCTCTATTTTCATAAAGAGGGTTGTTGGACATATGAATACTCTATCCTTAGCCTATTCTGAGGCAATGAACATCAATGATCAAATATAGACCCAAGATCAGTTGGCTTACTCAATTCCCAATGTTAATATCTTTCCTAATAATAATCAAAATATGTCATCGTTGAATCAGATCCCAACTTTGAACTAATTGTCACTCCCAAGAGTGGGAATGACTCTATCTTAAAGATGTTCTAAAAGCTTAGTACTAATTTCCTTTAGTTACAAAATCAAGATAGTCATATTAGAGAAATCTCAATTAGGAACTTCTCATTTCAAAGATTCAACAGACCCAACAATAGATTATAGAATGATAGTTTACATAATAATAATAACAATGAATCATCTACTGGTAAGAAGACCATGGATATTAATCCCATTAATGTTGCATTAACTGATTACTTTAGGGTTCATTGTAATTCTAAGCATGATGAAATGGATTGAATTGAATTAATCAAAGCCTTTGAGGCCTTTCAAGAAGAATTGGACACGTTTGAAGTAGTTCCTAATAAGGACAATGGTGTAGGTACATCAAGATCTAAATCCATTGATCAAGTCTTCATGGTGGAGATGTTTGACTTCCCTTTCCAAGGATACAATGAACTTGATGATGTTCTTGAGAATTCCATGCTTTCGAATAGTTCCTAAAGAAGACTTATCCTCTAAGGACCAAATATTAGAGGCATCTTTTGACTACCTCAACACCTCCAAACAACTTTGGCATTCCTCTAGTACTACTTCAAATAATAACCCAGAGCCTCCAAATGGAATTACTTCTAAACAAAGTACTAGTGAATTTATTTATTCAAATAAAATTGAGTATAGTATTGTGGAATACATGAAGAAAATAAAGGCTAACATCATGTTGCATGAATTGACATATACAATTGAGAAAAGGACCTATTTATAGAGTCCTTGTCCAAGAAACCTAGCAAGCCATCTAAAACTGATAATGCTAATGTTACTATATATAAGGATAAGATAGAGTCCCCACCTTTTTTGCTTACTATTAGAATGTTTAGTAAGAATCTACATAATTGTTTGTTATATTTTGGTGTATCCACCAACATTATGCCAGTAGGTATTTTTAAACATTTTAGCTTGACTCCAATCTAATTTGACAGAGTTATCACTCAATTAGATAAGTCTAGAGTCAAAGTAGTTAGGGAATTATTAAATGTTCATAATTAGCTTGCCTCTAAGCCTAGATTCCAAAAATTTATTGACATCTAGGTGGTGAACATTATTGATGCATATGAGTTGATGTTAAGTAGGGAATGGACAAAATATTTAAATGGATATATGTCCACTAACTATTCTCACATGTGGCTACCATGGAAAGGAGTCCCAAATCAAATCAAACTGGAAAGAGAACCAAGGATGAAACATATGATCATGAATTACAATGTTGTGAATGAAAAGCTGAACATAGTTGACTTTGATTTGGGAGTTTTCACTCTTAAAAATACCAAGATAAGTGAGTCTAAACCTTCCCATATTGTCCCTAGATTATGGAAACTACATTTTGATGGGGCTAGATGTAATTCTAGGTCTAAAGTAGGAGTTGTCCTAACCAATATTCTTGGTAAGGAATATCATGATTCCTATATACTCTAATTTTCATGTACTAATGACATTGAAAAATATGATTCGTTTATCTTAGGTTTACAATTTTCCATCAAGTACAAAGTCAAAGAACTACTAGTTCATGGTGACTCATAACTAGTAATCAATCAAGGAGTAGATACCGATGCAAATTGTCATACCTTAAGAGATATAAATTCAAAGTTTGGGATTTGATTGAATCCTTTAATGATTTTAATATTGTCTCCATCTCTTAGGAGGATAACAAAGCTACTGGTGAACCTACCTCAGTTGTAACCAACCTTATGCCAAGCCAAGACTCTCCAAACTTTAGCATTGAGCTAGTTCCATGTCCCTCAGTCCCAGATAATGTGAACCATTTGTAGGTCTTTAATGATGACCAATGAATCTTGGATTTTATGAACAACCTAGGATATTTTTAGGCCTATGTCATTGATGAGGCAAATGAGAATACTCTTGAATAAGATGGTAGATTTGATGGTAAAATCATTTAGCTAAATGGTAATAAATTTTCAAAAGGCATGATTGCTTTAGAAAGGTTATTTAACCAAGATAAGATGGATGCAAACACTAGTATTTCCAAATCAAGTGGGACTATAAGGCAATTAATCTTGGTCCTCAAGATCAACCTCAGCTAGTTAATATTGGCACAACATGTACAAGTAGTGTAGATAAAAGAGCCAAAGCCTTGTTGACTAGCTATAAGGACATAATAGCATTGTCCTATTATGACTTGAATATTTTTGATCCAAAATTCATCACTTATACCATACCCTTAAAAAAATACTAGAAACCTGTTAGACAAAAGTGGAGTCCTGTCAACCTTGTTTTAGAACCTATGATGTTCAAAGAGGTTAACAAGTTGTTAGATGCCAAGATTGTATTTCCCATTAAGCACTCTACCTAGGTTGCCAATTTAGTACCAATTAGGAAAAATAATGGTGAAATAAGACTATGTATTGATCTTAGGAATCTAAATAAGTCATCTAAAAAAGAAAATTATTCTTTTCCTTCTTTGGACCAAGTTATACAAAGTTTTTTTGGTTCTGTTATAATTTCATTTCTTGATGTATTTTTAGGGTATAACCAGGTATTAGTAAATCATGACTATAGGATGAAGACTACTTTCATTACTAAATGGGGCATGTTTGCATACACAAGGATGTCATTCATAGTAATCAATGCAGGAGTAAGACTCTAAAGGGCCATGGATCATGATTTTTAAGGTTTGGTAGGTAAATGAATCATTATATATATGGATGAACTCACTAATTTTTTTAAGAATAGGGAGAACCACATTATGTATTTACAATAGGTATTTCAAAGGTGTAGAAGGTATGGGATTTCACTTAACCCAAAGAAGAGTATTTTTTGTGTTACTAAGGGAAATTTTTTAGGCCATGTTATCACAAAGGAGGGAATCTCTATAGATCCAGATATAATAGATGCTATATCAAAAATAGAGCTTCCTAAAAGTAGGAAAGAACTAAAATAATTCTTTGGAAAAATTAACTTTATAAGGAAGTTTATTTGTGGTTGTGTATAAATTGTCAAACCATTGAATGATATGGTGAAAAAGGATGCCAAAATATCTTGGAATGAAGAAATGAAGAAATCCTTTAAGGACATCAAGGAGGTGATTGGTCAATCTCCAATCCTAATAAGTCCAAATTTATCTAAGGATTTTTACCTTTACTCCTTTGCTTCTAATCATAATATTGTTATAGTTTTAATAGAGAGAATTGATGGATGTGACCATCTGATTGCTTTCATGAGCACCAAATTTAGTTCGTGATCCACATAAAATAAGAATCATGTATCAAACCTTTAGGAATATGATAAATTCCTATGCTAAGGGCTCGACATACTAGACAAAATACATATTAAAATAATGATATAGGTTAATATAAAAGGTCTCATTTGGATTCTACAAAAATATATGTCTATCCACATATCAAATCCTTCCCAAAATTATTGTGTGCATTACTAAAAACATAAGGATTCTAGTGAAAGATTTAATTTCCATCCATTTAAATGTGGCTTAAATCCATCTTCACTATCTATATGTGTAAATAACTAAGTATGTAATAGTATTTGACTAAAGGATAAGGTAATTGATCTCTCAGGCCCAAGATACATCCCATAACCACATCAAGCTATAAAATAGGTAAATCAGCCACCTCAATTGAAGGCTAAAGTAAAATAAAATATTAGAGATATTAGACACAAAGCCTATCTTCCTGAAGGATAAAATCCATTAGAAAGACATGGTTGAAAATTGTTCAACATTATTTCAAAATTCAAAGCCAACTTAGGTAATATTTATTAGAGTTTTAAGACTAAATTTAGTTGCATTTATCAATGCTATAATTAGGAAGTCAAACCATATTAAAAAAGGAGGTTTTTGATGTTATAGCCAAATAAAAGCACAAAATTAAAACAAATATTGTAGGTTCTGAATAAAAATTAGGGATGATCTACATCTTGGGATCGTATTATAAATTCATCAATTCTTCATAAATTCTTTCTTGTTTCTATAAAACAAACATAAAATTCTTTATCATCAGCATTCTAAACAATAGTGATAATAAACAATTGGCAGTGACACACACACAAGTTGAAAAGTATGACACTAACCAAAATAAAACATGGATCACATAAGGGCCAATGGGAGATTTCAGAGAAGAAATTTCCTCTATGGGAATGAAACAATTTTTTACAATAAAACTTCCCTCTCTATTCATCCCACACACTTTTGCTCTACTTATATGGTTCACCATGAACTAATTTTATTGGGCATAAATAGAAATTTACAAGACACTTGAGCTAAAATTCCTTTCTTTCTAAGGTATTTAGGTGGCTTGATACCTAATGGTGGTCCTTGAAAGAGGTAATAAAAACATTCTTTATCCTTTCTCCAATTGCAATAACTAGAGATGATGTAAAATTACATTAACTAGGATTTCCCATTTTATTTCCCTCTAAATTAATAAATGTTGTTCTTTTACCCAAACTCTCCTCTCCCTCTAAAATTTACTCAAATATGTTCCCCCTTTTTTTGATGATATATATGTATATATTAATAAAATATATAATATAAAAATAGTTCACACAAAAAAAATTGGTATGAAAGCATGCCTCAAATAAAAATAGGCCAAGTCAAGGAACAAGCCACTATAGATACAAAAATAACACTAGGCCCCACCTAAGAATGAATCATCAAAACATCATAAACAAAAGGAAAAACATAATTAAGATGGCAATGGAAGGTCAAAAGGTGAAAGATCCATATCATCTAGACCCCAACCTGAGCTAGAAAAGTCATTACCATCTGGAATTGGCTCCCAACCACAAGCTTGAGCAATATCCTTATCATATTCTTGTTATCAAGTAGGATAAATATCAATAAAGAGCCTAAGGAACTTATCCAAAATGTTTGCCCCACCTTTAGGTGGCACCCCTAAGCATTTAGACACAAAGGAGGAAGATGCACACCCCAACCATCTTGCCCAGTAGGGGAAGGAGACAGGAGTTTCCACTCTCACTGTTGTCTATAAGGAGACATGCACTGATACAGATTACCACTATGAGAGAAGTTCTGAGACTGACTATAATGGTGACCACCCCTGTAAGGAGGATGAACATTTCTTCCATCAATTTTGTTACCCCTGGGTAGAGGAGGAATTTGTGCCATAACACAAGGACCATCTCCCTAATGCGTGAGAAGGTTTTGAAGATGGCCAAGATCTATGGCAACTTTATTTTCCTATACTTTAATCTACAAAATCACATTAGAAATAATGGAAGATTTGATAAAAGCAAAAAAAATATAATATGACATTTCTAATTATTGCATTATTTATTTCTTTCCATAACATAAAGTTAACATATTTTAACTTTATTTTATTATTTAATAAGCTTCAATAAGTTAAAAACTATAAACATTGTCATTACTGAGTTTTTCTTAGCATTATCCATAAATACTTTAATTCTCACATCATGCTATTCATGTCATTAACACGTTAAACTATCTGTTATTGAACCAAGAATTTGAGCTAGGACAAGTGTGGTGTAAAATACCACAAGACACCTAGATAATTCTTAAGTTCAAAAGACTTATTGAATGTTAATATTACATTCATTACCATAAAATTTGAACAAACACAAGTGATATTAATGATAATAAGAGTATTCTAGTCTCTCAAGTATAAAACTAACATAGTTCGGAAGACACTACATTAATATGGATATTTATGGTTCAAGGTAGAAGATTAGGTGTATCAATTTTAAGATACAAGAATATATCATGTTATAAAAATACACTTACAGTAGGGTGATTCTATTTGGAACTAATCTTTGAATGATATTAACTTAGTAAGATATTCTAATGAGGGTCTGTAATTCTCACAAATGAGTATAATAATTGAAATATGCCTTGATAGGAAATTATTGGATTATTTTTAATAGATCACTTTTGGTAAAAGAATATTCAATGTTCTAACAATACACTTATCAATTATCATCAAGATACACTTGTATTTATCAATCACGAATTTGATCAAAGAAATGGAAATAATGATGATGATGATGATGATGATGATGATGATGATGATGATGATGATGATGATAATGACAATGATAATGATAATGATAATGATAATGATAATGATAATGATAATGATAATTATCATTATTATTATTATTATTATTGTTATTATTATTATTATTATTATTATTATTATTATTATTATTATTATTATTATTATTATTATTATTTATGGTGGATACTCCAACAACTACTAGTAGACCACCTAGAATATCGTGACAACTCTTAATCCAAGGCAGGACACTATGCAAGCTATTAGAGACTAATTATGTTGCTGAAATCACAATATTGATACACAACAAGCCCTATTGATATGCCAAAATTATATATTTGAAGAATACTATGAATAATCAGAAGTCACAAGGTATAGCCAACAAAAATGTCACGGCTACTTGAGTCATACACATGCATAAAGGATAACATAGTAAAATAAGATCATTTACAACTAACATGTTATTAGAAAACTAAGGGGGCATCACAATACACATATGTTTGGAGGAATATATTTTAGTCTTGAAATATTTTTAATATGCATATTTATTTTTGAAAATTTTTGAAGGATAGTCAACAACGGCCCCATAACCACCCACACTCCATCTCCTAGGAGAATCGATGTATCACCTTGAGCACTTTGTTACTCCTAAGCATCATAGTAGTTCACATAATGTCATCATACATACATTTTTTAGATTAGAGACAAATAATGCATGTAGATCTAATACTGTAAATTATTATAGTAGTCCTACATGAATCATCTAGATCCAACTCAATAAATCACATGGTTAGTTCATATTGATTTAGATAACATATTAAAATAATTCATGGTTATCAATAACCATGATCAAATTCCATGGAAGCATGTACAATATAACCATGTAAGATAATATTATCCCTTTCACATAAGTTCATGTCCAATCAACAATACATTTTAATCCTCAATAGCTATAACTATTTCTATATTATATCATATTAATAAGAGAGATAAATATAGGAAGATGGAGAGATAGAATAAAATTTATAGTATGATCATGTCAAGTATAATCTATGTTTTTAATCATGAATTCTAGAAGTTGATTGTAACAAACTAATCAATAATATAACCAATATATAACTATATTAAGAGTAAAATGACTACTTCTCAATGTCAAATGATCACATTAAAATAATGGAAGATAACCATCTCAATCCACCTACAAAAAGGGTCTTAAGCACAATATTTCATCATGACTATCAAGATTAGAATCAATACAGACAATCATAAAATTATGTCAGTCCCAGAAGATGACATGAAAGTATTAGTACTAAACACATATGGAAAAAAATATCGGACACAACCAATTAGTAACCATGACTATTTGAAGGTGTAGGATGATGTATAAAATGGGGCATTACAATTATTGTAGCTTCATAATGGGGCAAGGGAAACTCATTATCTACTTAAGTATGGGGACATAATGTCTTTCTACCTCAAAGTAATTTTTTTTAAGTTCGCTGTCAATATCATTTTTTTCATTCTTGATTAATGCATTACTTCACATTTATATGGGAAAAACTTGGGTTATATTTTATTTTTAATTTTTCTTTCAAAGTCTAAATCAAAACTACAATGTATGTTATGTTTATTTTTAATATATTAGGTGAGTTAGAGATTAGTTTATATTTTGTTTGTACTCCTCCTAATGTTGTAAAAATTTATGTTTCTCCACAACATTATTACAATGTTCCCACACATTCTTGTTAGCCACTTCCTTTTGTTTTACCATAACTCCTACCATAGTTTTACTAACCTTGTCCCCTCTCCTTAATTATTCTATCTTATTTTTCTTTTTAGCTTTCTTTTGTTTGGTAATATATTACTTTATTATTATTCATGTGATACATTTTTCATGTTGTGAAAGATTCTATTAATTTATATATATCTACATTTTACTAGTTTTAAATATAAAATATATAATTTTTTAAAGAGAATCTATTAATAATAGATCTTATTTTTAAAATACATCCTTTTTCCTACTAAAAATGTAGATTCTCATTTCTCCTTTGAAAATTAAAAACACTAAACATAGTTGTATCAAAGACTCCCACCAACAAATTAGATATTATGACTTTTTTCCATCAATTAATAAAGCCATGTGCATAAATCACAATTTTAAGTTAAAAATAAAATACAATATTAGATAGATTAAATGATATTTAAGTTAAATCTAGCATGTGATATTAATAATTTGAATGACTTTTCGAATTCACTTAAATAAAGTGTAACATAAATTTACAAATTGAAAACAAATAATTATTATTTACGTTACATATTAAAATAAAAATAAATATAATAATAAAATTACTAATCAAAATAATATTTTTATTTCATAACTTCTTCTACTAGTGATAATGTAGATATTTAAAAATGGAAAAATGAAATAAATTATTTAAACCAACAACTTAAAAATAAGAAGAATATAAAACAAATTATTTGAACCAACAACTTTAAAAAGGAAGATTATAAAATAAAATATGAATTAAAGACCTATAATATTAAGGCACATTGAGAGTGGGCATAATTAAGATTGTCATTGTATAAAATCAAACAATTAGACAACCCATTTATATGAAGAAATAAATCACTATTCAACTAGGCTTTGAATTGTATAAGTATTGCCCTTAAAATTAATCTTACACTCTTTGTAGCGTCAAGTACACATGTGAAGAAAAATTAAAGAGAAGGGGAATCATATCCAAAAATGAATGGGAAATGTTGATTAAGGTATGGCTTGACTAAATTTACAATGGTATGTATATGTTTATATGAACATGGATCAAATTATAATAGTGTCTTTTATCAGGGGATTAATTTTTTAAGAATTAAATAAATGTTGAATAAAATATTATTTGATATGACTTAATTAAAATTTTAATGATATATATATATATATACACACACCAGTGTATTTTACTAAGTGATTATTTTTTCTAAGAATTAAATAAATGAATCTCAATAAATATTTATCATATTTATTATTGTTATTTTTAAATAGATATGTATTTCATATTTTTATGTATAATCTTATATACATATATGTTTTATTCATTTTTAAAAATAAATTCAAATTGTTTGGGAAGAAGATTAGGGTGTATATGGCTTCAAAATGCTTAAATGTTCTTAGGATAAAAAAACTATCAGAACTAAAAAATATAATAACTTATTTATGGTAATTTAGAATGAATTTGAACTCATTGATAATGAAAATAGTGTGTAAAAATATCTAATTAAAAATATTATGGTAGAGCTTAAGAAGCATGAGATCTAAAATTTATAGGAAGGATGAAAGCTCGACAAAACTAAAACTTATGAAACAGGGGTTAACATAAATCAAAACTAGGTGCACTAATGATTTAAAAATGTGTAAAATTATCATGTCTAACAATGTAGAATTTCAAAATGGAAATTGAGGTGTCCAAAGTAAGGAGTAACATAAGGAGAATTGTGATAAATAATGATGAAGACACTAAAAAGCCAACATCTAAAGGGAAGAAAAAATAAGTAAAGAGAAATACAAGTAGATATAAATTAAATATGTTTATATAATTTCGCTAAACAACATATTAGTTTTGAAGACACATCAGATGGTGTGATCAGGTCATCATATTTAAGAATTTGTCCCTCAAAGTGAATGAATAACTATGAGGAGTATATGTGGAATGGCTCTCTAATCTATTAAATAATAAGGTGATTATTTACATGTGTGCTTCTATACATACAAAATATGTAGTCTAAGTGAAGGGATTCCTATATATGTTAAAAAAAATAGATCAACAAAAAATAAGAGGGCATTTTTTATTTCAATGGTATATTGTCTAAAAGGATGGAGATATTTTGTGAACATTAATCATGTACTCATGATTCCAAAAATTAGGCATTTGACATTTGTGTAGAGCAAAGTACTAACTTGGGTGGTTTTAGGGGAACCAGAGAGTAAAGATGAAGGGGTGCAAAAGGCAGGCACGTAAAAGAAGTGGAATGGGAAGAAAATAGCATCACCATCATTATTAACACACACACACACACACACACACACACACACACACACACACACACACACACACACACACACACACACACACACACACACACACACACACACACACACACACACACACACATATATATATATTCTTATCATGATTTATAAACATATTTTATTCCATAAAAACCTTTAAATCAAAGTGCAGATGGAAATGAAATGTAGATTACCCTATCAAATCCTTTAAATCAAAGTACAGACAAAACCCTTAAATAATTGACTTAAAATTCAACTGTTAAAACTCAACATGCTATAATTCATTACAAGACATCTCATTTGAGATCATTTATGACACACTATGAGGAACTATAAGAAAATGAATTCGAATTAATGTATAGCAATAGAAAATGAAGACATGAGGACCACACAATGTATCATGAGTAAGTGGAACTATCAATTGTATCATCTTTATGGATTTACATCATGGGTAGGTTATTAAAAATATATAAAAATTTGAAATATGAAAATTGGGTCATATAAATTTTATAAATAATAAGTAAAATAATGGGAAATTTTAAGACATAAAGTAGGAAGATATCAAATTTAGGAAATACTTAATATTTTATAGTAGGTATGATATTTTTATATTTTTTGTAATATTGTGTATAAAATTTATTTTCACTTACTAATATTTTATAATTCTAAGGTTCTTCAACACATTAATTTTCATTAGTGTATGTCCTAAGGAACACTCTAATATTGGGGTGGGAATACAGATGGTGTTTTGTGACAGTTCGTCATGTTTTACTATTCATATTACCACCTTTAATTCAAAATGACATCAACTAAATAGGAAATGAATGGTCTTTCCAATCTGGACATTCCAAAAGATTGAATTTTTTAAGGGATATCTCCAAGAATGCATAAGAAGGGCCATGAGAAAGAGAATTGAAACTAGTAAGCATGTATCAATGATCTACAAGAGTGTTGGAGTGAAATGGAGAGAGATTAGTAGTGAGCATCTAGTTATTCATGGATATAACTATTATTTACTCTTAAAATTCTTCCATCATAACATTAATAAGATATAAAACAACATATCTTGTGAGTTGTATGTTCTATGAGATATTTGTATTGGTCCATTTCATTAAAGGGAAGAAGAGAAACACTGAAATTTCCAATTACATCTAGCATTCCCTACATTAAGGTTTCTAAGTTAAAATCCTTTAAGTTTTGTGAACTTGTATTTAATCATTTCAACTATCTTACATGTTTAAAATATTATATTATTTTTAATGTAAATTTTACGACTCTAACAAACATTTAAAAAATTGCAATCTGAGAAATTAGATTCATTGTAAAATGGATAAAATTAAATCTACATTTAATCTCCAACAATATGATTTCTTGAGGAAATTACAAATTAATTTTTCCATTATTATTTCATAATCATTATTTTCTTATTTATTTTGTCTAATTTTATTTCCAAATTTACTTACCTCTTGGCTAATGTATCTTATCTTATTTTATTTAGTTTCAATATTCCTAATTAATGTTTTGTGTTTGTCATGGTCTTTTGTTGCAATCTTTTCAATATGATTTTGTATTCTTTAAATTTTATTTATCATTTTTACCATTGCAATTTGAGAAATTTGAATCAATATAAAATGAATAAAACTAAATCATCATTTAATCTTTAACAATATGATTTTCTAAGAAAATTAATAATTAATTGTGTTAATGTTATTTCATAATCATCATTTCTTTATTTATTTTATCAAATTTCATTTCCAATTTTATTTACCTCTTGATTAATGCTTCGTACATGTTTTATTTAGTTTCAATATTTATAAATAAATATTTTATGTTTGTCATGGTCTTCTTGTTGCAATCTTTTTCAAGATGGTTCTATTTTCTTTAAATTTTAATTATCCTTTCTACTAATATGTGAGGTCTTCATTCTCTTATCTTAAATTTAAAATTCCTCCTTTATAGAGCTGGCCTTTTTCTCCAATGTGTTTTTCCTTTTTTAGATATATATTTATAGACAATCCTTATTTATATTGCCTCTTCTGATTTTATATTTTATAGTTTCAATATTTTTGTGTTGTCTTTTCCCTTTCCATGTTCTTAACAATTTATATTGATTTAAAAATGATGAAAATCCATTTGATTTATTATAACTATAATTAATGTGGGTAATTTTATAGAGATGGGGGTTAAAAAGTGGATTAAAATTTATGAAATCCATTCCACATACATATTTTATAAGAATCATATACATTATTTTTTTAAATTATATATATAGTTTTATGATATGAACTCGGTATTACCAAGCCATAATCATGTGCACGGTTCAATGTTAAAACCATATGCATAGTTTAAAACAACAAAATCATGTATGTGGTTTTATTGTTTTAAAACCAAATAAATTTTTTTGATGTCATTCATTTGGCATTGATGTAAACCACAAGCAAAAGAGAGCAAGAGTAAATATGTGATTGAGTGAGACCAGGGAAAGTAAAAAATATTCTAGTAACCTGAATTTGATAATATCATGTCAAAAGAGAGGTATGCAAACACATTTTAGTGCATTTGAAAACATAGTTGACTTTTTTACATTTTTCTTGAAATTATTTTTTTTAGCACATCTAGTGGTAAGTGGCATTAAACAACAATTTGACCCTCCTATCCATCCTAATCCACAAAACCCTCGTATCACTCCTCACCCAAAAAAAAACTTATATCCATCTTCACCTACAAAACTCTTTATCCCTCCTGTAGTTCTTCAATCCCCCAAAGGTACTCAAGAGGATTTAGTATCCCATATCATTGAAAATAAAATTGAACTTGAGAATTTAATTAGGACATTAAGGGATCCCTATGAAAACAACCCCCTTGAATTTATCTGGGAAACACATTATGGAAATTATTAGGTGAAATTGAATTATTGACATGTCAAATTGATAGGTGGGCTAAGTATATAACTATATATATCGTATACTATTCCAACAAATTGTATACAACTTATATGAAAGATAAAAATATAACCAAAGCCCAAAATTTTGCCCTGTTCATTGATGGAAAAATTGGTGCACCACTAGATGTGATATCCAAACATATTTTAGTCCATAGATGTACTCATGATTTTATCAAACATAATTTTTGGGACCGATGGTAGATGTTCTTTGATCACCTACCTTGTAACAATAATTAGGTCCTAATGTATTTTTTGATAAAATTGTTTTATGGTTTTGTGTTGAATCAAGTTCCAAAATATTTTGATTTCTTGGAGTTATTTGGCATAGGAAAGGGATTTACAAAATATAGGCCAGGTGCACATCATGTACCTAAATAGCTTGTGAGAGTATGTATCGATAAACCACATCCTCTTGAGACCTTACCCTCTACAATCAAGGAAACTATAGAGATTGATATTTTTCATGTGCTTAAGGCACTTAATGACACCCTCATTCGTCATACAAGCTAGGTTTCTTAGACTCCTATTGGTGAGGGTGGATATGTTGAGGTTTTATCTAGTGTTGCTACCCATCAATCTTACTATTACAGATCATGTGGTGTTATATGCAATAGACTATGGAGAAGGAGGATATCATGCAGCCCACTCATGGTGGTACTTCCATGGGCCTAGATGATATCAAACTCACTATGTTTTAGTCATATACTTTTGATCTAGACACCTTCACTACAAATTCCCAAGTAGCTTTAATATTTTACTTGTAAAAAATTATTAAACTTGTTAAATTTAAAATATTTTTACAATTTAAAAGGTAATAATTAATTTTAATGTAGAAAGCTCAATAATGTATATGAATGTTTTTATGTTGCTGTAGGATTTTAGATGGCACAAGAGCACATATGTTTCTATTAATACACCTGTATATACCTATATAGATGTTTTTTTTAATAATTAATAATTGGTATGGTTCATTGTACATATGTGTTGTTGTATATATATTCTAAAGTAACTAATAATGATATTTTATTTGTTTAGTTGATGACCACACTAGACACTATGTCATCTATTTAGGAGGGCGAAAATGTAGGTGTTGCTACTACAATTTCATATGCGCAAAAACTCATTGAGGTACATGAGAGTTATTTTAATGTTTAAGTGTAAATATGGATGTGAATTTTGTAATTTTTCTCTATACTTGTATAAATAGCTAACACACAGAACAATTATCTACACAGACTCCTTCGATGATGTCTTCTAGTCATACTAAGATGATTAGGAGGCATGACATGGTAAAGTTGATAGTTTAATTTTTAATTTTTTATATTGTATTTCAATGATTTAGTAATTTGATTAAAATTTTATAATATAATTTTAAATTTATATTTTGTGTGTGTGTGTTTTCTTATGTTTACATGGAATCATTCCTTCCATTATCATGATAACACCATTGAATCCTATTGGTGATCTATTTCAAACTCCCATTAGCCAGCATAAACCTATCATTAACCCTATTGACAACCAATCCCAAATTGACTATGACCTCCAACTTACGATAAGTGCACCTATGAATAATTTTTGTATCATTTTAAAATCATAAATTGTTATTTTTATAAGTATCTTGTTACAATACATATAAATTTTATGACATATTTGCATATGAACAGTTGGCACTATATGTGGGTTTTGAGTGGAGGAGAACTCATAGTCATCCAGATCTAACACCTCCAGATGTGAGCAAGGAATCCAAAGGAGAGGATTCAACAATCATGTCAAAGAGAGTGATGCATTTTTATGATTATGATCATGTCTTATGACATTTTTTTGTATGTTTATATGACTTGATGTATAGCTTTTTGGCATTGTATACCTATATGATATTTACCTAGGATATTGTATCAAGTTTTCACATTTTTTACACCTTTATATGGCTTGTATGGATATTATATACATTAAATATTATTCAACATTTCACTTTTTAAATATCCTCATTGATTTCAAGTTTTGAATTTTGTTACAATTTATTACATATTCTATTACATGTTCACATTATTATGCCTTAAATTTTCATTGAGCATTAAAAATCTACCTTTTATTCTATTGAATGTTGTTAAAATGTATGGGAAATTTATGTATAGTTATGTTATGAATTTATTACAAATGGTGTGGAAAGTGATCGTATGATATATTTTTGAAGTAGAAATAACTTATTTTGTGCTTTTGTTTGGTTTGTTTTTTAATAGATGGAATATAATAAAATGGTTAATGTGATGCAAGTAGACCAAACCACTTTACCAAACTTACACAATTAGACCACTTTCTCACTCTTAACCACACTATTAATGTCCAATCTTGACTTATGTAGCCCTATTTTAGGTTTCTATTTAGGTCTACAACTTACCTCAATTCACAATAAAGAAGTAATCTTCTTAGATTAGTCATTTAAAGACTAAAGAGGTAATTATTTATCTTCTATAGGTTTTTCCAAACTCTCAAGTATGTATTCCATAATTTTTTAACAATATTGATGCTTGAGTTTCTTCATAAGACAATTATTAGGGTTCTTGACTTGTATACAGGTCTTCAAGGTCTATAACTACCATAATTTATTTTCAAGACACTTTATAAAATTTAAACCACATCCATTAACTTTAAACTATCTACTTATATATTCATTCCAATTTTCAAGAATTCAACATTTGTCTTATAAGAGTTAAGGTATATTTTAGCTCTCTAAATAGGAGTTTTAAGTCTATATTCAAACCTATAGGTACATAGTCCTCAATACCTGTTACTTTAGATTTTAATTTGACATAAAACTTCTAAGATATTCTTTAAAATACCTTCTTTTCTTATTTCCCAAAGTTTCAAAACATTTTTTGGTTGAAACTCTTTTTAGAATAAATCTAATGTCTTAAACCCTAGACTGGGTTTACACGGTCCTATTTTTAATTGAGAGTAATCAAATAAGTTTATATAGCATTTTTAGATTTATTCTTGAATTCTTTTCCTATTATAAACATATTTTTTATTGTACCTTGCACCACCAATTAGATTTGATCTTTGATTTATCTTAGAATCATAAGAAAAGACTTCTTACCTTAGTAGAGTTTGCTTCTTCTCAACCTAACAGACTGATAATGGATATTTAATTTCATTATATAAACCTTGGTTCCCTAAAACTACTTGAAACACCTCATTTTTCATCTCTTCCTACTACCCACAAACTTTCATAGCATTTGATTGGTTAGTCATTGACTTATAAGCTCTTGATCTCCAGAAAACCCTGTATATATTAACTTACAAACTATAAAACCACTTAAATACATAAAATTACCTTATATATCATATCTATATCAAAGTTATTATTATTTGACTAGTTCATTTGGGATTTATAACACTTTTAATGAGCTAAATCTTGAATTAGGGTTTTTCTATATGTGATAGTATTGAGGCCTAACATAAAGTTAAATTCACATTTTATAACTATTTTTATGCACTTAAAGACTTGATTAGCCTATTATCTCATTAACCTAACCTTTACAACCACTTTTGGTGCTTGAACAGACTCTTAATTACTAAAACAATGCATATTTCCTTGACTACTATAATTTTATATGAGATTACAGACTCAAGATCACAAATCTAGAAAAATCTCAAATTTTAATAATCTTCAAAGGTTCATTTCATCTTGAATATACCTTATACTATTTTGGTTTACTTATAAAATCATTTTTTAGGATCCATAATCAAGAAAGTACATATAAATATATTCATTTATTAGAGTATGCCTTAAAAATAAATATTTTTAGACCTATATAACTTTAAAAACACCATAATAGTGTGAAGTCAGATCAAATAGCTATCAAAATATAAAATTAAAAGTATACAGGAGCATCAATATATTCATAGAAACCTTATTTATTCATAAGATCTTCAAATACAAACACTCTGACCTTTACAAGTCTTTAGCAGACTTTTCTCTAGGCCTTTTCATAGACCTATCACTTCTTTTTATTATTTAATTCAACTTTTATTACCTTTATTATCTAATTATATATTGTCTTCAACCTTATCAACTTCAAAAAACATGCATGATATTAGTTTGGTGTTCTTTCAAGACCAAAAATTACTCTATTAACATTTATCTTTCTAACAAATGCATTAATATTAATTTCTCCATACACTGTATGAGTCTAGATGAGATTTAAAGCTAATTTACATTCAACTTGGAGCTCAAATATATTTAAACCAAGTTAATTTACCCTAAATATCCTTTTAACTAATGATTATACCCTTTATAACAAGATAAAACTCCTCCAGAGTGCATTATCAAGTTTAAATTTTTAAATAGACATTTCCACTTATGGGACCTCCGCTTTAAAATACATCACTTACAAAGCCTTGGGATTTGAAATTTATGTGTGTTACCATATTTATGGCATTTTAATCCACGTGAATACCATTTTTTTGAAATAATTTTGGCCTCAATCAACATTGACAAGAAATGTTGTCAAGATGCAAGTTGTAGTTAGAGATCTCTATGTTTAAAGCCTCATGGATAAAAACTGGCATCACCAACACATCAAGCATGGTGATTAACCTATAATAATACATTATTGTAATTTAAATACACCTATTTAGGATATGAAACACCCACTTTTTCCTTAAAATGGCATGTCCCTATAAAGCAAAATTATTATTTTTTAGGAAAATTTTGGATAGGTGTAAAAATAAAATTGTAAGTCATATCCATGAAAACAATATCCATCACATGCATTTATAAGTCATATGACTAAAATTTAAATCCCTTGTATTTTAAATAATTGATGAACTCATGGCAGATCATTTAGTGATTAGTCTTAAAATGTAACTTTTATGTAGTTAAGAGATAGGTTGTTTGCCTCCAATACACATTTCCACTTTCAGGACCTTCAATTTGAAATACATAAATTTAAACACCTCAACATGTGAAATTTAAATTTTTTCCAATAACCATGGCCTTATAATCCACAATTATACCCTTTTTTGCAATAATTTTGGCCTTGAGCAACATTGATAAGAAATGTTGTCAAGATGCAAACCGTAGTTTGAGATCTCTATCTTTGGGGCCTCATGACTAAAAAATGGAATCACCACCATGTTTGGGGTGGTTATTAACCTCCAATAATTAATTATTTGCCTCTAAAAGTGGTCATTTAGGATATGGTGCACCTGTTCTAGCCTCAAGACCACTTGTCCCTATAAGGTAAAATTGTTGTTTTTTAGACAAACTTTGGATAAACATAAAATAGAAACCATAAATCACATCCACAAACCAAAAAAAATATCATGTACATGGTTTAATCTTATAATTTCATCTTAAATTTTTTGGAATTCAAATAATGAATGAATTCATGGTAGAGGATCCAATGATCAGTCATAAAATTTAACTTTTATGTAGTTAGGAGATAGGTTCTTTGCCTCCAATAAACATTTCCACTTATGGGATGTACACTTAAAATTACATAAATTATAACACCACAATATGTGAAATATATATTCATTCCCATAGAAAAATCCTTGGAATCCATCCAAATACACTTTTTTATAATAATTCTAGCCTCGAGCAACATTGATAAGAAATATTGTCAAGATGCAAGCCATAGTTGGATATCTCTATGTCTGGGGCCTAGTGGCTAAAAAATGGCATCTCCACCATATAGATGGTGTTGATTAACCTTTATTAACACATTATTGGAATCTAATTATTCCAATTTAGGAGATAAAGCACTCGTTTCAGCCTCAAGATGACATATCCCTATAAGATAAAATTGTTATTATTAAGGCAAACTATGGATAAACATAAAATGAAAACCATAAGTTATATTCATGAACCTAAATAACCATAATGTGAATGTTTAGTTCTTATACTTTCACCCTGAATCCCTCATATTTCAAATCATAAATGAACTCATGGCTAAGGTTTCAATGATTAGTTCCATTTTATCCTAACCAATTTGCCGCTAAGTAAGCAGTAAAGTTAGATCAGATTCATGTAGCCATGAATGAAACTAGGGATCAAATTTTAGATATGGATTATAAACTTCATGGACATGAATATGAATAACATTAGCATTAACTTGAAGAGCATTCCACTAAGCAGGAAAACCCTCTGAATGTGAGAGTGCATTAAGGCAAACTTTGGATAGACATAGAACAAAAACCATAAGTTATATCTATGAACCTAAATAGACATCACATGCATGTTGAATTATTATAATTTCACCCTAAATCCCTCATATTTCAAATCATATATGAACTTGTGGTAAAGGTTTCAGTGATTAGTTCTAGTTTATCCTAATCGATTTGTGGCTAACAAAGGAGTAAAGTTAGATCAGATTCTCGTAGCTATGAATGAAACCAAGGATCAAATTTTAGATATGGAGTATAAAGTTCATGGCCATGAATAGGAAGAACATTACGATTAACTTGAATATCATTCCACTAAGTAGGAAAACCCTCTGAATGTGAGAGAGTATGTAGTATTATACTAGTTAAGTGAAGTGTATTTTGGACTTGTAGTGCCTCTGTGCAAAATCATGCTATACCATGATTGGAGTTGTGAGATTTAGCAAATCCTCATGTATGGTTTGATTACTATTATAGATAATAGTTGATTCTATGAAATATAGTGTGATACATTGAGTGTGTACTCTTAAGAGCACTTGTACACTCTTAATGTTGTTAAAGGGTTGGTTCATCAAGTGTATCGATGGTTTTGATTTTAATTGATGTTTGGTAGGTGAGTTCATAACATAGTTCATGAGTCATGAACAAGATATTCCTATAATATTTTGATCACTTAGATCGAACACCTTGATATTTATTACATCTTTACTAGATAATAAAATCACCTCCATCACTTGTGTTTTGTATTATGAGTTTATAAAAAGCATGAGATGCTTCTCACTTAAATTTTGTGCATTAGTTTTATGTCTTATATACACTAATCCTAGGAGTGGGAATCTTCAAATATCACTTGTGGATTGGCACCACCTAGTACACTAGAAATTTTCTTGTAGTAGAGTGTATAGGTCTTGGTTGATAATTCCTATGTGTTAGGAGTTTGCTCATAGATTAGCACCCCTATGTTTATGTTGATTTGGAAGAGGTGTCATCTCATATAGCTAGTGGAGGTGATATGTTACTAATTTAACATTTTTGAGAATATTGGAGTATCATTCCTATTTTATTTAAGGGTCTGAAGTAATAAATCAGTAAATAGATATGTTATAATTAATCTATGGAATTATATAATTTGATTGTAGTTTGAATTTTTATAAAATTAGTAATAAGAGAGAGAAAATAAGACTGAGCTAAAAAATAACTAAGATGGTTTTTTTAGAGTTTGGAATTCATTGTGTAGGATTGAGACATTATTGTAAATCAGGATCTAGTGTTCATTTTATGATTAGACAAGAGCACTAAAATAAGACAACCTAGGGTCTGATGCTATAGTATTTTTTTGCCACTATTATTCAAGATATCTAAGCTTTCTTGGTTTGCTTCATTGTCTCCATGTGAGCCCACCTATGAAATTTTTACTATTGGATGTTCATGGAAATCCATATAGAGTTGATTTAGTCTTTAAACTTTAGACTTCATTGTGATTTAACAAACTTTGGGAAAGAGCGGGGGTTAGTGTGTGTAAGATGCATTGAACGTGTGTCCACACCCATTTTATGGACATGCTACCTATATACCAATACTCTAAACAAGGATCAAGCCATATGTAATTCTCTCACTTGATGTGCTTTGTGCAATAGTGTGTATGAAGATGAAAAACGCTAAAACTAGGTGTATTTGAGGTGGCTAGAGACTGGTGTAAGGATTTAAATAAGATTATAGTAATATTGGTTGGTTATATGTAGAGATTAGGGAAGATTTCCTTAGAGGTTTTTCTTGTGTTCTTGCTTGCTTTGTATTTATTTCCAGCCCTTTTTAAATGAACTTTGAATGGGATTTTATAGGGACCTATTTATCATGGGTTGAATGTGATCGCATTAAGTTGATAAGAAGAGGGACAAGAACTAGAAGGAACTGAACATTAGAGGTAAAAATGCACTTGGAAAGGATAACTAAAAGTAGACATGAGAGGGCCTAGCGCTATAGTCCATGTTGGGTGCTATAGTCCCGAGTTAATGGGACCAAGGGGATAGATTTGTCAAGGAAAGACTAGTTTGGTTGAGATTGAATTAGGTCTAGAAGGCTACAAATGACTAGGAATCAGTGAAAATATGTCTATGAGGGTCATGAAAGCATTAGGAGGGACCTATGGGTTGGGTGTCACAAGCCACACTCAAGTTACCAATTTTTTTTGTTTTATATGACTACATTTTCTCCCTATTTATTTTAGTGATGTAGTAAAGCAAAATACTAGGATAAAGCAAAAATAGAAAGCTTACCTAAACATACCTGCAAAGGTGAAGCTCATGAAGCTGTGTGATGTTAGGTGTGCATAGAGAGAGCATGTTGTCAAGTGTAAATCTACAAAATAAAGAAAATAGTAAATTAGTTTTTACTAGATACATTATTTATAAAATAAAAATGTATAAAGCTAGGTAAGAAAGAGAGAGGAAGAGAAAGTAAAGAATACACCTCACCAAGTACGTGAACCAATACAAAACTTGTTGTAATGTTGAGTGATGTTTAGTAATATTGAGTAATGTTGTATGATGTTATACCAAGAGTAATATCATGAATGGAGATAAATGCTCATTTCCCTAGAAGTGACTCAAGAAAGTAAATGATGGCCCTTTGGCTCCATCATCAATCACTAAGTGAAGCTTATGTGATCATGCATGTGTTGATCAATGTTTGGACTATGTGTCTAATCCCTTTGAGAAGGTAGTGGAAGAATATAAAGTCTAGCTAGTCCTTTGGCTCTATCATTGACCCATGAAGTGAAGCTATGAACTGATACCAGTATGAAATTTATGTAATATGAGATGGATTCTAAACTCCATGAATGTTTTATAATCTAAAAATGTGGCATGGATAGTCAAATGTATGCTAGAAACTAGGACACTCTTGACCACTCTAAAAGGTGGAGATTAGACTTATACGAAAGCCACTCCAAAACTAGGCACTAGGCTTATATGAAATCCATTTTTAATGTGTGGAGGTTAGGCTTAGATTAAAGACACTCCAAAATTATGTCAACCACTTGCAGATGGAATAAAGCACACAACTACTAAGAATGCCTAGGTATGTATTGAACTCAGAAATAAAAAAAGACAAATGTGCCATGCACATTACCCCCAATCATTGATGTCTAAAACATGGATTTTGATTTTAAAGTTATACCAACTGCCCTATCTAAAATTGGAAGTGAGATCCATCATGCCATGCTTGATTCCCCCTATATCTAGATTCTTTGAGAAAAACTATACTAAAACTACTATATCTGAACTAGTCTGGATGTGCAAAACTATAGTTGAACGTAATTTTTTACTTGTTTCTAAAAAATATGATTTTTTTACTATTTGGATAGGAGCATAAAAAATAGACACCCTGCTATCTGGAACTGTAGTCCAATCTTAGTGTTATTATCCTGAGCTAATTTTAATGACTATTCTAAAATTATCACTATCTTCTTGGTCTATTCTTCCTAGTTGAAAGTTTTGTTGTTGTTTTAGGTGTTTTAAAAGCTAAATTTTTAATATTTTAAGAGATATGATCTCTATGACAAAACCCCTATTTGTTTCCCCCTCTTCTGATGGTAGCAATGAAGACCCTGCAATGACTATCTCAGAAGAAAAAACTTTACAAGTGTGTTATGTTGAAAAGATACATTATTTAGAAATGATAATCGACAAGATATCTCAAGATATAACATGGTTTGTAATGAGAGATTTTTATATCAATAGGGGTATGCCTTGATAGATATAATAATGATTTATCATGTGCAATATACCGAACTAAAAATAGAAGTCTAGTTAGTTTTTAGTTTTCAAGGAGGGAAGGAGCATGATGTCTATCATGGAATCCAATAAAGCAAGATAATACATGATGTGGATCATGACATTGTAAATAGTGAGAAGTAAATAAGCAACAAGCACACAAATCAAGAATCGAGAAGCATATAAGAGTGGCCAAGGGGACAAGAAAATAAGGGACATGGGCATATGTCACTCAAATTGGAAAACAAGCATACAAGGTATGTTAAAATGCCACATACACATACAATTGAAATAATTAAGGTTAGAATGAGGGCCATAATCACATAGAAGAGTAAAGGCAAAGGACATTTACAAATGTCATAAGAAACACAAAAAGTTGGAAACAAAGGACATTAGCAAATGTCTTGAGGCACATATAAGAGAGAAACTAGAACTAAGAAATGCAATCATATCTAGCTATGCAACGAAAAAAAGAAAGTATGTAAATGTTGAAAAAATACAATCCCATATAGATAATCAAAGAAAGAATGTGAAAGTATGCAAGACATGTTAGTAAAAGACTAGGTATATGCTAGGAAATACATAAATGCTATATGCTAGTGAGTGTCAATAGAGTAATATATGTAAGCTAGTAAGTAATGTACGTCAACATGATAACTAGAATGTGTGGTGTAGGAATGGCATATCTTGGATTAAGTGTAGTCATATAAAATATTCCCCTAGTGGGTATGTATATCGACGTGTATCTCAAATGTAAATTTAGGATGCCCCTTCAATGGGCAAAGTGAAGCAATCAAGAATTTGGATGTCACTGCACACACTCAAAGAAGATCAAGTGAAGCATGGTAATGTAGATAAATCAACAAACAATAGCATAATAATAACAAATGTAATTCTAGCATATAGTATAAATGTAAAGCATGGATAATGCATACAATTGAAATTTTTTTAATTTTTGAATGTTTTTGTATTTTGAAATGTTATATTATTTTTGGATTTTGAGATAAGTTATGTACAATCAAGCATAAGAAGACTATGTATAATCAATATAGATGAAAAAATGATACTAACCAATGAGTCTCATACGAGACTCCCTATCATGGTGTCCTGTATCAAGGAGAAGGGTCATGCATGATTGTGAAGCTTGATGGAAGGGCTGAGACTATGTCTCTGAAAGTTATATATGTTGTAAATGTTCTGGAATATTTGATGTAAAAACTAACTGTGGGGTAACCCTGTAACTTTGAGAAGTGGATGCAACTATAGGGCTCTTAAAGACCCATTTGGTAGTGGGAGAAGATCTCTAAACATGTGCTTTGTGTGTAGAGGTGTGAGATCTCAATGGTATTGCCCTAGGTGTCAACACTATAGTTGGAAGCTATCTAGAATCGTAAAATTGGGGTTGCCCTTAAAAAACACATTTGTGGAAGTGTATGAACTCTTTGTACTAGCGATGGAGGCCTCAATTGTGTCTAAATCTAAACTAGTGGAAGAACTAAAATTGGTGGAAAAACTAAAACTAGTGACTACAAAGTAGAATATGGATTTGAAGTGGGGAATGATAACTCATATGGAACTCCACCATCTATAACAACTTGATTAGTATGAATGAATTTCATGCATTTGTGAACTATAGAAGGTGTTGCTCAAAAATTTTGAATCCATGGTCAACCAAGTAACATATCAAAAATTATTGTACTGAGAAAAATAATAAATGGTGTGGCCACATGTGTTAGACCAACCTATATAAGAAGTATAATCTCACCCAATGAACTTTGTATGTGCCCACTGAATCTATTGATAACTCTATCCATCAGGGTAATATCTTGCTCTAGATATCATAAATATTACAATAATGTCATAATGCACATGTTCACACTAGATCCATTGTCTATGATAACACTATGAATAAGAATATTATGAATGTATGCTCTGATAAAGAGTGCATGATAATCTAAATCATCCTTGATGATCTCCTACTTTGAGAAGGATTTGGAAGGTCTAGCTAGAACTCTAGAATTATATACACCAATCATGTTGCTCAAAGGATGTAACTCAATTGAAGGTAACTTGTATGTATCTAGTGGTGGATGTGTTTGATATGCATGGTGAACCCCTAATGTGTCCCATGTCTCTTGTTTAGAATACTATAGAAAAAGATCTAAGAAAATTTTAAGTGCCTTATCTTATGTTTGCTTTACTTATGAAGGCTCAACTGAAGTGCCAAGATCGATAACATTTCCATCTATCAAGTCTAGTATCTTGTGTCTCAAATTGATACATCTATTTCTTTTATGGCCTGATGCCCTATGAAACTGGAAAAATGCATGTGATCATATCCCCATGGAAGAGGCTTTGTTGAATGAACTTCTTGAATAGGGAGAGATATGATATTTCATTCCAAAAGCTACTCTCAGACCCTACTTGGAGAAATTGGTAGATTGGTAAAGGTTTGTTGAGGAGATACTGATAAAACCACATGCTAAAGGGGATTTGAAGATGCATTGACTATAGATTGGTTCTGAATCTTACTATTATTGACCTTGAATTTATATGGAACTTTGTTGTTACTCTTATTTATTATTTGTGATATACTTGTGTACTTGAGTTTTTACATTCAATTTTTCTCATTTTCCTTTCCTTTAGTGTATGATGCAATTCAGTGAAAGAAAAGAACCTTTTGAACATTATTGATTCATGAAAAGTTGGTAGAAGACTCTGTTTGAAGAGATTTTAATTTTTGATCAACCATAAGGATAGTCATCTTAGCCAAGAACATAATCTATGAGATGCTCATTTGATCTTTATTTTTATTGTGCAACTTGGGCATAGGAAACTTTATCACCAATGTTAATGTTGAAATGAGCTAGGAACATGTTAGCTAAAGGATTGAGTATGTTGACTGACTAATTTGGTAGACTATAGAATAATTGTAAAGCATAACTCTTTAAACTTCATAGAAATAGCTTGGTAAGTAGTTAATCATCTGGTACATATTCCAAGTATGTTACAAAAAAATGTCTCAAATGTGTCTCTGGATCACCCTTGCCATCATATAGAGTGAGCTTGGGTTGAACAAAACCTTATGGAAAGGGTGTAGAAGCAATGTGGCGTGCCAATGATGTATGTAGTAGAATAAAAAAATCCAAAGCTTGTGTAGGTCTAGAGATACCTTGCTCAAGATGTAGCACCTTGGATTAAAGACATATTATATATTACACAAGGGCTACCACATCATGAGATAAAGATGTATCAGTTATAGCTAGTGGCATAGAGGAAGGTTGGGTTGCTATAGGAGTTATTACGACATAGTTGCCCACATAGTGTCATTAATAACTAGTGGCTCTATGGTTTGATAATATTGACCATTGTTCATTTTTTTATGTTCCTCTTGAAGTATTTTAAGCATGTCTTCTTGCATATTAGGGTGTTTAATTAAAAGGTATTGAAGTTATTTTTTATCAATTTGATCAAAATTGGTGTATTGGGCCATTGTTAAAATAGGAAAACAATTTAAAATTTGATTGAATTTTTTGTAATAATTTGTAATAGGCAAAGTGTTATAGAAATAAAATATTGAATATAATGAATGTAAAGTCCTAAAAATAGCAAATTGAAAATCACATAAAAAGGATACGAAGATCACAAACATGTAAGGTGATACATTAAGAAGTAATGGGACCTACTATATGCAACTAGGGTTTTGAAAAATTATTATTTTGAAAATTATTATGAAATTTTGAAATTTAAAGTGAATTTTTGACTTAAGTATGCAAGTAAAAAATCAAAAATTTATTGGAAAATTTATGATTTAATGGGACCTAGTATGTGTTACTAGGGTTTTGAAAATTACTATAGAATTTTAAAATTTGTTTTGAATTTTTTATTTAAATATGCAAATAAAAAAATCATAAATTTATTAGAAAATTATCGATTTAAATGGATCTAGTATATCCAGCTAAGGTTTGGAAACAAAATATTTTAAAAAAAATTAGTATGAAATTTTAAAAATTAAATATAATTTTTTATTTAAATAGGCAGTAAAAAAACTATTGGAAAAAATAGCAAGGAATTTTCCCTAGGGTTTTTATGCATGCTCGAAGTAAGTTAGGTTCACCAAATAATTTAACCTCTTTAAATATATTGAAGTATTATTCATATTTTAGTTAAGGGTCTGAAGTAATAAAACCAATAAATATATATGCAATAATGAAGCTATTGATTTGTATAATTTGACAGTAGTTTGAATCTTTTTTAAAATAGTAATAAGGAAGAGAAAATAATACTTATATAGAAACTAAATGAGATGGTTATTTCAGAGTCTAGAACTCACAATGCAAGATAGGAACAATATCAAAAATCAAATCTGGCCTTCATTTTATGATTGGACAGGAGTGTCAAAATAGGACACCCTATGTTCTAGCACTATAGTCTTTTTTGCTGCTATTGTCCAAGAGATTTGAGATTTTGGGTTTTTCTCATTGTGTTTGTGTGAGCCTACCTATGAAATTTTGAGTACTGGATGTCCATGAAACTCCTTGTAGAGATGATTTAGTCTTCAAACCTTAGACTTCATTATTTTTTGGCAAACTTTCGGAAAGAGAGGGGTTAGTGTGTGTAAGATGCACTGAACATGTATCTACACCCTTATGTAGGCACACTACCTACATACCAATACTATGAAGAGGGATCAATCCATATGTAGTTCTCCCACTTGATGTGCTTTGTGAAATAGTGTGCATGAAAATATAAAATGTTCAAACTGAGTGTGCTTGAGGTGGCTATGGACTAGTGTAAATATTTGAAGAAGCTTTTATTAGTATTGATTAGCAACATGCAGAGAATAGAGAATATTATATTAGCGGTTTTACTTGTACTCTTGCTTGCTTTGTAATACTTGCCAACCCTTTCCAAATTAACTTTGAATGGGCTTTTAGAAGGACCTATTGGTCATGGGTTGAATGTACTTGCATTAGGCTGATAAGAATAAGGATATGAATAAAAGGGAATTGACCGTTGAAGGTAAAAATGCACTTGGATAGGAGTGCCAAATATGGACACTAAAGGGCTCGACACTACAGTCCAAGTTGGGTGTTGTAGTCCTGAGCTAACGATACCTAAGGGATAGATTTATTATGGAAAGAGTAGTTTGGCTAAGCTAAGATTAGGTTTGGAAGGCTATGAATGACTGAGAATCAGTGAAAATATTTCTATGAGGGTCATGAAAGCAAGCAAGAGGGACCTATGGGTTGGGTGTCACAAGCCACACTCAAGTTATCAATTTTTGCATTTTATATGACTATAGTTAGTCTCTCACTCTATTTTGACATCATTATAGGCCCACTAAGTGGATTCATATTTTCATGATGTTGGTTAAGTGTTCCCTTAATCAAAAACTTTTTTCTCTAAAATTTTGTTTTGACAATATTGTGGGATAGTGTATTCTACTTCTTGTTGATAGATAAGTTATAGAAATTAAGGGATTTATTCATCTAGATGGATAATATTTTCCTTTCAATTTTATAAATAGGTTGTGATACTACATTTACAATTTTGGTAAGTAGGTAGTGATTATGGCAACTTGGGTTGTAATATTTTACTTACACCATGTGAGTGTAATTAAGAGTTTTGTTGTTGTGGATTTAGAGTCATATTTATTAGTGCTACTTTTTCTAACTTGTGAACTTTGACCATGTGGAGAGGTGAACCTTGAATATATGTTGGTTCTAGATTAATATTTATAAGTTGATTTTAATCATTATATCGTGATTCACCTCTGATTAGATTGTTATTATTTCCATCTTGCTAAAAACATGTTGTTTTAATGAGTTATTTATGTACCTTTTGCCTAGAGAGAGTATGGTGTGGAACATGTTATTAATTCTAAAGGGTTAAGATAAAATTTTAACTTGTAAGGTAGCTAACCAAGAAAATGGGGAGGCATTGTCTCTCTTTTTATTTTTATAAGGTTTTAAGGATGGTGTCACCCTTGGCCTTTGTTGTTATGTTAATTTTAACATTAATTCCCCTCAACTATGAATATAATAGAGATGGGTTAGATGTGGAATTTTACATCAATTAAGTTTGACTAATAGAAAATTAATGCAATTATGGAATGTAGGTATGGTTTTTATTTTGATGGATTTTGATACATCTTGAATTATTTAGCATATATCATATCTCACTAAGATTTATTGTATAGATTTATGATTCATTAAACTATGTGCACATTTTGGAGACCTAAGGGACTAGTGGTGAATTAGGAATGTGAGTACTAATAGATGGGAGTGTATCTTAGTTAGTCTCACATTGACTTAGTAGTTACCGAGTTTGGATATGATAAAGGGAGTCTATCGAATGAAGAATTTAACAAGTAGAACTTATCAAATTTAGTCGTATAGTTATACGCATGTATATTGAGGAATGTTTATTCCTTAAATTTGTATACATAGAAAATGTATTATTTCTAGTTCTATTCAACATCATACTTGTTAGGAGTTGTGGAGTAGCAATAGTATTGACATGTCATACTTATCAAGAGCTATGTGGAGTAACAATGGTATTAACTTATACACATTATTCTTGCCAGGTCCCCTAAATATTTTTCTCTAAAATAAGAAAAAACTCTCTAGGTTAGAGAGATGTGTAGAGGGGCTGGAAAGATTTTTGGAACTCTCCCTAGCCATTTATTTTTAGTTGTTTTGATGATTTCATATAATTATGGTTGAATATTAAATTTGAAAATTTTATAAAATTATCATTGAGATATGTGGGAACCTTCAAGGTATCAGAAGTGGTCAATCATGTAGCATATAAGCTTCTCTTGCTAGTTCTAGACCATGGGGTTATCATGATATAGCCATTCAAAGTAAGTGACACTCATAAATTTTGGTTGCATAATAGGGAGATGTCACAATACAGGGTCTTGTGGGACTAATACTCTAAGAATAGTGCTACTTGGGAGGACTATGATGAGTTCTACAGGAGAATTCCATATTTATTTGCTTGATTTGATATTTCCTATTATATCTTTTTTTGTTGAATAATATTTTTAATTTAGAACTTATGTTTGAATAAGAGTCATTTGGGATGATGATTAGCTTTAGGGGGAGGATGTTACATCCTTATTTATCACTAAGCAAATTTATTTGATTATCCATGGATTTTTTATAGTTGATAATCTGATGTGATTATTACTAAGTTGTAAGTCATATGTTGTGATGGGATAGTGGTATATTTTTTTAGTTTCATTATTACATTACTATGAGTTAGCTATAGTGTATATTCTTATATTATGATCATGATGAGTTGTTATTTTAGCTATATATTATGATGTATATATGTCATGATATAATGGATTAACTACCTATTTGTCATGAGTTAGATGTAGGAGAGATTCATCCATTAGATACTAAAAAAGGGAGAGTATCATCAGAAATGATGGCATAGATGAAAGTTGTTGGGGGATGATAAATAAATCGCTAAAACCCTACACACACCACATTAATTAGTACATGTTATATGCATAATGGAATGATTAGCATTAGTATGTTTTAATGATTGTTTGAATTTAGATTATTATTTATACATGGTTAGTTATATGTTAGCTTAATTTATTGCTTGTGTGGAATTGATCTCGTGTGTGAAATAAAACTCATGTAATTTATTGTTTGACTAGAATGTTAATGACTTATAATATTAGTATTATTACTATGTCATTATGATTAATAATTTGTACTAAACAATTATTTATTATTAAGTTATTTGGAAATGTAAAAATAAGAAAAACATCATTAAGGGAATAAAATAAAAGATAAAACATAGCAAATTGGAAGTTTTAGGAAAAACAAAAAGATTAAATCCAAAAACAAATCTTTAAATAAAAGACAGTAGAGGAAAGAAAGTGCAACATACCTATAAAGAAAAAAGAATGTCTTCAAAAAAAGAAGGGTGAGTCATTAAGGCACAATTTAGCAAAGAGCAAAAAAGAAAAAGAAAATGGGAGAAAATGGAGAGGAACATAGTAGTGCATGGAGGAGAAGTGAAATCAGAGAAGTGAAGTTATCTGGATCATGCCACTACAACGTACGACACATTGGTAGGTAGGTGGAGTTATTAAATTAATGTGAGGAAATTGGTGAAAATTTTGTGTGAAATATTTATTTTGTCTACAATTCTTAGCGAGCTTGATAAATATACATAGTGATCTATATTTTTATAATTTAGTTGAGCACTGGGTATATAATTTAGAAATTATATATTCCAACAAATTGATTTAATTTGTAATAATCATTTGTACGGTGATCTAATAACATAAATTCTTATTGGTATACCTGACAATTTGTGTCGTATGAATAGATAAGGGGCATGATGTAGTGGGTAATCATTGTAACTCGGGATAGTGTAAAAGTTTCATATTTAAACTCAATTATGGGTATAACTATTTGAAAACTAGTACACCGAATTTTGTATATCTGGATTTAAGTTAGCAACTTGAATAAACAATAAACTATTCTAACTGTAGTATAATACAGTTACAAAACATTATATTAAGTGATGTATTATTGAAAATTAATACTACAACTTGAACTGGTCATAATGATTTGGCATATAGATCCTGGATGTATTATTAGCGATATGTTCATATAACTAGGTTTGGTATGAAGCGAAACTAGAATTATATGGAAATCAATATATGACAATCTATATATGGCAAGATGCACATGATGAACTGCATATGAAGAACTACATATGGTAAACTAGAAGTATACTATGATCTATATATATAAAAGAAAGTAATGATCTAATCTAAGCTGCATTGGTATTTTACAACCTATCAGATCTACCCAATTTCAATTATGTGGTATTTAGTATTACATAGGTCATAGGATGCAAGAATTATATTCTAACTAAATCACATATATGCATAGTTGTGTAGCCTAAGCCTTAGCAATTTGTGTGTGAGCGAAGCACTTAGACAAACTAGTGAAGTTGAAATATTCTATAAACAAAAATCGTTGAAGTATAATAACGAATAAGTAAGTGTTATTATATTATATTTGACCAAGAGAGGCTTATAAGGCTTATATTTTCATATAATATGTCCAGTGTGAAAACTGCATTAAATTTAAAATATTCAAGAAGAGAAGCGATTAGAGATTTGAGCGACTATGCAGATTTTGGTTTATGTTAAAGTTCTTGAAGAATAACATATAAGTACTTTATCCTATGCTAAAACATTTATATTTAATGGATAATTTATCTTATGATATAACATTTATTGGTCATTTATTCTAATAAGTATGTTATAGGTGTGATGTATGGAGTGTATAATTAATATAGTTCTGATATATATACGACGAACGGGTATGAAGGGCAATTTATACAAATCTATAAAAATAGTGAAGAGAGTATTATAAGTGGATTTCAATTACATTGTGATTATTGGTAAAAGAAAACCTATACATTTAGTCCATACGAGTAAAGGTTACATGATAATATATTAATAAAGGCATATTCTAAATAGTAATTTGATTTTATTACTATTAATATGATATTTACTAGTAATGGTTAAACTCATATTAATCATAATTAAGGGGAGCATGCCACCGATTTGCTTAGTTACATATAATACCCCATAGTTATTATGAATATGCTCAATAATGTAAACATCATACATTCAGTTTAGTGTTTCTAAGTGTTAATGATATCGATCATATCACAGCTAATAGTTTTACCATTAAAACAAATCATATTTCTAAGCTTTACTAAAAAATACTTATGGTACGATCATATACGTATAAGAAAGTATGATCTTATAACTATAAAATAACATCATAATAATATCATGTTATGGCTTATTTAGTTAGTGGTTTTAATCCATGCTTAATGATGTATTTCAACCTTTGGGTTGACTTAATGCGATTTGATTACCTTCAGTTACCTTCACATCTTTGATCTATTCATAGGTGCTTGCTATTATGAAATATGATATTTTCTTGTCATTTATCTATTAGAATGTGTAGGCCTTCATGAAATGTACCTTCTGTTTGTCAAAATGGATTCATGATTTGGGAATAATCGAATAGTAACATGAATTTATAAAATTGTAAAATCTAGTGATAAACCTTGATTATTAATTCATGAATACAAAAATGAAGAATAACTTTAGTATGGTAGAACAACAATTGTATATTAAAACATTTGTATTATGTATTATTTGATATTCAAAGTGCATAAATATGACAATATATGTACTCAAACACATACATAATTTATATCAATTTTTAAATACACACACACACACACACACACACAAAGAGTTTGTCAAAATGGATTCATGATTTGGGAATAATCGAATAGTAACATGAGTTTAGAAAATGGTAAAATATGGTGATAAACCATGATTATTAATTCATGAATACAAAAATGAAGAATACTTTAGTATGTTAGAACAATAATTATGTATTAAAACATTTGTATTATGTAGTATCTAATATGCAAAGTGCATAAATATGAGAATATAAGTACTCTAACACATACATAGTTTATATATATATATATATATATATATATATATATATATATATATATATATATATATATATAGAAATGCATGATTAAAATCATAGATTTTAACTATTGAAATAAGTCATATAATTCCAAAGGATAGGGTATTATATTTATATGCACAAAGCCTCCTAAAAGTACATTAAGTCACATAAATAAAATTCTATGTTCATATGAGGTATAGCTTGGATTATAAGTAGTGTATCCATGAAAATTGATGGATTGTGGCATATTGCTTGTCATAAAATATACTATGTATTTAAATCTACCTATATAAAATATATTATGCAATTTAAACATATGATATACCTATTGGCTATAAATTTTACTTGCTTGCCTATTATTAATATTTTGAGATATTTGATTTTTGAAATTGTAAGACTGGTTGTTCGTAATTATGTAGTTGTGTTCATGAATAATGAACTATGATATTATGGGATGTCATAGATTATATTCTATTTTAAAAAATAACCATAACATGTATGTCTAAGTCCTATAATTACGCCTTGAATACCTTGTATTTTACAGCATTGAAAAACTTGTGGTAGAGGACTCAATGATTAGTCTTAAAATATAACTTTTATGTAGTTAAGAGATAGATTGTTTGCCTCCAATAGACATTTCTACTTCCAGGACCTTTGATTTGAAATCCATCAATTCAAACACCTCAACATGTGAAATTTACATGTGTTCCCACAACCATGGCCTCAAACTCCACACAGATGCCCTTTTTTGCAACAATTTTGGCCTTGAGTAAGATTGGTAAGAAAAGTTGTCAAGATGCAAACTGTAGTTTGAGATCTCTATCTTTGGGGCCTCATGGCTAAAAATGGGATCCAATTATTAAAAAATAGACATGCACTATTTAGTCAACCACGAGTAGACAACTTTTTTTTACTTTTGAGGGTGGGGACATACATCAAATAAGTAAAAAATAGACATGTAGCATGCAAAATAAAATAGATCAAAGTACCTAGGGAACGAAATTCCATATCTAGGAAAAAAAGGATGCTGGTAAATTTGTTTTACTACTAACAAAATTGTGTATGATATAATAATACATGCATGGTCCTACCATGTACATGATCCTACTGCATACATGGTATTATTGTATGCACAAACACCCTTAATTATAAACCCTTAACACTAAAACCTTGATCTCTTAGATTTTAGACATTCAAACCTAAACCCCAATCCCTATAAACACTAAATCATAAATTTTAAACTCTTAAAACCCTAAAAAAATCATTTGAGACCTAATTACCATCATTTAGACTAAGAATTAGGTTTGCAGGGCTCAATTTGGTCTAAATCACACCACATAATGGTCACAAATAGGTGTAAGCATCTCAAATTATCTTTAATTACCTTCATGATTGCACCCTAAACCCTAAATTTTAAACCCTAAACCCTAAACCAATTAATTTATCATGAATTAACATCATTTAGAGTAAGAATTAAGTTCACAAGGCTCAAATTAACCCAAATTGCATCACTCATTACCCCAGTTGACTAATTGGCTCAATTTGTGATGACGTGGGGGTAGTTGAGCCCAAAATCACATTCTATAGTCATTAATAGATTAAAATAGCTCAATTTGACCTTAATTGCCTTCATGATTAGACCTTATACCCTACAACCTAAACCATATATACCCTAAGCCCTAAACCCTAAAGCTTAAATAGTGAACCCTATTTACATTGAACCAATCAATTTAAACCCTTTTAATTATGTTCATAGCACTAAATTTAGTGTAAATCACATTACTTATTAAATCAATTAAGTGATTGGCTCAATTTGTGATGATGTTGGGGCTCATTATGCACAAAATCAAGTTTTATAATCATAAATGGATTCAAGCAACTCAATTACCTTCATAATTAGACCCTAAACACTAAATTTTAAACCCTAAACCAATATATTTAGCATTAATTAACATCATCTAGAGTAACAATTACATGTATAGGGCTTAATTTTACCCAAATTGCATCACTTATTACCCTAATTGATTAATTAGTTCAATTTGTGATGATGTGGTGACCAATTAAGCCTAAAATTACATTCTATAATCACAAATAGGTTAAAGGAGATCAATTTGGCCCTAATTACCTTCATTATTAGACATTATACCTAAAACCTAAATCCTATATACCCTAAACCTTAAATTATAAACACTATTTAACTTAAACCAATTGATTTAACCCTACTTAATTATGTTCATACCTAGATCAATTCATCACAAATCACATTACATATTGGCCCAATTAACTGATTGGCTCAATTTTTTATGACATTGGGGCTAATTGTATCCAAAATCACTTTTTGTAGTCACAAATATGTTCAAGTAGCTCAAATTATCCTTAATTACCTTTGTGATTAAACCCTAAACCCTAAATTTTAAACCCTAAACCAATTAATTTAGCCTCAATTAACATCTTTTAATGTAATAATTATGTTCACATGGCTCAATTTGGCCCAAATCACATCACTTATTACCCCAATTGACTATTGGGCTCAATTTGTGATGATGTGGGGGCCAATTGAGCCTAAAATCACATTTTATAGTCATAAATAGGTTAAATTATCTCAATTATCCCTAATTAACTTCATGATTAGACCTTATACCCTAAAACCTAAACCCTATATTCCCTGATCCCTAAGCTTTAAGCCCTAAACTCTAAACCTTAAATCATAAACCCTATTTATCTTAAACCAATCCACTTAACCCCACTTAATTATGTTCATACCTAGCTCAATTCAACACAAATCACATTACTTATTGGTCCAATTGATTGATTGGCTCAATTTTTGATGATGTTGTAGCTAATTGTGCTCAAAATCTCTTTATATAGTCATAAATTGGTTTAAGTAGCATAATGTCCTCAATTACCTTCATGATTAGACCCTAAACCTTAAACTAATCAATTTAGCCTCAATTAACATCATTTATAGTAAGAATTACATTCATAGGGCTCAATTTGGTCTAAATCACATCACTCATTGCCTCAATTAACTAATTGGTTTAGTTTGTGATGACATGGGAGCCAATTGAGCCTAAAATCATATTATGTAGTCATAAATAGGTTAAAGGATCTCAATTTGAACCTAATTTCCTTTGTGATTAAACCTTATACCCTAAAACCTAAAACATTTATACCCTAAGCACTAAGTCCTAAATTCTAAATCCTAAATCGTAAACCCTAATCCTTATCCCTAATTAACATCCTTTAGAGTAAGAATGCATTCACATGGTTCAATTTAGCATAAAACACATTACTTATTATCCCAATTGACTGATTGGCTTAATTTATGATGTCATTGGGGATAATTGTGCCTAAAATCACATTATGTAGTCATAAATAGGTTCAAGTAGCTCAAATTATGCTTAATTGCCTTCATGATTGGACCCTAAACCCTATACCTTAAACTCTAAATTGTAAACCTTAAACACTAAACCAATATTTTTTGATGATTTTGAAATTATTTGAAATATCTCTTTAAACTTTTCCTTGAAACTATTAAATTTATTTATTTTATATAATATTTTAATAATATAAAGTAAAGTGTATGAATTGTTGAGTAAATATAAACTCTATATAGTTAGTTTTAACATAATAATAATAAATAAATTTAATATATTATCAAATAACTATTGAAAATTGAAAATTTTATTAAAATAATTTAAAATTAGATTTCAACCTCCAAATAAATTTTTCATTCTCTATCAAATGGCATTCACTAAGATCAATTAAATATGCAGTCCCAATTATTTGAATTTTCTTTTTCTAAAATATTAGAAGTTATAAGTTTGAATTTTAATTAATATTTAATCTACTAATGTACACATAGAAGTATGCAAATTGAAAAAAAATATAAGAAAACAATAGGATGGTAAATATAAAAAAAACCATAGTTTGTGAAATGCATGTAAAATAAAATGTGTACACGGTAATTCTATGTGTGCATTAGTTCTATGTATGTAGTTTTAATATTTGAATTTTAAAACAAATTATTGAAGGCTCGGGAATGGCTTGGATTCTCGAGCATGAGGCATGGGCCTACAAACACATAATAGATTGTGTGATTTTACAAAAAAAACAAAACACAACTTCCACCATGCAAAACACTATGAATTTTACCAAACTTTTTCTTGAAAATATTACTAAAACATCGACTACACTCTCCTCTTTCTAAATATATATATATATATTTTTATATTTTTATTACTTTAAGCTTGTTATCTCTATTTATTTCTAAGTTAGTCTTTTTATAATGTTATATGTCGTAACTATACTTCTTCATCTTTGTTTATGTATCTTTTGATTCATCAATTCAAATCATATGTGTGTGTGTGTGTGTGTGTGTGTGTGTGTGTGTGTGTGTGTGTGTGGTTATAAACTAGACCTAATTATATACACATTCAAAAAAAGTAAAATAATTTTTGATATTTTTTGAGGTAGTTAGGGGGGTATCATACGGTTGGCTATACATTATTGATCATATTTCAGGTCTTTTAACTTATGAAATTAATAAAAAAATAATAATTAATTAATTTTTGAAATATATAGGTTGCAACCTATATGATTTTATCTAACTTTCCACCAAAGGGTTTAAAAAAAATTAAATGGTGCTCAAAAAATAATGGGCCACACGTAAAGATATCTACTCTGATTTTTTTTTTTAAAGTACTGCTTCTATGAAATTTTTATGTTTGACCTACTTATACTTGATCATTTTATAAAAAAAAGTAGTTTAGAAACTAGACTCGAAATGCTACAATTCATGTTCCTATGACATCTTCAAATTTTGAATTTAGGTGTCTCAAATAATCTGTATAAGTAGAAATTTTTTGTTTTTCAAGAAAAACATGTCCACTTAATACCCCCTTTTGGTACCCCAATCCCATGCACTTACTAAGTGATTTTTTTAATAGATGTTGATTTGGAGTCATCCAAACTACCTCCCCAATTAGAATAATTAAAACTAACAAGTTAAAAAAAAATTGGTGCATAATAATGAAAAACAAAATCGATATTACCTTTTACATACCTCAAAATCCTCTTGGCTACCTTCATATAAAATTTAGATGGCTCAAATAGATACCCTGAAATTAAAAAAAATTAAATAACCAATATCTAGTCTTGTGTGAGTTGGAAACATTAGGCTTCCAATCATAGTTATATAATTTGTCTCATCAATGATTTTAGCATCATCTTTTTTATATGACATAACTCCACGATCAATTTAAGTGGAGACTAATTTACAATCGATCATACTAAATTTATTCAATATATCATTTGCATACTTTGATTGACAAATGAATATTTCATCCTTACTTTCATGAACACGTCATCCTTAAGAAGTATTGCATGAGACCTAAATATTTTATTTAAAATCCATTCATCATATCAATTTTGAATTAGTACTTCATGTTAGAATAAATGCCCATATAAAAAATCATCAACATACAAACTTACAATAAGAATATCATCACCTTATAGCTTGTAATAAAAAGTAGGCTCATTCTTTCTTCTTTTGAATCTATTTTAATAAAAATATCTATCAATTTAGGCATGTCATGCTCATGAGGCCATACAAAGCCTTCTTCAACTTATAGACTTGGCTTTCTTTACTTTGTAGTACAAAACCTTATGACTATTGTACATAGACTTCCTTAGTCTTAAAAAGTAAAAAATAATAGTTTATTGTAAATATGCATGAGTCACATTGTAAAAATTTAAAATTAAGAAGTAAAGAGTGAAAATTAGGAAACTGAATTAAAAAAATTTAAGTTTCGGTTGTAGAAACTTTACCACAAGGAAATTTCCCACTCTTAATGCCTACCAAAAGTATTTTGTGCATTCTTAATATCCTTTTATGATATGGTCTAGACTTTAATATGATTTCAATGGAAATATAAATTATGTATTTTGAAGTTCAAATATTAATGACAAATCTTCTAAGCCCTTGTGGTGGTGACTCAACGGTAAAGAAGGTGGGCTTTACCTAGTAGGTCCCATGTTCGAGTCTCCCTTGCCATTGGTATTTGACTCTTCAAATGGCATTGCTCCCCACGGGTCTTCAAAAGTTCCCCCTATAAAAAATAGTCAAAAAAGAACCACTTACCAATATCAAAACAAATCTTCTACAATATTTTTTATAAAATATATATTTTTTATATTAATTATATTTTTATTTTATTTATTAATTATACATTTAAATTTTATATATATTATAAAAGTTTAATTAATTATAAATTTTTTTCAATATAATAATAAAAAAATAATAATAATAATAATAACATTTATGTAGGGCACCATGAAGTTCTTCACTAATTTAGATAAAACTAAAACTTATTTACATATATCTATATTTATATATGTCCAATGCAATTTTATATTTCCACATTATCACTTAAATGTGTGAAAGCACTTGACGTTGTTGCTCACCTTTTTTTATTTTTAATAATAATAATAATAATAATAATAATAATAATAATATTATTATTATTATTATTATTATTATTATTATTATTAAAGAAAAATCACTCAAAATACTCAGAAATACAACATGTGACAATCACTTCATGCATGATACATGTTTTGTTTTTAATCATATGGTGTTCCAAAATTCAATATTATCAGTTGAATATCCTTTTTTATAATTATCTTAATCCACAGTTTCATTTGTGCGATAACATTTTTATTTTTTTATTTTATTTTATTTTATTTTTTTAATTTTTTTTTTTGGTGAATTTTTAAAATATTTATGCTTATCTATTTTGTACGTATATGTGCATGTAAGTTCACATTAAAAATATTAAAAAAATAATAACATTTAATACATCATTAAGTAATTTGGTATACATATTAAAAAATATTTTTTATTTTTAGAATTAATATTATATTAATATTTTTATTTTTTAAATATATTATTACAAAATTTGTAAATTCAAAATTATCTTATAAATATAATTCAAAATAATTTATATCTTATAATGTTTTAGATATAAAAAGGGCAAGATTTTTATTATTAAACCTTGGCAATGCAATTATAGGAAATAAATTTTTCTTAATTAATTATAAAGTTTAGAATTTAAAAATTAAAGAACTTTTTTTGGCATTTGTAAAATATTTTATTTATATTAATATAATAATTATAAATTCATTTAAAAAACAATACATGTAATAATATTCATTTGATTATTTATTGAAATTTCAATTATAATATAAATAAATTAATAAATTTAAATAATTTAAAATTAATGCGTATCTTTCATATATATCAATAATATTTAAATGTTATAAATATATTATAAAATTTGATTCTTTGATAGAATCATATAAATATAATAAAATTATATTTAAGTTCATGTATATATTTTGAAAGACATAAATTATGTAGATAAACAATATTCAGTTTTTTAAGATTTTTTTAATTCATTCTTATCATAAAACAAATTAAAAATTTATAACAATATATTTTATTTTAATATTTTGCTTATAAAATATTTTATTTAATTTTTTAAAAATTTGTTTGTTTAAATATGTATCCCTAATTTGGACATATTGTTCTAGTGATGTATGTTCATACTATTTTATTTGGTTTGATTTTATGTATGTTCATACTATTTTATTTGGTTTGATTTTATTGCAATGTGGACTCTCTCTCTATATATATATATTTTGAGACCACATTAATTATTATAATTTTTGTCTTAATGTTTTTTGGTTAGAAGTTTTATAATATTTATTTTTTTTAAATTATAAAATTGTAATCATATATATTAATATAGTTTTTGATTTGATTTATGTCAAAAAAAAAAAGTATCAAATATAATGAAATTGTATAAATTTTTATTTGAAAATAAAATTTTATAATAATTTTGATTAAATATTACAAATAAATAATATTAATATTGAAAAATTTAATCGTATAATTTAATTAAGATTATACTTTTAGAATTATAATTGAGACAAATAAATTGTTAAATACATGCATATAAATTAAATTTAATTACTTCAATTCTCTACAATTTAATAGAAAAAATTCAATAATATAATTTTTTAACGATAATATTGTTTTACATATATCTTTTATATCAATTTATTATATCAAATTAAGATATATAAATTTATTTAATTTATATATAAACTCACTAATAAACAAATTTAAATATAGAGACATGTACTAATGGTTATGTGGCCCTTGTTTAAAATGCGAGTATATCATGGATGAGTGAAGGTACTCGTGATACCCAAATAACTTTTTATTATCGTGGAATTTTCATTATATACAAACCCCAGAAACGTTTCATTGTTGCGCAACAAGCAAATATGCTTTTTTTTAATTCGTCTCTAGATATTTGGAAAAGATATTCACGTGACGAAGATGGGTTTGAAAAGGTTTTCTTTTAATCAATAAAACAGGGGGAAATTTTTGGAAGCCTGGTTTAAACTACATTTATTACCATCGAACGGTAAATATTTCTAGCAGTCAATAGGGAAATCAAATTAAATTTAGTTAGAAATTTTTTTTAATAAAAATATATTAAAAATTTTTAAATCGATATTTCAATTCGATTTATAATATCAACTAATTCATTCTCATATTTTTATCCAAAAAATTCTCTAATTAATCAATAAACTATGAAAATATTATCTAACTAAATTAAATTAAATTTTAATTTAAGTTTTTTTAAATGACTGATCATTGTCATTGTAGTCTATCAATATCGTAATCGTGTGTGAAACTAATACGATGGATAATGTGTTGTTTTATTACTTTATTTAAAGAGATGTGAGCCAATTAATAAGAAAAAAAATTCCAAAGTATAGAGTATATATAAGAAAAAATTCTGGAGACATTCTTTAATTTGATCTTGCAAATGATGAAAAATAAATTTAGATTGGACTTCGGTAATGTAGGGTTTCTTAGCTTTAAAAAAATATTCGAGAACAATTTTATTATAAGGGAGGACATCTTTACATTTTCCATTAATTATTTAATAATCAAAAGTCTTAACATAAGGTTTTAGCACTATCACTTATTTTAGAAGTGTAAGTTATATTGGGAGGGGTGTTATTTGATTTTAGGAGGTTTTTAAATTGAATTAGTGTAAATTGATAGTTGTATCTCACTCAAAATTTATAATTATTAATTCTATTTTATATTTTGTTCATGAAGTGTTAAACAAAAATAATTTGATATTTTTGGTCGAGATAATGATGGAAGGGATGTAATTTTTTGTTTGATAAAGTGGAGTTTTGTCAAGTAAAAGAGTGTAAATCTATAGTTGTACCTCATTTGAAACCCATCACTACTTACCATGTATCATCTACAGTCAATGAAATTTCAAGCATTAATAATTTGATATTTATGGTGAAATTGATGGTGGAAAATGGTGTTGTGTGTTTCTTCATACGTTATCTAGGAAGGAGATATTATGTTTCAATATCAATTGCTAGTTGTTTCCATTATTGTCTACAACAACCTTGAGGTTGATTTATACCATTCTCAAAACCTATTTCCTTATTCATTCATACATTTCTCAGTACCATTGTTGATAGTGTAAATATGTATTATTTTCAATGTGATTTGAACCCTTGTGCTCCAGCTTAAACCATTGAAATATACTTATCATATAATAAGTCATTCTAAGTTACCATTGACTGAGCATTCTCATCAAAATAAACATTTGTGTTGGAGAAAGGATGATACCCTAAAAGCACTTACTACTTTGATGAAGGGTTGGGGTTTATTCCTTATAGATGGATGGGTGAATGTTAAAGTAGAGAAAAATAAATTATGTCTAACCCTTATGATTTGTTGTGATTTCATAAGTATTCATCTTCACAACAAGGATACCTATTAAAATCCATCCAAAACAAACACTTGTGATACATGTTATTAACCTCCTATAGCTTGTCCACACATGTCATCAACCTCCTTCGACTTGTTTACCTTTCTTCCAAGTGTTGAGTGCTTTGTGTCATAAAACATCACCCACTTCCCATCAAGGCATTTCATTTGGTATTATTGGATAGTAATTAGGTTCTAATTAAGACTTT
>JARHVA010008954.1:0-62500 GCA_037957365.1 Torreya grandis | reverse complement strand
AAAATAAATGGTGTCTCATCATAACATGACACCTCCTCCAAACTCCACATGCATAGGCAGGCTACAAACATCATTAAAAATTTAAAATTTACCACCTCATAGAAATCTTCCCATACTTCCTTAAAATTATCCTCCTATCTGACTTCAATCTATTGAATCCCAGCATTAGCCAAAAAATTGACCATTTCATTAGCCTCCTTATAACAATGCGAAGACTTCCAATTATGAAATTTCAAAGACATCAACCCATACTTTCTCAAGGATGTTACTCAAATTCTAAGATCTATCCCCTAATTTGGATAAGGCTTAAATGATGACTAGAGAATGGCCTTAAATTTCTCAATTGGTTACACCACACTCAAGGGTTATATTAATACCTGCCACCAAGGCTTAGGCTTGAGCCTCATTATTGGTCCTATCCAATAATTTGATAGATGTTTCTCTAATGTGAGAGCCACTATAATCCCTAATCACACAACCTGACCTAGAAGCACCTAAATTCCCTTGACAAGTTCCATCAAAATTAATTTTGAACCACCCTAATGGTGGAGCTTGCCAAGCAATACCATCCCTATTCTTTTTATTAACTTTTCCATTTCCATTCATGATTGACCCATTCTAACTCCCACGCATCCTCATATCCCAACTAGATAAACAACCTTGATTTCATTGAACCTTAGCAAAGACCACTTTTGAAATAAACACCTCTATGTCCTTCAAAACCACTGAAGGAGGCCTCTCTTTACCTTGGAAAATTATTTGATTTCTCTTATGCCAAATCATCCAAATGAGAATAGATGGGCTTACCCTATAAAGATTGTTCAAATATTTCTTTAAATCACCCATAGGCTAAGAAGCAAAGGCATCTAATAAAGAAGATGACCAAACCCACACCCAACCCAATTTACTACAAAGCAACGCCCAACAAACCACTGTAAAGGGATAATTAAAAAGAACATGATTTATTGATTCTTATTATTATTTATATAAGAAGCAACTAGATGACCCTAAAAAACCAACCTTCATAGCTTATTATGCATTAGAATACGAGCTTGAATTTCCAACCAAGCAAAGGCACCAATATTTTGAACACCCTCTTTACACTAACACAATAGATGAGGCAAAGATAGAACCAAATCTACCATTTCAACCATTTTATAACTAATTTTGACTAAATAAGTTCCAGTTTTAACCCTAACCCAATGAAACTCATCCTGTTTGGAATTAATGAAAAATTTTCTATGCTTCAAATAACTTGAAAGATTGATACATTGAGCTTAAATCATAAGGAAGTTTGCCAAACTCTTCCAAACCCAACCACTAACACTACCATTGATTTGAGGCTTAGATAGTCTACTACTTTAGTATGCCACACATCAACCAACACTAATCTTATTTCGATAACCTTAGTTGAATCTACAATAGGCTTATGTCCATTCCAAGAGTCAAACTAGAAATCAGACTTCATACTAATGTTGAGCATACAAGAGACATGATCATCAATAATATGTATACAACTTAGCATAAATTCCACATTTATAAACCTTTTAGGGGGATTAGTGATAACCAACCATGCTTTCCAGTCTATCAAATCCTAAATATACAAATAATCTTACACCATAATGCCTCTAGTTTTTCAACCATTTTACAAACCATATTGACCCCAAGCATTGCATTTTTAGGCTAAAAATATTTTATCTCAACCCCTCCCAAATTACTATGTTTACACATATTATCCCATATAAGTTAAGGGATTTAATTTTTATCTATAGTACTGTACCATAGGAAATCATTCATGATTTTATTGAGGATCTTAACCACCCTTTTGGGAGGTTGCAACACTAAAAAATAGTAAGTAGGAAAGACACTCAAAATAGACTTGATCAAGGTGATTATGCCAACCAAAGTTAGCCACCTTCCTTGATATGAAGATAAACATACCTTAAATTTATTGATCAAATTCTCAAACTAGATAAACTTATAGCCTCTTTCGAAGATAGGTATCCCAAATAATTACTCGAAATGGAACCTCTTTTGAAACCCAGAGCCCCTAGAATCCCAAGTTTCTCATGAACTTCACAATAAAAAAATAGATCTCAAATTTTGCTTAACAAACTTTTTGCCCTGAAGCCTTTTCATAACTTAAAAGTAGATTTTTCATTTACAAAACCTCTTCCAAAGATTCCCTAAAAAAATTAAAGGTATCATCCACAAACTTATGATGTGATAAACTTTCCATTTTTTTAAAATTTTTAATACCATGTAATATGTCTTCCTTCATTTCCTATTGCACTTAGCAACCCAAAACCTCAGCAAACAAAATAAAAAGGAAAGGGGACAAAGGGATCTCCTTGTCACAAGCCTATGGAGTCCCCAAAAAAGCATTATGGATATCCATTGATTAAAATAAAGAATTTTGGCCTAGACACATAGCTAGACACCCATTCACAACAATCTCTCCCAAAGTTGAATTTAATCAAAACTTTGACAAAAAATCCCAGTTTATTCGATCATATGATTTGGTAATGTCCAATTTTACCATCATCCTTGTTTGGATATTATGGGAAAGGAAATGGATAATCTCATGATACATAATTATTCCTTCTTCGATGTTTTTACCAAGCACAAAACCCACTTGCTCTTGGAAAATCAAATAATCTAGAAGTAATTTGAGTTTGCTAGCCACCGACTTTGAAATTATCTTATACACAACCTTACACAAAGAGATGGCATGAAAATTATTGAAACTCACCTAGGCATCACCTTTAGGAAAGAGAAAAATTAATGTTACATTAAGATCAAGGGCCAAATTTTGTCTAATACATTATTCTTCCACCATAGCCAACACATCTTTACCTACAATCTCTCAAAAAGATTTAAAAGCGTCATCAAAAAGCCATCTGAACCCAAAGCTTTATCTTTATCAAGTGATAAAACCACCACCCAAACTTCCTGAAGAGTTAAATGGGCTATGAGTATATTATTATGATCCTCTAAAATAAAATTAGGGATAGCCTCTAAAAAGCAATTTCACGGTTCCACCTACTACACTTCCTCCCCTGCTAAAAGAGATTTGAATAAAACCATTGCTTTCCTCTGAATATCATCTTGAGAATCCACCCATTCTCCATTACTTGAATGAATGTCCAAAATCTGAGAGACATTCATTTTGGCTCTAACTGAATTATGAAAGAAGGCCAAATTCTTATATCCTTCTTTTAACTAGCTAAACCTAGATTTTTGTTTCCAATATATTTCTTCCCTGAGAAACAACTCCTTATAATCTTGCAAGGGATTTTTTTCTTTTGTAAAATCCCAAGGATGGATCCCAAATTTATACACTAACTCATTCACACTATTCAGATTTACTTCCACCCTAGCCTTTTCTAGAAAAAAATTCTTGAATGTATTTTATTCCATTATTTGAGCTAATGCTTAATGAATTGTAATTTTTTAGTCATTTAATACATCAGAGATTCCAACTAAGGAGGACAATTTTAATACCAAATCTTAAAATTTTGATGGAGGGAAGGATTATGGATCCACATCAATTCAAACTCAAAAGGACACTAAATTGATGGATGATCCACTTTCACATAAATACAAATAAGAAAATGATCCAAACTAAAAAAAGAGATGAATGAGAAATCAACCAACCAATTAGAAGAAAGCCAAAGAGGATTGATGAGAAACCTATCCAATCAATCTGATATATTATAGTAACCTTCCTTCCTATTATTCTAGGTAAACCAACCTAATAACAATTCATTGCCCCCATTTTCTTTATAGAATTTGAAATAGCATTTAAATCTTCCCCCCACCAAAAGCTTCTCCTCAAGATACCTAGCCAACAAACAAGCAAGATCCTACCAAAGTTGAGATTTACAACCCAATTCTTTGGGACCATACACATTGAGTAGTAGTGACTTGATATCACAAGAAAAGATAGACACTCTACATAGTTTCAAATTAGACCTATAATCTAATAATTCTACAAAAACATAGGTTAAGGCCCAAATAACCACCATGCCACCTATGGCACCAACTGCCTCCATAAAAAAACCCTTCCACCTAGTCCAACTATTATGCATGACAATCTCTACTTCTAAATTACTCATTTTTTATTCTTGCATAAGGAGAATACCAAGATCCTCTATAAAAAATAGGTGTTTCACTAAACACCTTTTGTTAGGGGCATTTAAACCCCTAACATTCTAGGAAATAACCTTCATTCCAATAGAAGGAGATCTTCCACCCCCCAACTTTCCAATATCAAAAAAGAGTTCTAGCATACCTTGCTTACCTCCAAGAACTTTTCTTGCCATTTTTTTAGCACTTGATTTCCTTCCTTTCTTATTTTAGGGTCCCAATTAGGATGAGATAAAGAACATTACACCTAAGTAATATACAACACTTATCTATAATTCAATTATTCCTCAAACTCCTCTTTATCCTTAGCCTTTGAACCACTCTCCAACCCTTTGTCCTTGTCTTTTATAACCTTCAGAACCTTGTCCTCCCTCCAAAACCTTGTCCTCCCTGCCCATCAAGCTTAAGCATGGACATTAAAAGTACTGATTTGGATTCAATGTATTTGTAACCTTTGAGCATGGTTTCTAGAGAGAGTGGCCCACCTTCATCCATGTTTTGTAAAAGTACCTTCATATTTTCTATTTATAGGACCTTCTCCCATATCCTTAATGAATAAGCCTTGCCACCTGCTCTAATTACCTTGGATGCTTCTACCTCCTCCATCATCTATTTGATCTTTTTAGGATCCCAAAAGGGAAGAACCCAAGCCTTATTCATTTTTGTCAATCTGAAGATAATTCTACAATTTTTCTAAACATACCTCAAACAATAATAAAAACAACAAAAAATGAATTCTCTTAATGTAAACATTATGAAACCAAACTTGATCATTTACTTTGATAAAAATACTCTATAAAATATCGTTATCTAAATCAATCAAAATACTTACAAGAGCATAGGAATCTAAAACCCCTTCTATCAAGATTGGGTCAATTTCTATGAACTCACCCAAAGAACTACCCAAAGCTTGCAAACACTCTTTACTCTAATATTCCAAAGGAAGCCCAATTAAACAAATGAAAACTAGAAATAATTTATTGTGAGCTGACAAAGGATTAAAATTTAAATTCCATCTTTATAACCAAAAACCCACTCCACCAAGCAACCACTAGTGGAAACTAAGAATATTCTCAAAATTTTATGTAGAAGCGTAAAGAACAACAATAAAAAATTTGGGTAAGAAACTAACCTTGGTTTCACTCCCCTAATTCTTACACAACTAGGCTTCCACTTCTCTAACTTCTAGCCATTTACTAACACTTTTGATAATTAGGGCATGCTCTGATAGGACGTGTAAATCATCTGAGAAGTTTTTTGATTCCCAAATCAATTTGACAATTTCCCCAATCATCAATCCTTCTAATAACCTACTCTTTCTTGATTCATTCTAATAGAGTTTGGTAGTTTGCCCTAGTGATTTAATGAATACCCACTTCTCCCTAATAGGAAATTTGTTGACACTAGCCACCTCTTTTTGAACTATCATCCCCAAGAGTGGAGGGAATCATTTTGCCCAATCTTCTTGTGCCTCACTCTTATTAGATGAAATCACATCTTCTTGACTAGACCAATTTCAAACCCTAGATAGTCCTCTTCCACCTTGATCTCTACCTCCACTTCTTTAATCTCCTCCTTATGCCCATGAAAATTGTGACTGACACCCACAAAATTGCCTTTCCCACCCTATTCTCACAATCCCCATCCTACGCAAATCTCCACTTGCTCCACCTACTCCACTTGCTCCTGCTCCCATACCCCATTTATCCAAGAAAGGGGTTTCTTACTTAGATTGAATCTATACCAATTTTTATGTGATGCCTTTTTTAAATATTCCATTATCCTAATTCATGTCATTGAATGTTATGTTTTCACTTATCTTTTATAATTATATTTTTTCTTGCATATATATTTTTTTTATTTTTTATTTTTTAATTATTATTATTATTATTATTATTATTATTATATTAACACATTATATGTATATTATATTTTTAGTACAATAATATGTATATTTTTTGAGAAAATTGAGATTTTGTAAAGGGAAAGAGTGTAAATCAACAGTCATAACTCACTTAAAACCCATGATTTATGACCAAATCTCACCCTTTATGTACGGAGTGTTAATCAAGAATACTTTTATGTTTATTAGTGGAGGTGAAAGTGTAAAATGACATTGTGTGTTTCTTCATATGATATGAAGATGAGTTGTGCAAGGATAAAACATTTCAATTCATGGTGGGGTAGATGCATGATAGTGGAGGAGATTAATGCGACACTTTAAAAAAATTAAAAATAGGTTAACATGGAGAGAATTTTAGAGACAATTGGAAAAATAATTTTATCATAATGTAACAATATGAATTGTGGCATTCTGAATATAGTTGCTAAATATTTTTTTTTCCAATACCCATATGAGAAAAATATGTAAAATTGACACATTTATGACAAAGGCATGGTAACATTTTTGTGAAAACATAAGGAGACTACATGTGTATGGACAAACTTTTTTGTTTTGTAAATAAATGAATTTTTGTATGTAATTTCATATATAGATAGAGGAAATTTCAAAGCTTCTTGAGAATATTTTTTATTAATTTTTTAATGTGTGTGTGTATTTTAAATAATTTTACAAGTCAAAATAGATATAAAATTGAAATTTCAAGTGTATGAACACAACCTTTTGACCTTAACTTCATGTTTTTTTTTTCAAATCTTAACCAATGATGTGTAAATTATTGAGATATAAGTTTTATACACTTTATATTGATATTCAAAAAGTTATATAAGTATTTGTAAATATATATGTATATACCATAATGAGTTATGTTGTGTAGAAAGCAAGTAATAATTTAAAATCATAGATTAACATTAAAAAAAAAAAATTATACATTCAAAATCTATATTCTCCCCTATACAAACCCATATGTATATTTTTTAAATAATGAAATATGCTTGGTTAGACATGTCCACAAAGATATAAAAACACATAAATTTCTTAAAAGTCATGCTGGATGATACATAGTAGGTTTTAGGGAAGGTTAAAACCCCCCAAGCCTAAATTCAAACCAATTTTGATGGAAACTTAAAAATTCAAAGAAGAAGTCTTTCACATTTTTTGAATTGAATATTAAAATTTGAAAATTTTGAAGGAAAGGGTGTATTCCCTTTGATAAATGACATACACACTATGTAGTAAAAAGAGCGTAAACCCTTAATTTTGAATGTTTTTTGTGTTTGGTATTGTTTATTTGTGTTGTTAAGTATATAATTAGTAAAATAAATGTAATAAAAAAGTAGTGTGACTCTGCATCTTAATTTATATCACCTTTTAATTTAATTTACATTTTATATTCTTATACTTAAATTGATTTTACTAAATATAACTAATTAGGTCACTCTGAATATTTTGAAATTGATTATAGAGTTGCAAGAGTTGCCATTTAGAATATGGTTTTTAAAAATTCATCTAGTCAATACATTGTTTTACTAAGTTCAGGATTGGAAAGTGGCTAAAATATTTAAGTTATTAAGATTTAATCTTAGGTATAGATTTCAATAGTTGAGATATATATAGGGATCCATATATACAAATAAGGGCTCAAGTATGGATTCATCTAGATAAAGATAGGGTCTATGCTAGTTCATGAATGTAGCATCAATGTAATATGATGGGATGGAAAATGCACAAATGCATCAACCTATCATGACTAATATATAAAACCCTTGATAAAAATACAAAAAATTCACATTCACTTATTTCTTTTCACTTTCAAGTATCTCAATTTTATGGTGTCTATCATCTAATAAAGTAAAGATAAAGGAAGAGGTGGGTTGTGGGCCAAAACTCTTGGTCACTTTTTACCACCAACATTTTTGTATACCTATATATCTTTTCACTAATGAGTATTAGGAGAGAGAGATATATAAGAGAGTCACTATAGTAACCCCATCTATTGATTTAAATATAGAGTGAGTATTACCTTACAAATTTTTAGGACCACGAATGTTTATTTCACTGAAGAATATAAATAACCTAGATCATGAGATCATTAAGACCCAATTTTAATTCCAAAATTATTTATGTTATTTTTTATTAATGGGTCTATCAATACACATAAATTATTTACATCTATCATGCACACTATAACTAACCCATAGTCATGATACAATCACTCCTACATGACATCTACCACATACCTAGTACTACATCTAGGTATGTAGTCACTCATACATGACATCTACCTCTAATCATGTTACATTCACTCATATTATACATGAATGGAGTTAATCACCCTAGTATACTTCATTTAGAATAAAATGAATAAAAACACCATTCAAGAGTCATCCTAAAAAGATAAGGGTCCATTTCAAGACAAATGTTAGATGTGGTCAATCCTCATTATCCATAATCACACCCTCGCTAATCCTAATCATCCCTAATCACTTCCTCATTACTCCTAATCATCACTAATCACTCCCTCATCAACTTTTATCATCCCTCATCATCCCTTGTCACTCCATTATCCTTCATTAGCCCTCATCATCCTTAATCAATTCCTTATTGAACAAAATTATCCCTTATCATCCCTCACCATCCCTAATCTCTCCCTAATCAACCATCATCATCCCTAATCATCACTAATAACTCCCTCATATTCCCTCATCATCCTTAATCATCACTAATCATTCCCTCATCATTTCTTATTATCCCTAATCACACCCTCATTGACCCTCATCATCCCTAATCACTCTATCATAGTCCCTCATTATCCCTCATCATCGCTAATCATTCCCTCATCAACCCTCATCATCTCTTATCATCCATAATCAATCTAACATTATCTCATCATCTCTCATCACCCATAGTCACACACTCATTTTCCCTCATTATACATCATCATACATAATCACTCCTTCATTAGTCCTCATTATTCCTCATCATCCCTAATCATCCCCTCATTATCCCTCATCATCCCTATTCACTTTATAATTATATGTCATTGTAATTCATCATTTTTAACTACTCCCTCCTTATCCCTCTTCATTCCTCATCATCCCCAATCATTCCCTCATTGGCCTTCATCATCAATAATCACTCCCTCATCAAAACTCATCATTTATCATTATACTTAGTCATCATTTATCATCCCTCATTATCCCTCATTGTCCCTAATAACTTTGTAATAATACCACAACATCCCTAACCATTCCTTCCTCATCCCTAATCATTACATCATTTTCCTTCATCATCCCTAATCACTACCTTATTGACCCTCATCATTTATCATCATTCTTATTCACTCCCTCATCATCCCCTATCATCCTTCATCACTCCCTCATAATCCTCATCATCCCTAGTCAGTCCCTCATTTACCCTCACTATCCCTCACCCATATATAATTAGTCTCTCACTATCCCTCATTATCCCTAATTACTCCCTCATCATCCTTAATCACTCCCTCATCAGCCCTCATTATCTCTGATCACTCCTTCATTTACCCTCATCATCCCTAATCACTTCTCATCATTCTTCCTCATCCCTAATCACTCTTACTCATATCTCATCATCAATCATCAACCCTAATCACTCCCTCATCAAACCTCATCATCCTTAATCTCTCCATCATTGACGCCCATCCTCCCTAGTCACTCCCTTATCATCCTTAATCACTCCCTCCTCGTCCCTCATCATCCTCATCATCCATAATCATCCCATCCCCATCCCTCATCATACTTAATCACTCACTCTAATACCTTGATGGTGGGTGCAGTGGTTTCCCACTTATGTTTGATTAGATTCTATTATAGTTTTGAGTATTTGCCAAGGGTTGGAAAAATCAATTGAGATAGAATGATGTATTCATCTATGTTCCATCTCATCATATTACATAGATTTTACATTCATGTTAACATAGTACTTATCTCTATAATTCATCCCCATATTTATCAAAACTAATGACACCCATACTTGAGCTTAGAGATTAATAACTCTAATACTTTAGTCAGTTTCTAATCCTAAAATTTTGAACACTAAGTATTGACCAAATTGGATTTTGAAAAAATATCTTCTAAATGGCAACTCCTAAATCTTTGGAATCAATTTTAAAAGACATAGAGTGGCCCTAATTTGTTACATTTAGTAAAATAAATATATACTCAACAACATAAATAAATAAATAGCAAACATAAAAAAAACATTCAAACCCAAAGCATGTATGTCATTTGTAATGCTTAGGGCAAACACCATTTAGCAAAGGGAATACACCCTTTATTTTTAAAATTTAAAATTTTAACATTTCCTCTAAAAAATGTGTTCAAAGGGCATACACCCTTTACTAAAACGTGTACACCCTTTATGAAAAATGGTGTTTTCCTTTTCGATCCTTGACCAAGATAATTGATATATGTGATATGGTTGATTTTTTAAAAAGGGCATATGTCCTTTTAAAATTGTGTATCCCCTTTGCAAGAAATGAGAATTTTTTTTATGAATTTCATGTTTTTTACGCCGAACTTCATGCATATACATGATGAGTTTGATCAATTGTGAAGTGATGAAATATTTAAAGGTGAGCTATGCAATGATGGTGAGGAAAAATGATAGGTATTTCAAGGGATATTTGATACAAAAGGTCCCAATTTATACACCAAACCTAGATTCAAGGTATATAATGGATTTACATGACTTGCACCCATTTGAAAGGGGTCCATAACTTTCTACATGGTAGCTTCTTTGATTGGTCATTTTATATTGTTAACAGTGGGGGTGGGATGTTATAGGATATTATTTGATTGTGGAAGATCTCCACATCATATTTGTGGCTATAATCAATACTATAATCTCCATTTAAATACAATAATTAGAAATGTAACAAGTTATAATTGTATTTAGTATATCATAAACATAGCTATAATATATTTTAATTTTTACTTTTTTTATAAGAGTAAACACTTTTGACTAGAGTTATGAATTTGGAAACACATATCTCTTGATAAAATAGCTTTTATAGAATCAAGTTCTGGGACACAAGGAGGGGCCTAGTCCCCCAAACCCATAAAGTAAACAATAAAACCCAACACCACAACCCTAACAAATGACAAGTGAAAATAAGAGATCCCATACCTAAAAAACATTATAAAGAGTTATAATCAACAAAATATTCTTCCAAAGAGGGATAAAAAATAAGATACACCCAAAAAAAGGTATAAATCATACAATAAACTCACAACAAACATGCAACTAATTGATATCATGCTCACTACAAATATGTGGCTAACTATCAGCAAAAACAAAGCTTATGTATAGAGAAAACCAAACCCAAATAAATATATCTACTAATGAATACAAATCAGTTTTTCCCCTACATAGGAGAGAATATCATCCAAATTTTATTTCAGGCCATCTGAAATGACATTGAAGAATCCATCCATAGGTATTCATCCTCTATTTTTATCCCTTTTCAATTAGTAGTAGATGATACAGAGTAGGTACCCATAGTTTCAAGTGAGGTATAGCTATCGATTTACATCATTTCAATTTATAAAACCCCACTTTACCAAAATAATAAATTAAACCATCCCATTTGACATAATGTACACCTTTAAGGCAACTATATATATATATATATATATATATACATACATGGTTTTTGTGTGTGTGTGTGTAACTATACATGATAAATTTTTGATATCTCCACTCCATAAATAAGTTCATTGGATCGAAAAGAAGACAAAAATATTGATACAATTTCTCCTTCATAATATAATGATGGAAAATAAGGCCACATGGAGGTTTCATAAAAGTGTTAAACTGATTAAAAAATAAGTCTTATCAAACCACATTTTATAATATTTATGTGTTTAATTGAAATAATTTTCAATGTTTATGAAAAGGTTGAAATGTCCTACCTGAGATTACTTTAAAGGTAGTCAACACCTTCAATAATGCATCATTATTATTATTATTATTATTATTATTATTATTATTATTATTATTATTATTATTATTATTATTTGAGTAATTTAAAAGTAAAATTTGACATATTTTAAAAGTTATTTTGGATTAATCCAAGTATATATCCCAGGTCTTTGTGTGGGCCTAGGTTTATAATATTGATGTCTCTATGGTTATTTGTTGAAAGTGTCCATGGGAACTAAGGGAAATGGAATTTAGGTGAGTGATCAAAAAATATTTTTTTCTCACCGCTAGCTCAAATTATTAGGCCCATAATTTAACATCTTTTCAGATGTTTAGGATTAAACAAGGTACACTTATAGAAGTGGGTCATGGGCGTGGCCCTGGGTCTATAATATATAGGGTGTGTTATACTTTATTCACATGGAGAAGTATGACCCACATCTCAAAGTGTCCAATAAACTAAATATAAATGGAACCTAGATCAATGATTACATATTGTGTGTTTCTCACCACTAGACAAATTATTTATGCCTAAATCCTTAGGTCAATGTTTAAACATACATTATTATGAATTTGAGGAATCAGGTGGAATTTGTAGAAAAGGGAAAGATAAATTACTTAGGAGATGGATGTGAAAAAGTCTACACTTAGTTTGGAAGAGAATATCTTATGTAGGGACTGGTCTACAATTAACTTGACGATTCAATGTGATTACATATGCTTTAAAATTTTGTGGGGAATAATCTAAATGTAGATAAAAGATGTAAATAAAAACATTGAATAATAGTAATAGTAATATTAATAGTAATAGCAATAGCAATATCAATAGCAATAGTAATAGAAATAGCAATATCAATAGCAATAGCAATAGCAATGGCAATGGCAATAATAATAATAATAATAATAATAATAATAATAATAATAATAATAATAATAATAATAATAATAATAATAATAGCAACAAAAAACAACAAACTTTCAACTATTGAATTCAACATGTACCATAGTATAGCGGGTCTAGATGATAGCCACCTTGGAGTTGATGTCAACAACATCACCTCTACAAAAATATTTCTCTACATCAAAGATTGAATGATGCTAAAATATGGGACACTTATATAGGTTATTATGACCAAGAAAATATTATGAATGTTGGAAATATAAGCTTAACATTATATGTATTTAATATTTGTAGCTTTATTTATTATTTATTTTATTTTTATAAATAAAATGGCTAGTTTATTTAATACTCCATCATATTTTATGGATTAAGGATAGTCCATCACATTTGATGCACTAGGGAATCTTTTAGATGAAGCTAAAAATAATCTATAAATAAATGTTTCAAAGATAGTCCATCATATTTGAAGTATTAGGGAATATTTTAGAGAAGGTTATAAATAAATTTATTGGGGCCATTTTTTAGAGTAAAAAGTAGAAAATGGAAATAAAGAGAGAAAGAAGAAGAAAGGTAATAAGCCTAGAGTATAAGAAGTAATTCCGTCACGGTTTGGAACCTCAATTAAAAAATATTAGACCATAAAGCCTTCAAAATACACAAATAATACTTTTAAAAAAATACAAAAATAATTCATATCTATATTAGATTTCAACCAAATAAAATTAAAATAAACAGTGAAAATAATGATAACACAATCTCAAAAATAAATATGTTACAACATCAAATCTGTAGATATCAACTTTGCTAAGTTACAGTGTTTTCAAGTATTCTATCTCCCGAAAAACTCTTACTCTTTCTCCCTAAAAGTGTCTTTTCATAATCATATGATCATGCTTATATAAGTACAATGCCCACATACTTACATTAAATAATTTTAGCCTACTAAAAACATTAACACACTCAGTGTGTCCTAAACATTAAATATCTCCACATTGCCAAGGCACAATAACATGTTAGAGCTTAATGCATGACAAAATATGTTGCACATATTATCAAATGAATTAATTTTATCTTTGATAAATTTTTGAATTAAATATCCATATAATCATCAATAACTCCTCTCATAACAAATCACAAATATATATAAATTTGTGTCATCACAAATCTATGAAGTTAACAATTATCATGAAACATTTATGCTATAACTCTTATGTATTCTCAAGAATGATATGGAACTCTATTGTGGTCTCTTCAAATGATCTGAAACTTAATGCATAGTTACACAATGAAGATCCAATTTCCTTAATAAATCTCCCCTACTCATATGTCTCTATGGTAAAGAATCATCTCTACCAAACACCCTATCTCTCAAGAGATGTCACAAATTGATGAGAACATTTTAGAAATCTTTGTACTACTATAGAATAATTAAATATTAATGCCACAACTTTCACTAGGATTTATAGCCTCTACAAGATAATAAATAGATATAGCTATGGAAAAAAGACATGCATAATAATACAAACACATGTGTGCTTGTAGGTAACACAAACTTACACTAGACACATGCATACTCAAATGATCTGTAAACTAGGTCGATACTCAACACTAACCTTCACCAACACAAACCCTTTCAAGTCAATTTGTTTCCCTCAAGTTCTATGCCATATAAAAAACCTCAAATTTTATTTTTATATGTATTCCAACTATTAAGACTATCATATATAAGATATAAAATAAACTTCCACACTTTAAACATGATACTAATCCATACATGAATATAACTAAAATGTTTGCATAGATTTACAATACCAAATATGAAGTTCTTCAACCATTAGGGTTGGATCTTGAACTCTCTTAAATGTTTGTGTATTAGCCTAGTTGCAAGGAATGTTAATATGCAAGCAAAGGAAACAAACACAATAACCACAAAGAGAGATAGCACAAGACATATCTTGGAGAAACTCAATGTCTGAAAATTTTAGCAAAAGTGAAGCCACGCTTCCTCATCTCCACTATGTTCTACAATTTATAAGCTTTTTTCCATCTTGGGATTACATGTAAAATAACCTCATGGGATCATATACTCATAATGATATCTACAATATTTAGTTGAATATTTGATTCTAAAGAAAGGTATAACTACTGAACTCAACCTTTTTTAGTTGTTTAGTCTTCAAAATAATCACCTATAATCAAGCAATAATGAGAAAATAATAACAAAGACTCAAACTTGCATGTACATAATGTGAATCCAAGTAAAATACATTCTATTGTAATTTTTTTTGTTTTTTTATGTCTCTACTCCTTCTCTTCTATTCTTTTTGAATGAAATATATAGGTTTGTACTTATACACAATAATACCTCTTAGAAGCATTCAAGAAGTCCAAGAGTCAAAAATTGAAGTAATACACCTCATGTCCTTTTACCTTCCTATGCATCTATCTCATGTAATATACCATGTAAGACCAGTATTTAAGCTCCCATACTCTTAAATTCCACCTAACACCTAAAATAAACCACTAAGAAGCTAAAACATCAAAAAAAATTCAAATTCTCATGGTTTCAACTGAATCTAAAGTCTAACAGTCTTGGTTCTGGAGTTTAATAGTCAGGATCCTAGGAAACCCCAGAGCTAGAGTATGCCAACTTCAAATGGTCATAACTTTTGAATATGACTTTAGAAATTAATGACATTTTTTTTGAACTTGTCTAAGAAGATAGGTAAATGCCCTCATAATTTGGACATGCACATGTATAGATAGGGTAGATGGATGCCTAGAACTAATGTCATCCCATTTATATATGGGGTTTGACCTACTGAAAGCCATTTATATCAATAGAGCCCCTCTGCCCTCCCCATTTCCCTATTATGACATAGAAATATAAGTCTATAGGGTGGGTTACAACCCCCTTTCTATCTATGGGTGGTTGTATTTGGGGGGATTAAAATTTTAACCAGATAGGGATAAATTCATTACTAGATACCAGATACCCATCTTATAGAATAGAAATTAGGGCCTGATTAAAGATTAGAAATATGATTAAATAGGCATAGAAATAAGGATAGGTTTATTACTTGATTAGGTCTTAGACTGGACTAGATTAAGTAGGTTCATAACCACCCCCACCTCATCTTACCCCACTTTGAGTGACGAGATATGTCACCAACACATCCCTTACCTCTCCCCCAGCCCAACCCACCCATAATATGACTACCTCTATATCTAAGGGATAGAGGGTCTATAGAGTGGGTTGGGGGGGGGGGGGTGTGCAGGGAGGGCCAACATGGGAAGGAAGGGGGGAAAGGATAAATATCTATAGTTGCCAACCCAGCCCCACTATGTCTAGATGGCCCCCAAAACCATAGATAGGGATAGAGCATAATTTATAGTTTATATAGAGGGCCAAAAAAATAGATATTTGGGGGAGTTATGGGGTTCTCTATATCTAGTGATAGAGAGGTGTCACCATATCTATGATCCAATCCAATATATATAGGGAGGGGAAGCACCACCCCCAACCATATAGAGTTGAGTTTAATGGGATCTATATTGGGGGGTGTCCTACCCCATATCATATATAGATAGGGGGTTTTTAAGGGGAATCTAATTATGTAATTAAAAATTATATTTTGAAGCAAAAAATATGTTGTTTTATCCCATACAATAGAAACTAACAATTTCTAGGTTTCAACATTTCACAAATTACACATATTTGACAATTAGTTGTTTTACCAACTAAGTTGGATGATAAATATGATCAAATTTTTTATCAACAAAGGTGACGTAAAAAAACACAAAGATAATTTCCTAAACTAATATGTTTTAGTTAATGTAAAACTCTCATGAACCCGTATATTCTTGCATTAAGAAGTATTTCTATGTAGTAGCATATAAAAAATACAATTTTTATCATATTCATTTTTTAAGTATATGTGTCTATGTGATTTTTATACAAATTTGTATGTGAGAATTTTATTTAAATTGTCTTATAACATACCTTAAAATTGGTATCAAGGCTAGATTAATCAATCAAGTTATCAAACTAGTTAAAGTATGGTGAGTATGAGTATAAAAAGTCTTATTAATTATCATATTCCTCAATGTGATGGAAAGAATTATGAGTATTGGAGCATCCATATGAAGACATTGTTCAGTTCTAAAGAGTTGTGGGATCTTGTACAAAATGGTTTTGTAAAACCATCAAATCAAGTTCTTATGGAGAATATCAAGAAGGATTCCAAGGCAATATTTTTCATCTAACATGTAATGGATGTGCCAATTTCCCAATGATTGTAACAAAAACAAGGTCCATGAAAGTATGGAATAATCTACAAAACTTAGATCAAAGAACCAAAAATTGGTAAGATTATACATGCCTAGAAGAGATTTTGAATAATTGATAATGAAATATTTAGATTTGATAAATGAATTTTTTACTTGTGCAACGAGTATATTTAGTCATGTGAGATCTCTAGGAGAGATATTATAATATCAATTAGTAGTTTAAAATAGTTTAATGGGTATTCCATCTAGATTTGACCCTAGTGTTGTATCTATTAAAGAGTCGTGAGATTTTTCAACAATTTTTATTGATAAGCTTATGGGGTATTTACAAATTCGTGAGCAAAGGTTGAATAGGGTAACTAGTTCTACCCTACAACATGTATTGAAATCATGAGTTTCAATCAGCAATAACAAAGTTACAAGAAGAAGAGGTGGCAATAATTAATGTGCAAGAGGAAGATGAATGACCAAAAATTTCCATGAAAGAGGAAGAACAAATACCAAGTTATCTACAAGTGGAAGAGGTAAAGACAACAACTATAACCATATTAATACATATGGAGGTTAAAGTTATGACAAATCTAATGTCTGATGTCATTGTTGCTAGATGTTTGGTCACTATGAAAATAAGTGTAGAAATAAGAATTTTGATATTAATAGGAAAAGTACAAACTTTTCAAGAGTAAATTAGGTTGAGACTAAAAATAGCAGTTCAATGTTTATTACTTGTGAAGAAGGTATAAAATGAGTGTGGGTTATAGATAGTGGTTGTAATAGTCACATGAATAGAATGAGGATATGTTTGCAAACATAGATGAATATATGAAATCAGAATTAAATTTCAAAAATGATAACAAAAGATGTCATCAATACAGGGAACATAAACATTAAAATAATGTAAGGAAAGAATAAGCACATCCCAAATGTGTATTATGTTATTATTCTTAAACACAATTTAATCAACATTTCACTTGATACAAAAAGGATATAAAGTTTATTTTTAGAATAATATATATGATTCTTGATAAAAATGGTAATAATAAATTAATTTCACAACTTCCAATGACAAAAAATAAAAATGTTTCCTCTAAAAATGTAAAATGATTTTTTTATTACTTTTAACAATATTATAAAAGATCAATCATAATTGTGGCATCTTAAATTTAGTCATTTGAGTTTCAAGTGTTTTCATTAAATATTTTGATATGCATATTTATGTCACCAATGAAGTGTTTATACCATCTCCTACATGATAAAAGGCTGGTAAAGAATGCCACATTAAAATCAAGTCTACTCACTCTACATTGTAGAATATTTGTGTTTAATTGAAAGAATTGTTAAACATTTATGAAAAAATTGAAATCTCCCACGTGAATTTCGTGTTTAAAATAGTCAACACATTCAAACATTCATTATTTATTTATTTTTCTTTTTATTTATTTTTTATTTTTTCATTGAGAATCTTTTTTAGTAAAATTTGACATCACAAATTTTTAATTTTTAATGTTATGCATGAATCTAAATTCAATGCAAAGATGGTTGACTTCAGATCACACACTTGGTGAAGCATGATCAATGGTATCAAACCTCCAAAATTACAAGAACTATTAGGTACTTGGCACATGAATGTGCAACTATAGGAATATCTAGCACAAAATTAGAAGTGTTCAATTTTGGTGTAGTTGCATTGGAAATTCCCTATGGAAATTGCTCACTCAATTTGGGCCTAGAAAATACAAGAAAAGCTTATGGAGTGGGTTTGGGATTCGTATGGGAAAATTATATTACTTGATGTAGTAGTTAACAGTTTAAATGGAGAGTTTGATTAGGAAGGAATACAAAAATGTTTTTGGAATAAAACCCAAAGTGTGAACAACTCTTAAAACCTGTTGTGTGAGAGAGATGAAATAAAAACACCCTTAAAGGTGCAACTACTGATAAGTACTGAAGCAAGAGAATAAGACAATAGATACACCAAATAAAAAAATTAAAGTAACCAAAAATAGGGTTTAATCTATCTACTATATTAATAAAATAAAAATATCAAGTGTTAAAACAAACATAAATATATTTATATTGAATCAAAATAATTAAAAAATGATTTAAAACAGTCCTAATAGCTTCAATTGTATTTATTCATACTTAAAAACATATGTTCTATAATTATAATCTATTTTTCTATATTATAGACTACTAATTTGTTTATATTTGTTGATTGTACAATGACATTCCAAAAAAAAAACCATATCTTATCCCTGTTGTTCTACCCCTAAGCTATTGTTGTATATATTCTTCTTACACTTTCTATTCTATTGCACATATTCTTTTTTAGACTATTGTCTATCTTTTTTTTCCTACAAACTATTGTTGATATGTATACCCTCTCTTATATTCTATTCTATATTTTTTATCTTCTTTCATATTCTAAATTTATTCTCCACCTACCACATAGTTTCCATCTCATTTGAAATGTTGCTGACAATTTCAAATTTCAAACTCTACATATTAAATGTTGTTTGGTGATTTCCTTGATATTAGAGATTTATGGATTCAAATAAAAGATTAATAGTGGTTGGTGAGGGAGGCAAGATTATAATATTTTAACACTCCTCTTTAATCTTGATCTTATTTATATGTTTTGTTGAATGTTCTTAAACCCATCAAGCATCTTGAAAATTGCCTTTAAATTGTATGTATGCCTCATGATCTTTTTGTACACTTTTGGATCTATACCATGAAATTTTAGAACTATCCTATGTATTTATAGATTTAGACTATGCACTTCTAGATCCAACCTATATATTTCTAGAGCCAACCTATGGACTTCTTTATCTAGCCTATGCATGTTTGAAACTAGCTTGTGAACTTACAAAGCTAGCATGTACATGCTCAGAGCCAACATATGAGCCTCTAGAGCCATTGTTTTTACATCCATGACCCTAATCTCTCTCTTAATTGTTCCAAACTATATTTTTACAAAGGATTAGTAAATAAGTCAGTGATATGCTACTCAAACTTGCAAAATTTAACTTTTATCTCACATTTTTCAATTGAATCTCTAATAAAATGATATGTGATTTCTATAATTTTATTTTTTCCATGAAAAATGGAATTCTTTGTCAATGTAATGGAAGATATGTTATTATAAAATATCATTGATGCTACTTATTACTCCTTATACAAATATGATAGGACTATTTTGATCTATATGACTTGACATGCTACTAAATTTGATTATATATACATAGCCTAAGTTGTGAAAAATTAAAATATAGTTTGTTTCTTTGAAGTCCATGAAATGGCTCTTGATCCAATATGACAAACATATTCTAATTTTCTCCTATCATCAATACTACCAACTCAATCACTATCTATGTAACCAACTAACTATAAGTCATATGTTACTACATACAAAAATCCATGGCTTCTCATGCAATCGACATACTTCAAGATCATCTTGCTTAATTTTTAATGTGTTTATTTTAGTGTCTTCATGAATCTAGAGACCAGGTTGATTGAATACATAATATATATTCTATTTTTAGTCAAATACATTATATTTCCCACCAAGATATTATACCATTTGAGATCCATAATGTTTCTATAATATTCCTTATATAATTTCAAACTTGTTTCAACTAGTGTTCATACTGGTTTGTTGTCCAATATCCAAGATCTCTCCAAAATCTCTATTGCATACTTGTCTTCAGATATTAAGATACCACTACCCATTTGTTTAAATTCTATGCCAAGAAAATAGTTTAACAAACCTAAATTAGTCATCTCAAACTCTCTCTTTACAGTTGATTTGAAATCTTCTATAGATTGATTTACATTTTCTATAAATATCAAATCATCCACATATAACACAATAATCAAAATACATTCTTTGTTTTCCTTACTATAAAATGTGGTTTCATTGTCATTTTTTCTAAAGCCACTACAAAACAAGTATGAATCTATTCCTATTTACCATGCCCTTGGTGCTTATTTGAGCCCATACAATGCTTTCTTTAGCATACATGCCTTGTTTTCATGCCTTAAAATCTCATAACCAAGTGGTTATCGCACATAAACCTTTTATTCTAACATGTCATTCAAGAAGATTGACTTGACATTCATTTGATGCACCTTAGATTCTGTTCAAAAACTATAATAGTGATTATGCTCAACATTTCTAGCCTTGATACGAGAGTGTATGTCTCACTGTATCACGAGAGTGGTTTTTGTTTTACAAAATTGACACTAATGACCTTTTTTCCTGTTAGAAGGTATACTAGGTCCCATGTTTCATTTTTATGTATAGCATGCATTTCCTCATCCATGGATTCACACCACTTGTTGTCCTTAATTTCTTCTTCAAAATAGATAGGACCAACTTCTAAAAATAGAGTAAAATTCATATTTTAATCCTCATTTTTTTCATACATTGACTTCTAATATATGTCTTGCAAACTCCTTGTTCTGCCTAAGTGTTGATTTGATTTAGAGTATGTTTAATTTTTCTCATGAGATTTTCCTTGATATCCTTGTTGGTTTTTTCCACTTAAAGAATTGGCTATTTATGAAATAAAACTCCAACTTGGTGAATTAATGGTTGTACCACTTACTCTTTAGTTTTAATAAAGGGTCCACTAACCCTTGTTTGTATTTGTTTCTCATCTTTTTATTAACACGTGTTTCATCCTCAATAAATTGAACATCTTGGATAATTTTTAACTCTTTTGTAATTGGATTGTATAGTCTAAAAGCCTTTGATTTCTCACTAAACTTGATGAATATGCCTTTTTCTACTTTTTCATCTCACTTTGATATTTTTTTTTTGAGTACATGTGCATATGCCACACATCCAAAAACTATAAGATGTTCAAAACTTATCATTCCTCTACTCCATGCTTATTTAGAGATCATATTCATAATAAATTTTTAGGACATATATTGAGAAAATATATTGGTTTTTTTATAGTTTCAATCCAAAACTCATTGGAAAATCCTTTGGCCTTTAGCATTCTTCTTATCATCTATTGGATGCTTCAATTATTTCTCTCATCTATACCATTTTACTATGGTGTATACCTCATTAGAAACTTATTATTATATGCCATTATCCTTGGAAAAAATCATAAATTTATTTGAAATATATTCTTCACCTCTATTAGTTCTCAAAATATATATGTAATGGCCACTCTACTTCTTAGCCATGGCCTTGAACTACTTGAATATTTCAAATGGCTCTGATTTATTCTTTAGAAAGTAGACCCATTTGTTCTTACTAATGTCATTTATGAATGTAATGAAATAATCATTCTTGTATAAGGAGGGGATCTTCATGAAACACACAAATATGGATGAACACAATTAAAAAGACTTTTTACTCTCCAAGACATGTTATTATCAAAATTTTCACCCTTGAGGGGGTTATTCAATACTCCTCACTTAAGTGATAGCATGGAGATACCTTTAGGCTGTGGATAGCCTAATAAATGAGGTAAATCTCTAGATAGGGATAGATCCATTGATTCTATCACCTTGAACTAATATTAGACCTATTATTTGCAATGGAAAATGATCCAGGCAATAATTCAGGCAACAATTCGGGTGACGGGTCCACCCCAATTGATGACAGAACTTCCAGGAGCCATAACTTTTGCATCATAGCTCCAATTGACTCACCGTTTGAACTGTTGGAAAGATAAAATGAGGATAATGTAGTGAGATGGCATGGAGCTATGATTAATGGATTTTGACACCTAAAAACCTAATGGAAGTGCCCCAAATTTTAATTTTATTAGTGCAGTCTAAAAATAGTAAGTTTCTAAAAATAGTAATTCCTTGAATTCTGTATTGTTGTAAATCATGGAAGTCAAACCTATTAATCTCCCTCAAGATTGGTGACCTTTCACATCCTCCTCCCACCTTCAAAACATGTATAAATGAAGATGTAGTCTGAAATGGAAATCAAACATCTCTTCTCAAAGATAGGCATATGTTTGGGTCTACAAATTTAGTGAATAAAACATCTCTTCTCAAAGATAGCATTATTGTTATTGTGTAGTTAATATTTTTTTAATTATATTTCAACCAAAGATTTTTGAGTTTTGGATCAGAAAAGGGTAAGATAAAATAAAAGTAATATAATATAGGGATGTGATGCACCAAATTAACATCCTCCACTTGAACATCATGCACTAAGAACATGAATTTGGCTTGAATATGATCACACTACTCAACAAGGACCTTCAAATATGAGTATATCAATATAGATTCCATAGACAATATATTGAATGAGAGAGTTGGTTAAGAGGTCTAATGAAAACACTAATGCCTAAAATCCACTTCCAAACCATGTAAGGCTACTTCAAACTCACCACGTGACATGAAAAAATACTATCCATTTATAAATAGGTATGAGAGGACAAATGAGAGAGAGTGAAGACACTAATGCTAGAATTCATCAATAATTACATAAGTACACTAGTTTCTAGCATATGAGAAGGTAATAATTAGCTTTATTCAACATTCAAAAGCATAGAAAAAGTGTTTAGTTGATCAAGCCTTCACCATACTCAGCCAAAGGATCCATTACAAGCCTTATAATGTTGTATATATAGGATAAAGTGAGAGAGCGAGAGAGAAACAGGCATAAGAGTAACTCCAATGACAAGTGTCACTATATCCAAGTTAGTTATAGTTCAATGGGATATTTTAAGATCATTTTTATCCATCTCCTTGGTATGTCTTGGCTACTTGATGATGATATTATAGAGGAAAGGCATATAAGAGACTCTTCAACTCCATAAATGACTCATCAACCTTATTTAAAACTACATATTCTTGGCCAAAGAGGATTTACAAGTTTGTGTTTGACAATTGGCATTCTTGATCAAGATTCCTTGATATCTCTAATTCCATACTAGGCCAATTCCATGTTTTTTTCCATCTTGGGAGAGAATGATAACTTAGTTTCCAACTTATTCATGTTGTAGAGGATCTACAATTTAGTCTTCCTAGTGTAAGATTGATCATCTTTCTTCTCTCAGGCTTAGTTAGACACTTGTAAACCATACTATCATTATGAATACCTCTTAAATTACCTTTAAAGTGTCATCATACATGATTATTTGGTCAAAAACACTTTTACAATGGTTAAGAAGATTTATAAATCTCAAGACTCTATAAACTAGCTTTAAAAGGTAGTTTTTAGGCCAAAAAATCTGTACATTTCTCCCACACATGATAATTTATGGTTATTTAAGAATATATTAGGTGTTTAAAGGTCATATAAGTGCTTATATAGTCATTCAAGGTAATTTTACGTCATCAAAATGACTTATATCTCAATTGACCTCTTAGAAGGGTTTAGAGATGGTTTAAAGTTACCAATCATCTATACGATGATTCATAAAGATGAGAGCATCAATACCTAAAATAATGAAATAAGTTTATAATAAATATCAGTCCCATTCCATGGCTAATATCTTTATTTCCCATGCAAAGTATCTTGCAATATCCAAGCACAAAATTGAGCCTTCTTGAGTTTCTCATAGTGCAAAATAGGGTTTGGGAGGTGATTGTCTTCTTAAAGATGATTCATAGAGAACAAAGGATTAATCAATGAAATAATGCCATGATATTAAATTGGGTAATCCTTTATAACATCTCCAAACACTAATTGTACCCATGTAATACCTCTATGGAATGCTGAGCTTAGAAAGATAGTATTTCGAGATAGTAAGACTATGTGTGAGACTGAGAGAGAGGTTTTAGCCTAAAAATGAAATTTTGATGCTTGGTTTGAGTTTTATATTATTTATTTAGGTCTATAAAACCCTTAAAAAAATTTTAAATTGGTAATTCATCTAAAATTTACTTCTTAAATGTTATGCAACTTGGTTTTCACACCTCGAGGGCTTATAAGCAATTAGGTTAGTCTGACCCTAATGGCCTTATTTGATGTTTATCTTCATCATTCCAAGGCTCCAATCATTGTGAAAACCTGTAATATGACTCCTAATTCCTTTATTATAATATAAAACCAATTCTCAATTATAAATTACATGTGTTCTTTACACTTTTGAAGATAGACCTAAAACTCCCAATTAGGCTTATAGGTATGTATTTTAGGGTTATTGAGTAATCAAAACTAACAATGAACTTTATGATTGTTTACATTTTATTACATATAATTATAACCTTATATCATACCCCAAAAAATTTCTCACTCTTCATAAGCCTCAACCTCATCTCAGAATGCATATCCTCTTCAACTTACTTAAACAAGCCTATAGGTATGCATTCCTTCTTGGCCTAACCTTTGTTAGTGTACAAGAATGGTTCTCCAACTAGATATTTACATCTACTATATCTTAAAAAAATTTACATAACTCTTTCCTATGTCTTCCATCATTCCTTTGGTCTTCAAATCTAATTTTTTAATATAGGGTTGATTGTATTTTATTGAAAATAGTAAACCTACGTGTCTGCAGACATATAAGTCTACATTTTATCATTTTAAGCCCCTTTAAAATGAATTATTTGGTGATATTGAAACCAAATTAACTTTTAAAACATTTTTTAGAAATATACATGTCCTTTTAGACCTTCATACTTCTCTAAAAATGCAAGTTTTGTCTCTTGAGTTCATTCCTATGCAGGTAGACTTTTACATAGTCTTCAACTTGAGATCGTCATTGATTTAATTGGAGAAGTTGGTATTAAGGTGAAAAATCATGTTGGATTTATGCAAGGAATATTATATCATTATAATTTATATGAAACCAATTACCCTATTTTTTTTTTTTTGAGGTTCAAACTCAAATCCATGTTGACCTCCTACTCCTACAGGCTACACATAGTCCTTTGGTGAACATAACCTCTCTATCCTTCTCAGATCTAATCAATGCTCAAATGATTTTTGAAGTATTTTAAAGAAACTAACATAAAAAAAAACCACTTATTCCTAAATTAATTAAATACAAGACTCTCATACTATTATGATTTTGTCTGCACATTGATCAGTGATGAACACTTTATGGAAAACTATTAGTCACCAATATGTTGTGAAGCTTAAGGTCCATATAGACATTTAATTAATATTTAATTAAATTTAATATAATAATGGTATTTTTTAATATTTTTTATAAATTCAACATTCTCCCAACTATTTAAAAACCTAAAACATCAAGAACCCCATGGTCCTTAACCTATAAACTGCTCCAAACATGAAGTTTTCTTCCCCTTTTGAGCTCACACGTGCCAAGTGAGTCCTAAAACATCATATGAAATGATTTTACAAGACTCTTATATAATTTTAAATTTACCTCATGATTCTATTGAGTTTTATAAATCCATTCTAAGAAGAAAACTAAGTTAGTAGGGGTTTTGTAGTGTTTTAGACCACCCTACCTTCTTATAAATAATTCAAAAAGCTTAGACCTTTGAATTCATAAATAATGCATGGAATATTAAGGTAATTAGGTCCCATATATTTTTCCATGATATTTTAACCTGACCTTCTATCTCATGTTCATACCAAGCATATGAAAGTAACCATTGTGAGCTTACCTGGAGCTCAATGGAAAAAAAAAGTGTTTTTTTTAATTATTTCTCAGCTTATTAAACATGGATATAACCTTGGGAAGATTAAGACAAACATTTTAAGCATTTATGCCTATAAATGAGACCTAGAAATCTGCACAAGTGACTGAATTGCCCTCTTTTAGTATTAAAACTATGATAACTAGTCATTTTTCTAATTTAAAACTAACATATCATGAAATGTTCTTGCCAAATTCACATTATAAACCTTAACACAAGTCATTTTAAATTACCTTGATATTTTATTTCTAACTTTTTGGGTTTAAAATGGTCTTTAATAAGTTTACATATGTTAGTAGCATATAGAGAAGGTTTTAAATGACTCATTAGCCTTGGATATAGCATGAAACTTACAAGACATCAAAGGACCCTCTTAAGCATGTTAAGAACTCACAAAAGACCCCCATTCATATTAACTTTAATAACTTGTGTAAGTAAAATCCACTAAAAGGCTTAAACAACCTAGAAATAACTTTACCTTAACTTTCCCAAAGAACATTAAACAATGCTAAACACAAAAGGGAGACCATCCTAAAAGACTATTTGAAGACCCTAGATGGATATCAACAAAGTTAAAAAGATATAAATATAATTTTCTTTATTATACTCACCTATGGTATAAATTTATACTACACATGGTTCCCAATCTATGGCTAATAGTGTTAGGTCCCATGCAAATGCTCATGCAAGATCTAAGCACAAAACTGAGCCTTCTTGAGCTTCTCACAATGCAAAATAATGTTTAGGGTGATTGCCTTGTAAAATATTATTAATAGATATTAGAGTATTAATACATGAAACAATTCCATGAGATTAGAGTGTAAGCCTCTTTAACCTCTCCAAACACTAGTTGTACCCATGTAATACCTCCATGAAGTTTTGAGCCTAGAAAGATAGTCTCTCAGGCTAGTAAGACTGTGTGTGAGACCAAGAGAGATGTTTGGCCTAAAAATGAAAATATTATGATTTTTTTGAGTTATATATGATTTATTTATGTGATACCCTTAACAATGTCTGTAGGTGGTCCTACATTTGACATTTACCTCTTAAAAGTTTAGCAACTTGGTTTTCACACCTTGAGGGATTTTAAGCAATTAGGTCAATCTAACCCTAATGGTCTTGTTTGAGGTTTATATTTATCATTAAAAGGATAAATAATTGTGAAATACCCTAATATGACTCCTCATGCCTTTCATGATCATCTCAAATGAATTCTCAATGCAAAATTACATGTTGTCTTTAAACTTTTGAAGACAGACCTGAAACTCCCAATCAGGGTTGTAGGTCTATAATTTAGGATTCTTGAGTAATCAAAACTCATAGTGAACTTTCTAATTGTTTCCATTTTATTATAGATAATTATAACCTTATATCATACCCAAAAAAAATTTCACTCTTCACAAGCCTTAATCCTTTCTCAGAATGCATATCCTTTTCAATTTACTTAAACAAGCCTATAGGTTTGCATTTCTTCTTGGCTTGATGATTGTTAGTGCAAAATAATGGTTATCTAGTTATATATTTACCTCTATTATATACTACACACATTTATACAATTATTTCTTATTTCTTTCATCATTCATTTAGTCCTCAAACCTCATTTTTTAATACAGGGTTGATTATATTTTCTTGAAAATAGAGACCTACATGTCTGTAGACTTGTAGGTCTGGATTTTGTCATATTGAGGCGCTTTAAAATTTATTATTTGGTCTTATTTAACCTAAAATCACTTTTACACCATATCCTAACAATATTCATGTCCTTTTATACCCTCATACTTCTCTGACAATGAAACTTTTGTATTTTGAATTCATTCTTGTGTAGGTAGACTTTTACATAGTCTTTATCTTGAGATCACTATGGGTTTACTTGGAGAATTTTATGTTGAGGTGAAAAATATTTTTGTGTTTCTTGGATTCATATTATATAATTATAATTTATAGTAAACCAATTCTCCCATTAGTTTCTTTGAGGTTAAAACTCAAATCCGTGTTGACCTCCTACACCTCACACATAGTCCCTTGGTGAACTTAACCTCTTTGTCCTTAGCTCTAATGAATTATCAGAGGAGTTTTAAATTATTTTCAAGAAACTATAATACAAAATCAACCACTTATTATGACTTTCATGTAATGAAATAATATCATGTTGCTAGGATTATGTCTACATATTGATTAGTGATTAACACTTTGTGGAAAACTATTAGTCACCAACATGTTCTAAAGATTTAGGTCCATATAGAAATTTAAGGAATATTTTATTATACTTTATATCATTAGGGGATTGTTTAAGAGTTTTTATAACTTCACCAACATTCTCCCAACCATTTTAAATCCTAAAACATTAAGTACCCCATGGTCCTCAACCTGCAAACTACTCCAAACATGAATATTTCTTCCCATTTTGAGCTCACGCATGCAAAGTGAGAATTTAAAATTCATATATAAGTATTTTATAAGACTCTTATATATTATCCAATATCCCTCATGCTTCCAACGAATTTTAGAATGCCATTCCAAGAACAAAATTGAGCTAGTAGGGGTTTTGTCAGGTTTTAGACCACCCTACCTTCTTCGAAATCATTCATAAAGAATATCAATTTGATATCATAAATAATGAATGGAATATTAAGTTAAATAGGGTAACCATATTTTTAAAAGATACTTTACCCTGATCTTCTCTCTCCTATCTATACCAAACATATAAAAATAGCCATTGTGAGCTTTCCAAGAGCTCATTAAAAGAAAAGAAGTGTTTTATACCTTATTTGGACCTATGAAATCTTATATAGAATGTATTTGATCTAGGTAAGATGAAGAGACACATTTTGAATCATTTAAACCTACAATGATCCCTCCAAATCTATACAAGTGACTGGATTACTCTCTTTTAGCATTGAAACAGTAATAATTAACCATTTTTGATTTGAAACTAACATATAATGAAATATGAATAACAATTTCACTTTATAAACCTTATCAAAGGTCATTTTCAAGTACATTGATACATTATTTCCACCTTTTGGGGTTTAAAATGGTCTTTAACAAGTTTACACATGTTAGTGACATATAGAGAAGGCTCAAAATGATTTATTGGCCTTAGATATAACATGAAACTTACAAAACATCAAAGGACGCTCTTAAATATGTTAATAACTCAAAAAATAACCCCCTTAATATTAAAATTAATGTATTTTGTATGGAAAAGGCACTAGAAGGCTTAAACAACCTAGAAATAACTTTACCTTAACTTTTCCAAAAGAACCTTAAACAATGATAAACACAAAAAGGAGACCATCCTAAAAGACTACTTGAAGACCCTATATGGATACCAATAAATTTAAAATGATCTAACTATAAATTTATTTATTATACTCACCTATGGTATCCAAATTTTCTAACAAAACTTACATGAGGGAAAGACATTTAATTTTTGCTTCCCTAATATCAACCTTCACACACTATATTTGGTTGTTATATTTAGAAAATCCTATTACAATTTTATTATGGTGAAGAATATTATTCCAAATAAAACTTAAGTGACCATAAATTTGGTGCCAAATTATATATTCATCCACCATAACTATTTTAAACATTGTTCCTATCTCACTTTACATCCTCAAGGGAAACATTCTTTTAGTTTTCATTTAAACTATTTAAAAATGCTTATTGCTACCACTTATATTATAAATAATGCATTATCCATCTTTATATATTCAATATAACCCTTTTGGACAAGCTTCTCAATTTTGAGTATGTTGGGATCAACCTTAGAACATAATAAACATCTTGAATCTATCTCTTTTCACCTTGTTTGGCTCAGATAAAAATGTTTTATTTTCCCATATCAAGGACCTTATCATTATTTACCATATTCACTTATGATTTTATGGATTCATCTATGTTGTTGAACATCTCCTTATTCCCATTCATGTGGTTTCTTAAACCACTATCTAAATACCAAATATTTATATTGCTTTGCTCGATAATGTTGTAAGTTATGAACAAGTTTCCCCTTTCTCACTCCTACCAAGTTCAGCCTCTTTTTCCTTACATAAATTTGTTTTTTTCCTATTCAAATCATATTAATTATTACTATATTCACTTACATAGTGTCCATACTTATTTTAATAATAGCATTGGATGTTTGATTTAACCTGCCTTTATCTAAAACCACCTCTTGAAGTGTTGTTGCTCCTTCCTCATTCTATTCCATGTGATTCTTGATGCATGTGTCTTACACCTTATTGGATTTCACAAGTTACTCATCTACCTATGATGTTTTATCCTCCCCTTGCCTCTCATGTTCACATTTCAATTGAAGGCTTATTCATGGGAAAAGGTGGATGACTTATTAAACCTTTGTTTATGGGTTTTCAAAAAACCCATTAGCTCATCAACTATCATTTACATTAAGTACTTAAACTCTTTTATTGTTAAAAAAATAGGATCAAACCTAATTGGGAGGATCTTTAGTACCTTCTCTATGATTATATGGTCTTATAATGAATGTCCATTTGTCTTGATCTAATTTCTAATTCTCATGGTCCTTGTCAAGAAGTCATTAATCGATTTTGATTTATTCATTAGTAACTTCTCAAAATCACTTCTCAATAGTTACAATTTGACAAGATTCACTTTATCACTTCTTTGGTGTGAATTTTACAAAATGTCCCATGCTTGCTTGGGATGGTTGGCTGCTACTATCCTAGGAAATATTGAATCATCCAATGATATTTAAATGTAGTTTAAAGTCTTGGAATCCTTATTTTTATTCTCATTTAAATAGTTTCTTTATGATTGAGTGAGATAATTGAATGTTACTTGGTATATGTCCTCAGTACATCTTCCTTATATAAGTTCCCACAACTCTTGAAAGTAAAACAAAGTCTTCATTTTAATACACCAAATGCCATAATTATTTATAGAAAATGTAAGGGTGATGACACAAGTTACTACGATTTATTGCCATGCTCAATAGGCCCTTAATACCTATGTTGTGATATTAGTTTTTGGGAATAAAATCCAAAGTGTAAATAAATCCTAAAACAAGTTGTGAGATAGAGATGAAATTAAAACAACTTTAAAGGTGAAACTATTGAGAATCTACAAAATAAGGGAATACGATAACAAATACACCAAATAACAAGATTAAAAACACTAAAAACATGGTGTGATCTATTTACTAAAAAAGTATATAAAAGATCAAGTGAAAAAAAATCTAAATATATTTATATTGAATCAAAACAACTACAAACTAATGTTAAATAGTCCTACCAAATGTGGTTGTATTTCCTCATACTTAAAAACATTTGTTTTATCCTTATACTATGTCTTTCAGTATTATAGATTGAGATTTGTTTATATTTATTGATTTTATGTTAATATTTCACAAAAACTATATCTTATCCTTGTTGTTATGCTCCTGACCTACTCTTGTATATATTCTTCTTACACCTATTTTTTTCATACATTCTTTTTATATTATTGTTTATCTTCTTTTTCTATTTTCTATAGATTGTTGTTGCTATTTATATCCTCTCTCCCATTATATTCTATATTTTTGTCTTATGTCATATTCTAACTTTATTCTCCACCTACCATATATTTTCCATCTCATTCCAAATGACTACTAAAATTTCAAAATACAAATTCTATATATTAAATTTTGTTTGGTGAGTTCCTTATTATTAAAGATTTACATATTCAGAAAAAAAAGATAGTAATAGGTGAGGGAGGCAAGATTATAATGTCTTAGCATAGTTGACGGTGGTTATATTATGGTATTATCATGTAAATCCTCTTACAAGACCCATAATAAGGCAAGTGTTGCATCTCTTAAACTTTGAAGTGCTTATGCCTAATATACCTCACACACTACCTGGATCAACATACTCTCTCATTCATGGTAATTTCTTCTCAGAGATATCACATTTTCCTTTCGATCAAGGAAACTCAGAGGAGATGAAATTATTTTTAGGTTATATATATATATATATATATATTGATACATTTCACTTAGGTGTCTACCCCCCCAATTCAGCCATTCCCTTCATGTCTTATATTTATTTAGAGACAAATTATTAATGGTAAATTTATGGCATTCATTCATGGTATAGACTAGATTTTTTGTATGATAATCTACCATATATAATATTGTTATCTAAAGCACACTCAACCAAAACCTTCCCTATTGTTTTGATTAGTATTGTATAACTAATTTAACATTGTTGGTGTATAAAGATTAAAATACTTTAAGGAGAATATGATAATAATCTTTATAACTACTAATGAAGTGTAATGTGGTTTTATAACTTAATAATATTGAAAATATTTATATGACTTGGGCTTACCTAATGGTCCTAAACATAACCAAGATGTGAAAAGTGTTACTTGAGCAGAAAATGACAAAAGTTTTTAGGTGATGTTGATTTGGTAGTCGATAAATATAATGTGAAAGAACTATCTTTCACATCACAAGTGGAGTAGGAATGATTAGGTCAAACTAGTTAGAGGTGGGAGGTCCTAGGTTCAAGAAACAAGTAGTCAAAATTGATGAAATTGTGTTGGTCAACAATAGTCAATGTTGGGAAACAATCAAATCACTTTGCACGAGTTGGTTAAGCTCAATCCAATGACATTATGAAAAAAATACATACAAATTTTAACCTCAAATTTATCACATTTCAAAATAGTAAAAGATAAAATCATAAAAAAACACAAAATCATCAAGCAAATTTGGTGATGAGCTTTACACTTAAATTACACTGGAGATTAGGACATGAAGGGAATGGCTGAATTGGGGGGGTAGACACCTAAGTGAAATGTATCAATATATATATATATATATATATATATATATATATATATATATATATATATATATATATATATATATATATATATATATATATATATATATATATATATATATATATATATATATATATATATTGATACATTTCACTTAGGTGTCTACCCCCCCAATTCAGCCATTCCCTTCATGTCCTAATCTCCAGTGTAATTTAAGTGTAAATCTCATCACCAAATTTGCTTGATGATTTTGTGTTTTTTTATGATTTTATCTTTTACTATTTTGAAATGTGATAAATTTGAGGTTAAAATTTGTATGTATTTTTTTCATAATGTCATTGGATTGAGCTTAACCAACTCGTGCAAAGTGATTTGATTGTTTCCCAACATTGACTATTGTTGACCAACACAATTTCATCAATTTTGACTACTTGTTTCTTGAACCTAGGACCTCCCACCTCTAACTAGTTTGACCTAATCATTCCTACTCCACTTGTGATGTGAAAGATAGTTCTTTCACATTATATTTATCGACTACCAAATCAACATCACCTAAAAACTTTTGTCATTTTCTGCTCAAGTAACACTTTTCACATCTTGGTTATGTTTAGGACCATTAGGTAAGCCCAAGTCATATAAATATTTTCAATATTATTAAGTTATAAAACCACATTACACTTCATTAGTAGTTATAAAGATTATTATCATATTCTCCTTAAAGTATTTTAATCTTTATACACCAACAATGTTAAATTAGTTATACAATACTAATCAAAACAATAGGGAAGGTTTTGGTTGAGTGTGCTTTAGATAACAATATTATATATGGTAGATTATCATACAAAAAATCTAGTCTATACCATGAATGAATGCCATAAATTTACCATTAATAATTTGTCTCTAAATAAATATAAGAATGTTGATTAAATTGTTTCATATAAAAAAATTCATTATGTCAATATAGAGTTAAAACTAAAAATAGGACACATTTTGGAAGACATTTTAAATAATATTGACCAATGCATTCCTTTATTTCTTTGTAAATGTACTTAGAATGGGATTCTAAGACAATAGGAATGTTACCAAATTGTGAATAAAGAATGAAATGTAAATTATCTTGAAATTAATAAATAAATAAATAAATGATTAATACAACACATTTAGAGAAACATTTATATCAATAAACACCTTCAAACACCTAACACTTATATTATTAAATGAGGAGAGATCAATTCTCAATTTATCAAAATGTGACCATTTAGGGACCAAGATTAGATATGTAATATAATCCATTCATTACATGTGGAGAATATGTATTCATTGAATTTCATACAAAACATCATGTCCTTTTATTTAGGCCATGGCATAGCTAGGATAGTGTATATCACTGTTGATTGAATAAATCCCATTCAAATCAACAAATAATCATTTGAGAAATAACACATTCTCTTGAATGGTTGATACATGCCCAATGTTACTAGTGGATATGAATTTCAATGTAAGTATATGCATTATTAATGGGTGGTTTCTATATCATAAATTTATTAGTAAAGATAAAACACAAAAATAAGTTGTCCTTTATAATAAAGAAAGGAAGAATTGTTATTAGAAAATATAAGTATATGTTAGTATTGGTTCTTAGGGATCACTAAAACATGTTATTTATAGGGACAACTCTACTTTTTAAGGAAGAGTTTATAGGAATTTATAGATAAATGAAAAATTATGACATTTAGATTAAGATCACATATTTTTAGTATATAAACATTCAATTACACAAACATCATGTCTAATTATACGTTAAATAGAGTTCTAACAAAGAAATACATTTGAAATACATTATTGTTCACATAATTATAAAAGTGCAAAGTGAAACATATGGAAATCATATTAAGCACCCTATTATATCTTCATTACATGTAATTTTAACAACTAGAACATTGATAATATATATAAATGTATCAAGGGTGCATATATTTTGTACAATACTTTGAACATGGTCAAGGAAACTATTCAATACACCATTCACTAACTACATAACATCCTATTCTATTACATTTTGAAGAAATATATACCCTAATATTTTTATCATTATAACCTCTAGATCTATTCCTAGTGCACACATATTCAATCTCATATTATGTTTCTTCAGAAATCTATACTCTTACTACAAGACCAAAATAGAATAACCATGAAACAACTTGGAATAACTATACAATACAAATAAACTGTGCTTATGTCCATGTGGAAGATACATTTAACCAAGTGGTTTAGTGCTCATTTTGACCCACCAACACATTCTGAGACTTAAATTGTTATCTTATCCTAAGATAATGTCATATATGTAATAGGTCTGGTGCATAAAAGAGAGGCTACATGCATATGATTCACAAATCACATAGGGTGTTATTTACCAATTTTCCCTAGTTGTGTATTATTTATCTGCCCTCACATGTTTTTAACTATATAGAATAATAAAGTGACCAATCCTTATGTGTTCACATCTAAAATGGTCCTATGAATCACACCAAACCATCTTATAATAAAAAATTGAGTAGTAAAATTAAAAAATGTGAAATTTACACACTACCTAGTTAGCAGGTGGTAATATTTGTGGAGTGTCGAATGTTGAAGAAACATGTGATAGACGCTATGACACACTCTTTTTATACTTAATAAGTTACTAAAGCTATCTAGGAATGATTAATTATGGAAAGTTCACCAATTTTGTGATGGTACTATCAAAATTAGTGAAGACTACCTTAAAATCCTATCAGTCCAGTGAAAATTTCTAAATAATGCATAGTAAAGCTCATGGTATAGCTTCAGAGTGATAAAGCTAAAATATGTCATCATCATGATAGATAATAAGTAAGGTAGATTTTTATATCAAAAATATTCTAAGCCATATCTTTCTAAATATCATTTAGCTTATCAGCATGTCATTATACTTGGGCTCCAACAAATGTGTTTTGTAGTGTTTGAGTCTGCCAAACCTAGAGTTATTGCATGACTATGTCCCTTATGCTTTTGGATGATAATAAGGATGCATCCATTTCTTTATATTTGGTAGCTTAATTATTCATGTTAATCTTGGCTTGGCTTGTTAAAACAAATTTAGGCTGAGTACTTCCTTAGAATGTGTGAAGTTGTTGCTTCCAATCAAGCATCTTGTTGGCCACTTGAGTTTCTTTGACTGAGGCAATGTTCAAATCCTACTGATATTATATAAGTATCTCAAATAGAGCCTCACTCTACTTTCATGGCTTGAACCTTTACTTGGATGTATTAAACATTCTAGATAGTTTGCTAGTCCTATGTAAGTTGAGCAAGGAGTAATGGAAATCATTGTTTGTTTGAAAAAAATTGGTTCCCAATGACTTGAGCACACAACCTAGGACATGTGTCCTTAGTGATTATTTTGGCATGGTGAATCTCATGTATCAAATTTATTTTTTTCTCTAATAATCATTCCACCTCATTCTTTAAAGATAAAGCTTTTTGTGTGATGGATTTGTGGAACACAACCACTCTTTCTAACTACTTATCTAGTGGTAATTGTGAGATATTTAAATATGCCTTAGTGGTAGGTGGGGCAAGCACCAATGTCATAGAAGACATGGACACAACTACCTATTGCAATAGAATGATTGTAAATAAGAATGTGGTCCACCAAGAGGACAAAGCAGGGATATCCCAATGCCAAATGTTTTATAATGGTTGTGCTTGAAAAGTGGCTTACTATTTTAAAATAGTGGTATTTTGTTTTAATTTTTTTGCTTTTTCTTCTATGGTTTTCTTATTTTTTAGGGAATCATTGTATGATTGTGTACATATAGCCTCATTCTTATTCTATTTCTTAGTGGCTTATTTCTCCTACTCTTTTTGATGTTGTGGTGTTTTTTCATGTGTACTATTCATTTTCTCCACCACTTCTTATGTCTTCTCCTCCTCCTCCTCTTTAGTTTGCATCTTCATCTCTTCCTCTACCACTTATCACTATTCCTCTTCTTATTCCTATACTTATACTTCATTGTGTGTATACTTGGCCTTTTATGTATCCTTTGCTTCCTTATCCCTTTTCTTGTTCATGACAACTTTGCAATTCTTTTGTTCCTATTTACATTGTGTGGTAGCCTCATTGTCCTTATGTTCTTGTTCCTATTTGATAATAACTATGTGGTCTTGTTATTCTTATTTAATATTTTATTTAGATTCTTGTTCTATCCATACCTATTATTTAGTTCTTGTCTCTTACTTGGTTGTTTTTTTCTATTTTTATGTTATTTGTTCAACTTTTAATTGTTATAGTCATTGAGTCTCTTGAAAATTTTCATCCTTCTCCCTCTGCATAACAAATTCAGTATCTCTTTGTAATTGTTTCTGTACTAATTTAGCCACAAAATTAGGTTGGAATTTCTCTTCTTGGTGAGCTTACCTTTGATCTTCCCATATTGATTCTTCTCCTGTAACTTTTTTCTCCTTCGATGTTTGTGCATCTAGATCCAGCTCCTCAGTGTCATTGATGGGCTCGTCAGAATGTGATGAGGAAAGAATCACAACCTTTTATGTAGTTTATTTCATAACATGGTTCTTGTTTTGACCCTAGCTAATCAATACTCACAAATAACATTGAGACATTCCCTCAAGTTATTATTGTGCTTGTATAGGTGGAGTGTCCTACAAAATACGCATAATTTCTTCAACTCCTTGCACAGTAGTTTTTGTCACTTGATCTTCTTTAGTAATTGGTATATAATGTTGTAGTGTATATTTATTACATGTAATATCTCCAAGAGGACTTTCATGGATAGTATCAAATGGTTGTGGCCATGACAAACTACCAAATCCCCCTTCTATGACAATATCCTCTTGAATTTTCTTTAGTTTGGCCTCTTCGCCAATTGTATCTACTATAATTGAAGGTGGACAAAATTCAAGTTGTACCCATAGATGATATGGTACCTTATTATCTGTTTACATAGTGTTCACTAATGTCAAAAAGAATAAATCCTTATTTTATTTTGGCTCATATACATCTCCAGCCATGTCAGCCATTATTGTGTAGCACACCTCTTAATCATCTATCTGAATGTCTTGCCAATGGTATTGAAATGTGATATTGGGGATATGAGGGTCATCCATTCATGTCCTATAGCTCCTTATCTTCCTTCTAGGTAGAGAAATATGTCTATGTATTTATGGTACCTTGATCTTACCATGGTCTAATAACATCGATTTAGTTTTTGGTTGTTTTCTAGAAGTTAGAACTAGAACTCTAGGAGGAATTATTTGTAATGGTGTTGTTCATTGTGCGATCAATTTATTTTGGTGAGAAACCTCCTTTTGTGTTGTTAACAAGTCAATAAATAAATGTAGAGGTGTACCAGGTACCTTTGATAGCTCATGAATTTTAATGGTAATACCTTTTAGTGGTTTCAAAACTACTACATGTTATCCTAGGTATTGCATCACATTAAGAGAGATTTGAGGGTTGCTAACAATAAGTTCTACTAGTTCATCCTAACATGTATTAAAATTTTATATATGCATGAAGTAGGTACTCTATTATTTATAGATGAGGTTTATAACTTATATATTATGCAAATAGTTGACATTTGAGGGTACGACACCCTTCATATATTTCCACTAGGTAAATACCAACAAGGCTAAAAATTGATATGAAAAATTCTACATCACAGAGGTCAGTACCTTATCAAAATTGTTGGTTGAGTTTTTATACTAGGAACTCAAGATATTTGAACTTTTCATCTTTATGGATCATGTGATAGGTGATATCAATAATGCATTTTGTTTCCTCCTTGGTGGCCTCAATCATTTGCTAAAATCTTTTAGTGGTATAATCTATATATATATATATATATATATATATATATATATATATATATATATATATATATATATATACAAACTAGATCATCTGTGATATACTCAAGTGGGATCCCTTAGTTTCCTTCGGTATATGCATATTATATTTTTAGTAAGATTAGTTGATCTTTTGATTTATAAGGTTAAAAATGTCTTCTTCATGATGCCATTCCTACAGCTCATGTCATTATAGCTTCATTCACATAGATGGTGACCTTTAAGGAAAGATAAATCTTTCCCTCACTATATCTACCTAGTAATAACTTCATTATTTCACCCCATTAGTTTAATGTAGGTAAGTAGATCAAATGTTTGATGTATGTGTTTCAAATTCTATGTTAATATGGTATCACTTAAGGTTACACATCTTAAACTCCTTCCTAACCAAACATGCATGTTTTTGAAAGTTTTATAAAATCATGGGCATCCATGACCTCATCTGGTAAAGGTTTTTTCTAATACCTATATCTTATTTATATGCCATCATGAGTCCTTTGCTCAATTGATAGTGTCTCATCACCTCTTTATATACTTATGAACTACTAGGACAGTTTTAGACACTTTGATATCTATAAAATGCTAAAAAATGCGAAGACAACTAAGGGCTTAAAGGTGTAAAATGATGACTCATTTGGAAAGTCCATATATTTATGGATATTAACATGCATGTTTCTCAAAATTAGATATAATTATGCTTCATTTTCCCTCGATATCACTCTTAACATGATTTAATTAGCAAGATCACTTTTTTGTTGAGTTGACATGCTTTTTGCTTGGCTAGCATTCCACTTTTCAAATTTTGAGGAATTGATGTGACACGTCACCTTACCATTCTCATAGAGTACTTAATTTTTCCTCCTTTGATATTGATTACTACCATCACATTGTTATTTAACCAACCATAGATATTTTTTAGTTGTTATTTATTTAGGATCCCATTGCTTGTGTCTTTCTCAGACTTAATTATTGAGGAAATCAGCCCTTCATTTACATGATATATTTATTACTCCATTTATTTTATTATTTATGATGTGGCCTCATGTTTTAGTTGAGAAAAGTTATTCATACACATATCTGATATACACACACAACTTAAACAAAACAAACCAAACCCACACCACATAATTAAAATCAAATCCTTGACTAAAGTGGTACGGTATAGTACCTATTAATACTTAGATACATAGATTACTAGTAGTAGGGTTTGATCCACTTCCATTCACCCTAACAAGTAAAATTGTGCCCTACAAATAAATTAAAACCACCATTACTAGCTAAGATAGCTCATGGACAATTTATGGTTCTTTCCATATGTTGTTGAGCTTCCCTGGAAAGCTTATAAACTAACTATTATAGAGTAGGATCGACTAATCTACATGAAACTCTTTTGTGCATAGATTCTTATCATGTTAGGATTTTTGGCTTCATTTATGTACCTATTATGTCAGAGATAGTTTTCCTTTATCTTCATCTATGTGATTTATCTCTAGTAACATGTTTGTCAATGATTCTTGATCACCAATGTGCATAATGATTGCAATCTGTAGACTAGGTATGACATACTCCCTAGGTATGACAGTGTCCAAAACATAAAATAGATAAAAAGAGTGAACCTTATTGTACATTTATAATGGGTACAATAAACCCATATAACTTCAAAAAATTTATCCTCTCAATCATCCCTTTGGACATTGTAGATTTTAGTAAGCATCTTACCCAAAAACTTATTTGTAGCTTCAGTGTGTCCATTATCCTAAGGATGATATGTTATATTTTTATGGTGTGAAATCAAAAATTCACTAGTGAGAATATTTATAGTCCTATTCAAGAAATGTGTTCCTCTATCACTTAATAGTTTGATAAGACAACCAAATATAGTAATGATATTTTCATATAGGTACTTTACTGCATCCTTAACACTATAATTAGGTGTTGCAAAAAATTCCACCCACTTCATAAAATAGTCTATCATATTAATAATGTAATTAACATGGATAGATTTTCCATGCAAATTAATGGGACCCATAAAATCAATTCTCCATTATTCAAATAGCTATTGTGATAACATCAATTGTAGTGGCATTTCATCTCTCTGGTTTGGGTTGCCCATCTATTAACATACATCATATTATTATGAAAAATTTTGAGCATCTCAAAACACATATGGAAACTAAATCCCAATCTACAAAATCCTATTTATAGTGATATCTCCTATGAAGTGACCCCCCACAATCCCTTGATGTGCCTCTTCTAGTAATTTTGGCCTTCCATTTTCCAACACAACTCTATGCAACACTTTATCCTTGCCCATATGATAATGAAATCCATTAATAATATTATATATCAAGGCTCTAGTAATGAATTTCATCTTATCTTTATCCACAAAGTGTTATATAAATATATCTTGTTCTAGAAAATTTGTAATATCTTGTAAAAGCTATAGAATCATAGAAACACAAAATAGATGTGCATATGGGGACTCATCTGGGATCACCTCTAGGTTTCCAACATTATTTAGCCTATTCAAATGATCTAAACCCACATTCTTTTGGCCCAGCTTAACATTAATTTAGAATTGAAAATAATAGAATAACATTAACCACCTATAAATGAATCCACCCAATAATGGTTTGTTAAATAGGTATCATAGCTCCTAATGATTAGTGAATAGCTCAAAATATATGGCCAAAACATAATTCCATAACTTCTGGAGTGTGAACACCATAGATAAATATTTACGCTTAGTTGTATAGATTTTCTCAATAATAGATAATTTCCTACTTGTGATTAGATATGGTGATTCAATCTACCCTCTCTAAGTTGCATTAATACAGCTTTGAGTATGATTCTCAATGCATATACATGAAAATGAAATGGTTTGTTCTAGTTTGGGAAGATCAAAATTAGCACATTCACTAGTCTCTTCTTTAACTTAGTGAATGGTAATTAGCATTCCTTTGTCCATACAAATTATATTCCTTTATGTAGTAACTTATCCATAAGGGTCGATATGGATGCATACCCCTTAATGAACTTTTGGTAGTATCTTGTATATCCCAAAGAATATCGCATATCTACTGAACTTATTGGTGGAGGCATTCCCATAATTATTAGGATCTTAGCTTGATATACCAAAATACCCTTATTGTGAAATACATGTCTTATAAAGACCCCAAATGGTGTAAAAAAACATTTATTCAAAATGAGTGCAATTCAGAGTGCTCTATATATTTTCAAAAGAAGTCTACACTTAAATAAATGATTTGTAAATTGAGAAAAATTGTTTAGTCATCCAAGTAGACTTCCAAATAATTATGGATAAAATCCATAAATGTTGTGACTACAACTCTATAAAAAATTACATGTGTTTTATTCAAACCAAATGGAATTACCTTATATGTGAAGGAAGCCCATTCAGTTGTGAAAGTGTTCTTGACCCTATCTTCTTATACTATCGATATCTAATGATATCCACTGAAACTATCTATAAAGGAATACACTTCATGGTTGATGATTGATTTTAAAATTTATTCTTTGAATGGGATAGGGAATGTATCATTAACACAGGCCTCATTCAAAATGTGGTAGTCTCCAAAAATTTAAATCCCACTAGTCTTATTAGGTTGAACAACCATATGACTAACCTAGTCAGTATTGTCTATAGGAAAGACATTATCAAATTCTAGCATGAGATCCAACTCATCCTTCATCTTGAGCTTCATATTTGGATTCAATTGATAGGGTTAATTTATTGATTGGGTATATGCAATCCTTGGAATATGCACTCATTCAACTCATTGAGCATCTCCCATAAGGATGGCCCTACACCCTTAAGTAGGGAATACATACTGGTAATCCCTTAAGAAATACATAGCTTCTAATATATCTTCCTGAGACCAATAATTTCCAATATGTGTTAGCTTGTCTATGTGCTAATTTTACCCACATGTTCCTTCTAAGGTTCTTGATAGATGTTTCATTCTCCCTTAAGAATGGAGTCACACAACATCTATTGAGCTTGTCAATCTTCGATGTAAATATGTCGCAACCTTTATTCTTTTATCTTCTCTATGATTGGGCATGGAAGTGACTCTAGCTCTCATTCAGGTTCAAATACAGCTAAAGCCATGCCATCCTCATTTTCCATAGTGGATGTCTTATTACTTTGATCTTGTATCCTATGACAAGGCTGAACTAGGAGTTAATCCTTTCCCTTCTCTACTTTACAAATTCATGAGGACTCATTCAATTTATAGGCTACACTTTATTGTAAAGATGACTTAGCTATATCATCTAACTCCTCAACTTGTCTATAGCATATAAAAATATTTAATTTTTATAATGCCTTGTGCATTAAGGGGTTATCATCTTAAAAATAAACATTTAAATGAAGTCAATTTGGACCTGCCCCTAATGTTTTATCTCTCACTTGTGCTCTTAATGTATGTACTAGAAAATTAGAATGATGTCTAATATATATTTGAAAATGTAAACCTAATACTTTGGAGCCGTAACTTTGACAATCTAGACTTTAATCCACTGAGATATATAAAGTTTTGGATAGTTTCATTCTTTGAACATTATGTATTCTTTTTTTACAACCTTTGGTAATTGAAATCATGCTATAATTAATTCATAAGATTCATCTAAATATAGCTTATCATCATGGTGAACTGACCATTAGTTTGTATTACTCCCATTTAGTGTATAATTAAGAAAACTCACCCTCTGATCAACATCTATTACATGTTATTGAAATCATAAAATAAATTGGTTGGCATCTTTAGTGGTAAAATAGTGAGGTATTTGGTTCTTTATCACAAAAAACATCTATAGAAGACGTATCCCATTATCTCCCTTAGCCCAGTTGAGAATATGCATATCATAATATCCACTCACTAAATAATCCATATCCCATGGTAATATGCCTTATAGAGTAGGTTATATGTAATCTTTATCTATATGACTAGTGTGGTAGACAAAATGTATGTCATACCAAGTTGGTGACCTTATAGACGTCGGTCATACATCTTCCATTTTTAACTATGGGATCCATGTGTGATTTATTACAAGTTTGTAAATTAACTTTTCCTTACACAAATATTATATGGGTGGGATGGAGATATCACAAATAAAGCTATGTTTGATAGATCACAGAGCTTGTTATTTGTCTTCTATGTTCATTTTTGTCTAGCTAGTTTCACCATAAACATATGGCGAATCAAGATCTTTGGGGATACAATATATTCTTGTCCCACATTTATTCATGGGAATTTATATGATTTTATATCCTTTATTGTATTTCAATTGATTCAACACTATGTTGATGGTCATCTAGCCATCATATGCACACTTCTTGCCTATCAATGTAGGGTAGTGAGTCTCATCCATCTTCATGTCAATGACTTCAAATTCACCATGAAGAATCAACCCTCTAAATTTGATTTCCATGTATTCAAGGTGACCAATAGGTTCAACCTATCCATATTCCACAAGACTGAGAGTTATAGAGTTGTAACTCAGTGCAAGTCCTCTAATAGATACCCAAGTAAATATTTGAATAATGTTAATAGTTTTGCCAAAATAAAATACTACATTAGGTGTTTCATACCTTGCTAACTCAATATATATACTAGAGTTAATGTTTGAAGGTTTTTTAGTCTTTACATAACATATCATTATATCATTATGTTGCTACCATTTATGCACACATTCAAACAAATTATGGAGCAAGTTTATTTTATTCTATGAAATATCTTCATTTTACAACATGTTGAGTAACTTCATTAAATCTATTAGGGCAGTGACAAAACCATCTCATCACATAATTCACACTATCTACCCACACATATATGCATCTATAATGAAAATATCATCTTTGGTAGTTTCACAGTAATGTATTATTTTCAAAATCTATGCATCTTCCGGCATTAACCCTTTCTTTATGATTGGTTCAGGATAATTAGCTTGGTGATAATTTATTATCCCTTATTCATGTGGAATTTACATATGTGGTAATCCTTATTTTATTTTTTATTAGTGCATGGTTTCTTACATCAAATCATCTTCCTAGGGTTGTGTATTAACCATATTTATACTCCTTATAGCCATATCCATGTGTTATCTCTCAAAAATTGGATAATCTTTTGTGTTGTATTGCTTCAAAACCCTACAGTAAGCATAGTAATATTATCATTAAGGATTTGATGAATAATTCATTTGTACATGATTAAATTCTCTACACAAATAACATTTTATTGTAGGTCACTGATAATTATTTCCCCCACCTCCTTGTGGACTACCTCGATATCCTCCCCTATAACCTCCTCTATATCCTCATCTATTTGCTTAGAATCCCTAGGCATTTGATTAACATGGCCCAAATCTCCTAGAGGAATGTTAAACATTCTAACCTTATTGTTATTATTGTAGGAACTCATAACCACCATATTGATACTAAGGAATTAATGGTGCCCAAGTGTCTTATTGCATCTAGGGAATCTAAGGTATCTAGTTCTAAGATGGAGATGTCTGCATCTACATTGGTAGTGTCTGAATTTCCATACCTAAAGATTTGGGTTAAGGTGGTTAAAAATCCCATGGTACACCTAATTTTTCTATACCTACCATGCTAACTTCTTGTTTGGTAATTTTTTGAGTTACAGTAGTTGTTTTATGTACAATGATCATAAACACATTCTTTGTAATGTCTTCCTTTAATTCTTGGAGAGCTATGAAACTCTTCTCATCATGATTAGGTGACTAGAATAAATTGAAATATAGATTCTATGGATTATTTCCATACTATTATAGTAAATGATGGTGAGATATCACATGTCCTACCACTCTATAGATTTTATAGAACTCTATTTTGATTCTTGGGCATTCATTACTGGGATGCCCTTCCTTGCCACATTCTATACACCAGATACCTAACTCAGACTTGTCTTATCCCTTTTGATATTGATCTATCCTTCTTATGAATGTTTTTAAAGTGTTATCATATTTACATTTGTGGTCATTGCATCACCATAGTCTTCTATATGTTTGACCCTAATCTCAGTTGCCCTTGCATCTACCTTATTATTAAATCAAGTCTGTGTGATGGAGAGCCTTATTATTGTATGTATGCCTTCCAAAAAACATGTTTTTATCCTTGTCCTATAGGAAAAATTCTACCTGGGTGGATGCACAAAGTTGGAGGACAAAAAAACGGCCTACCCATGGACATGATTTTACTAAAATTTATAAAATCTAAACTTCTATAAATAATTTGAGATGGCTACACTCAAAAATTGAAGATGGTATTGCAACATGAATTATATAATTTTGAGTCTAGTTTCTAAACCACTAAGTTTTTTTTACAATGGTTAAGTATAACTAGGTCAAACATCTAAAATTTGAAGAGGAACTCATGTTTTTTTTCAGAAAATAGATTAGATAGACATTTATGTGGCCCATCATTTTCTTATCACCATTCAATATTATTTGAAACCCTTTGGTGAATATTTAGATAATATATTCTAGTTTGTGACCTATATTTTTTTATATTTTTTTAATGAATATTTTTTTTATTAATTTTTCAATTAAATAGATCCTAAAAACTGATTAAAAAAACTAGATATCGATCAAGCGACCCCGCTTAGTACTTTTAAAAAAATTGAATGTGTGCACAATTATGCCTTGTTTATGACCATATAATTTGTTTTTTCACTTGGATCAATGAAAAAAATACATAAACATGAATATGTATGTATATTTTTAGCATTTATTGACCTAAAAAAGGTATAGTTAGAAATCAGCATAGATTGAACCCTTAAAACAGTCTACAAATTATAAAAATCATATATTTGGAAAGAAGAGAGCATGTTCATTATCATCGTAATAATTATTTTAATTTTTATGCTGAAATTCATAGTTTATTTTGTGATGGAAATTTAATTTTTTTGTTTTCTATCAAAACTCTTGGACTCGAGTGTAGATTGATAGGTCCAAGCCTTTGGGTTGGGAATCCTAACTAATTTCGAGCCAAAAGGCTTAGTTTTTTTAATTTAAATTTAAGAAACATGTATGAATTTTAATGTGTATGAATTATTTGGTCATAACAAAAAAACAAATTTTCTCTATGGGTACGTGTATTTTTTATCTTTAGCTCCCTAATGGTGGTGTGTCATGATAGGGGAAAGGTCCCTAAATTTGGATAGAAAATTAAGGTGTTTTGGTATCACATTAGACTAATACATACATAATATATATACAAAAAATACATGTTCCACTAAAGGATCACACCTTAACAAAAAGTGTGTTCAACTATTGGTAGGTGCAAGTCACTACCGGTATCTTTCCCCTATATACACTACCACAAAAAGGATACAATTATATTTTGATAGGATTTATGGCCTCAATTAAAAGGCTATGTGAAGATATGATGAAAATATTTGAATGTGATAATTTAATGTGTAACCTAAGCTTAGCATGAGACATCGGGGCTTAGTTCAAGTGTAATATGTCAAACCTAATGTCATAAAAAGATATAAACAAAATAGTCAAACATGGTTGAATCTTAAGGAAATTGGGGATATTTTGATCCCCTTAAACCTAATTAAATGAATATAAAATGTGATTTTTTGTTTGATCACCTCCAATTTCATTAGATATTGAAGTAAAGAAACATTAAATACAACTTTTACATGTATATGATGTGGTCTTGAACTCATTAAACTTAAATAGACCATCATATAATGAATGCAAATGTTGATGGGTTCAATTTTGGAGATAATTAGGGTTAAAATGAACAACATTAGCCTATTTTAAATTATATACGTGATGTGATTTGGAGTGAAATTAACCCTTTAAAGTCATCATATATAATGAACCAAAGAGTTGATTCATTCAATCAAAGAAACATTTGAGTCCAATTTGAACCCATTCAACGTAACTAAAAGAGTATGTGATATGATTTAGGGATAAATTAAGTTTTATTGTGTCATTAATTGAGATAATTAGTCAATTTATGTAATTAGGGATGTGATTTGGTTAAAATTAAGCCCCAAACTAGATTCGTGGCCTAATCGATTGTATAGTCGATGAAACATGTGGCTTAATTGACCCTAATTTTATCATAAATACAAATATGAAGCTAATTATGGATATTTTAAACATAATTAAACTTAAATTTGATTTTATGATGTGATTAAATGGTCTAAACATGTTGACCCTAAACCATAATTTTATCACAAATATAGTCCCCTAAACCCTAATTTCATCACATGTATATACAAACTAGTTACGCTAAACCTTAAATGGGATAAACCCCTAATTTTATGACTTGAATACAACCCATAATTTCCATAATATCCTCATAAATTCATTTCCATGAAGGTAATTGGGGAAAAATTGAACTCATTGAACCTAGTTTTGGGAGTCTAAGATGTGATTTAGGGCAAAATTAGCTCATATTTACTTACATATTGAGCCAATTAGTCAATTGTTACAACCATAAACCCTAAAACCTAAATTTATCATAAATAAAAGTTCATGAAGGAAATTGAGGCCAATATAAACCCATTAAACATGTACATATAACTTATAAAATTTGATTGGAGTGAGCTTAACCCCAATGTATTCATATATAATGAAACAAAGAGTTTATTCATTCAATTAAGGAGGAATTTGAGGCTAATTTGAACACCTTTAACCTAATTACAAGAGAAGGATATGGTTTTAGGAAAAAATAAGTTTGATTCTATCTTAAATTTATCAAATTAGTCAATTAGTGCAATTCGGGATGTGTTTTGGGAAAAATTAAGCAACTTAACCAAATTTATGGCTTAATCAATTGTATAATATATGCAACACATGGATTAAAATTAACCATATATCATGTAAATTTTTCCTTTGTTTTTTATATAACACACTTGAAGGAATATAGGCCATTTTTAGGTCTCTTAATGATTGTAACAAAATAATATCTATTATGTTGGTCTTGAAAGACCAATAAACTTATTTTGATCTCTATCTCTTGTGTTTCATTAGCCAATGATAGATTAATGTATCAATTCAAGGTGTAAGTCCTAAAAACCCCTTATATAAGCTCAAGATACCAATACCTTAGTTTTACCTCACTTTGAATTATCCCATCCATCAATTTGGTCTTTAACTATGGATCCTCTAGATTCTACGAAATGATGCCAAGAACAATATAATTTATTCAATATTCAAATGGTTTTGCTTGGAAGCTTGTAATTTCTAGTAGGTTTGATTTTTACTTGCATCTAGTTCAAGACTTGACTCTCAACCTTATTATTTACTCATTATCCTTTACAACTCTAGATGAAAGACTTAAACCAATTATCTATAGAGCCTTTAGAAGTTTTTCACAAGCTCAAATTATCAATTAGGTTACCAAATGACCAATAATCTTGAATGAACCCCAAAAACTACTATAGGGTTTTAGATAGGTCCCTCTACATCTTAGAAAGGTGTCATTCACTTAAGTTTACCTCAATGGTTTCCTAAATTCTTCTTGTAACTTTCATGGATCATTTATATAATAATGAGAAACCAATCATATTATTGGTTACTCAAAAGAGAATAAATTTAATTTTAACCCTTGCTCCTTAGGACTATACATGCCTATGATTAAATACCAATGACTTATATAAGCAATTTTATCAAAAATGCAAACATGAAGGCAATTATGTTGAATTTGAACCTATTGAACCTAAATATGAGTATATGTTGTTACTAAAGGGGATAAATTTTCCCATGTTTCATGACATGTGTTAGCCTTAAACCCTAATTTTATCATGAATTGAATGTAATTTAGACTAATTTAAAATCTAATTTGAGCTAAATGAATGTAATTTGGTCTAAATTAATCTAAATAGATAAATTGAATCTATTTTGGTCTAATTGACATCAACCAAGGGGTAAATTAAACCTAATTTGGAGTGATTGAATTTAATTTTGGCCTATTTGAACCAAATGCGGACATGTATCAAATTAAGGGCCTAATTGAAGGGGGAAATGCATTTTATGATAGTATTATTGCATAGTTATAGAGGATGAAGCTATGGAATAAATAATGCCTATGTTTTATTTAATATATAGGCAAAACTTAGTTTTCAATGTCTATTTTTAACCCAAATCAATAATTATGTCCCCACAATCATTCTCTACATACTTTTTGTGTACTATTTGTGTGATTTTCAAGTAATTTTGCTGACCCTACCTTTGAAAACCTATCAAGTTTAATGGGTGATGGATGGAATTTGAGGAAGAGGAATAAGTTAAAGAATAAAACACTAGAGGAATTAAAAGAGTTGAGTGAAAAACACAAGGTAGGAATGCAAGTAATTCATTCTAGATAAATTACAACCACTAATCTTAATGAATTGAATAATGATAAAATTGATAATAATGAATTGAATAATGATAAAATTGATAATAATGAATTGATTAATGATGAAATTGACAATGTTGGAAGTTCACATTCAAAGTAAAAAGTTTTTGATTTTGTTGATGATGAGTCTATGCATGATGATTTACCTCCCAACAATGAAGAACATTTCATGGAAACAAATAATGATGAAATTAACAATGAACAAAATTTCATGGAAACATATAATGAAGAAAAAAATAATGAATAAAATGTCATCCCACCACTAAATAATAAAAGTAATAATGATTTTGAAACACCATCTCAACAAATTCCACCATTAATAACACCTCTAATAATTGTGCATGGAAAAAAAATACTTAATTCAAGTCAATGAAAATATTTTGAAAATAATGAATAAAAAATGCTTGATCACCATTCAAGAATATTGGCTCAATAAATTTGGGATAGTTTCTTTCATAGATTGCATTATGATAGTCAAAAATGTCAATTATTTGTTTCATTGATGAAAATGATCAAGATGAGTCCTACAATATACAAATTAGGATAAAGAACATCTAACATGGATGATTAAAACCATGAAATTATTGAAAATATACATGATTCATATCATATTATAGGACTAAAATCATGAAATAAATGATGTAATGCTATCTGACATATAATTACAACTTGTGTAGTAAGTGGTCAAATAGGTAAAAATGATTGATTTAAAAAACAAGTTGAGTACTTGATATAAACTAAAAAAGATGAACTAAATCAATTAGAAGATGTGAGACTTAATGAACCCAATACTAATGATCACTGATCATTCTCTCTTAGACTTCCACAAAAAGACAAGGCTATAGCAGATGCTCTCAAAGAGTTACTTGCACAATTTTGAAAAGACAATACAAGATTTTTTCCCAATGCAAGAGATGTAGTGAAAAGAAGAGTTGGTTTTCATAACCGTGAACTGCATCCAAAAAATTACTTGGATATGACTCAAACATAATTGCAGTCTAATTTTTTGGAAAAAGATCCACAAATTTCTATTAGTCAAATAACTTTTGATATGGCCAAACATTTTTATGTAAAAATAAATCACACATGCACCACTTGTTGTTGTAGGCAACATGTTGAATTTTCAATGCACTATGATTTTTTTTCCATATGCATTATACTTTGCATATTGATAACATTTTAAAAGAGTGTGGCATAGAAGTTATGCCAAAATTAGATAGATAATTTATTCCAACTTTTTTGTGAAAAACTAGATGGACAGTTCTTTTATAAGAAAACATGTTTGCATGGAAATTTCAACATTTGTAGTGATTTCCAAAATTAGATAATTATATCCATGAGAAGCGTACAAGTGCATTTGGAAGAGAACTAGTTGGTTTGAGAAAATCCAAATCTATGAATTATAAAGTAAAAGATGGAAAAAAATCAAAAAGGTGTGAGATTGTTACAAAATAGATACCTGCTTTTGAATTTATGGATAAATTTAGGGAGAAAATTATTTATGAGTATGCAAGGAACACACATAGGGCTAGGTGGTTGTATGAACATTTAAAGATAAAAAAAGGATACATTCCCACTTGATTAGATTGTTTCAGTAATTGAATTTCCTAAAAATTACACATTCTAGCCACAAATGGAAGTTCAATCATATTATTAAAACTCATCATAAGTTGCCATACTCATGCATGCAATTGATAGCATAGAACAAAAACAAAAAATATCAAAGGAGTACCATCTATATATTAGTGATGACTGACCACATTGTATAGAGTACATGGAAGATTATTTTGAGAAGTTATATGGATAGTTGATTGAGAGGAACATTCATTTCAATCGGCATTATATTTGTTCAGATAATTATACATCACAATTTAAGAAAGCACAAATATTTTATTGGTTAAACAGGATGCATGTTACCACTGGTGTAGAACATATTTGGAGTTTTACTGAGGCTGGTCATAGGAAATGGGAACAAGATGGTGTTGAATCATGTGTAAAATTAGCCATTTTAGAGGAGGATTTGAAATTTAAGGACGTTGTTAATTTGACTAATGCAAAAAACATGGTTTAAAGGTGTAATGAGAACATGTGCCATGATTCTCAAGAAAATTACACTATTCACAGAAATTTTTGTTTAATGGAGGAAGAACACTCAGTAAACTATGAGGATTGTATGAATCTAATGGGTTCAAGTGAGCTTCATTCATTTCATAGATCAAATGCAAGTTCTTAGACAATTCATATGAGACACTTGGCATGTGTATGTTCTTCATGCATGGAATCTACTTGGAATGAGTGTGAGTCATAAGAGGGGGTGGATGACTGGAGTTAAAGATATCTAATTCCAATCAACATATATCAGGTTACACCAAAATTACAACTTATATATATGATATCATCACATGACTTTGACCATATTTCTAATTAAATTTAGCTAGGTAAAAGATTAACCACTATGTATTATTTATTCACATTATATATATTGATAGTGTCCTTAATAATTCATTTTTGTGATACAGGGCATTGTTTTGTAGTTATTGCAGATGGGGACAATGAAGAGGGAACAAATTACTACTTATGTTAGTGTGTAGACAAATAAAATTTGACTTCCCCAGTCATAGATGGAGAAAACATTGACTATCCCACTGGTTTTGTGGTAGTCGCTGGAACTTGACTTCAACGATATCTTATCATAATTTTAGATGCATGGTTGTTTGAAGACTTTGAAATGCATAAGAACATACTAAACTATTCAAATTTGGTTTTTGAAACAAATATTAAATTTCAAAAATATCATGGAAGGCCACTAAATAGGAATCTATGAAAAAAAATTGAGTCAAACTGTGAAGATATTCTTGATACTATCAAGATTAGAGTAGATCTTATTGGTTCATTAGATTGAAATAGGCAGGTATGTTGACTTGTAAAATGTATATGTAATGAATTATATCAAATGTTTTTGATTTTTTAGGTAGTACATGCATAAATTACATTATTCATTACTTACTAATAATATTTTGTAGGTTAGTGATGCCAAATATGCTTCCACCTTCACACGGTTGGCATTGTTAGTAAAGAAATTCATATTCTTGAAGCTAAGAGAAGCTTTCTGATGTAAATTTACTACTTGTATGACATATTTGAATAAAATTAGAATATCCAATGGATATTTTAATTTTGTTTTGTCCACCTTCACACTCTCAACCTATCACATAGGGTTTCACATGTCACTTAAGACTTGATTTTAACATGCACTCTCAAAACACTATTCTTCTAGCCTTATTATTTAGGTCTACAGATTTGCAATCCAACTTTCACTCTTTCTCTACTCAACCTCAACTCATAACACCACTTATATGAGATCCATATGACCCTTAATAAAATCATTAATTAGATGGTTTCAATAATTTATGTCCTTTCTTATGGTTAATTCTCACAAAACTCATAAATTTTCCTGTTAACACCTATGTTGTAGGTCTATTTTGGTTCATTCATGCTTATGTCTACATCTCAAGGCTCTCTAATAACCTTAGCTACATTCTATAAATCTAGACCAAGTGACCTATTAAATTATAGTCTCCATATCTTAATCGTTTCAGAGATATAATAATTTTAGTCTCCTAAACCCCCATTTTGCTTGTTTAGACACATGTATGATTACATTTGGTCACTTATAAGATTATTTAGATAGCCTTCCAAAGCTTCAAATCATATATATCTTTTCATATGATCATCTACCATGTGTGGATAAGGTTTCAATTCATGTTTGAGGTAATACTTTAGGAGATATACAAGTTTCTTTATTCTAAAACCCTCTATTTTTTAATTTTTACACTCCTAAATGATATAATCATTCATGTTAGATGTTTTTAAAGGTGTTCAAAGGATGAGACCAAATAGAATGAATAGAGTGGGTTATGACAAATTTATCTACCAAATTTCAACCTTGGGTCATTTTCAATTTAGACCACTTTTAGTGACTAAAATATCATGTCTTAAGGTTAAAAATAAGAACTAGGCTAGAATGGGTGGTGGGTTTGTCAACTGGGCCTGATGGGAGGCCAAGAACTTGTTCCTAAATGTTATCTTCATTATGAATGTGTTAGTAATGCTATTTTTTAGCCAAGAAACACTAGAAATAGAGTTCTATAACTGTAGCTTCAACTTTGACAACATTTGTTGTCCATGTTTCTATGGTCCTAAATAATAGTGAAAATGTGCTTACAGGTGGGCTTAGACATCATGGTCATTAGAGAACATCTAATTTTTACATATTGATTTGTTCAGAGTGATGGATTTACACCTAGGAGTCTTGAAGGTAGAAATCCCAGTTGGAGCTCAAGAAGTTGTCTCTTCATTGCCAAAGTGTTGCATTTCAGGACTTGTTACTACAACATATGCCATGAATTGCTATCTAATTTTATAATCACTTTATTTAGGGTAAAATTATAGGTATTTCACATTCACAAGAGGTATCTTATGGTTCATCCATATGATTTACTATTTTCATTTTAGATGTTTTTGAAGTAAGGCTAAAAATATACATTTTTATTATGTTGGAAAAGGTAATGCCCTTCCATATGTGTTTAAGTTCCATTTTTTATCCAATAAGCACTAGAAATGGAGTTATGTAACTAGAGCTTCAACTTTGACAACATTTATTGTCAGTGTTTCTGTGCTCTTGAACAATAGTGAAAATGTTCTTACAGATGGAATTGGAAATAATGGTAATTAGAGAACATGTAATTTTCCTATATTGATATGTTTAGAGTTATAAATTTTCACCTAGTGGTCCCAATGGTATAAATGTCAGTTTGAGCTCAAGAAGTTATCTTTTTACTACTAAAAACTTGCATTTTAGGACTTTTTACTATAACTTGTGCCACAAATTAATCTCTATGTTTATAATAAATTGATCCAAGGTGTAATTATATGGACTTAAAATTCACAATAATGATCATATGGTTCATTCATATGACTTACTGTTTTCATTTTATGCATGTCTGAATTTAGGCTGAAATTTTGCATTTTTCTTATGTTGGGAAGGCCATTCTTGAGCCTAGAATGAGTGGTGGATTTTCAATTGGGCATGATGGGAGGATAATAAAATGGTCATAGATGTTATCCACCATTCCAGACATGCTGAAAGTGCTAGTTTTCATCCAAGAATCACCAAAAATGGATTTTTACAAGTAGAGCTTCAACTTTGACAACATTTATTATTAGTGTTTTCATGCCCTTGAACAGTACTAAAAATTTGATTAAATGTATACTTGGAAATCATGGTAATTGAATCAAATGTAATTTTCCCATTTGGACATGTTTAAAGTGATGGATTTGCATATAGGGTTCCTAGAAGCAAAAATGTCAATTAGAGCTTAAAAAGTTCTCTTCACTACAAAAAAGTTGCATTTCAAGACCCATTACTACAAGTTGTGCCATGAATTGATCTCTAAGTTTATACTCAATTTATTATAGGTGTATTTATATGTATTTCACATGCATAGGAGGTATCTTAAATTTCAACCATATGACTTACTATTTTCATTTTACGCATGTGCCTAAAGTTAGGATAAACATATGCATTTTTCTTGTGTTGGGAAGGTCATTCTTGAGCCTAGAATGGGTGGTGGGTTTGTAAACCAATAATGATAAGATGCCAAGAACCTGGTATTAGACATCATTTTCCCCTATAAAATTTTTTTTAGAACAATTTTTCAACCATGAATCACTAGAAATGAAGTTGTACTTGAATTGGAGCTTTAACTTTGACAATATTTATTGTCAATGTTTCCATGCTCCTGAACATTATTGAGAATGTGATTACAGGTGGAATTGGATTTTATGTTAATTTTATAATGTGTAAATTTCACATATATATGTGTTCAGAGTGATTTATTTACACTTTGGGGTCCCATAGGTATAAATGCCAGTTGGAGATCAGGAAGTTATCTCTTCATTGCCAAAATGTTGCATTTCAGTACCTATTACTTCAACTTGTGACATGAATTTATATTTAATTTTATACTCACTTTATATGGTTTTAAATTATATTTATTACACACATATTTAATGGATCTTATGTTTCATCCATATGACTTATTATGTTCATTTTATTCATGTTTGAAGATTGTCTAAAAATCAGCATTTTTCTTGTGTTGGGAAGGGCATTCTTGAGCCCATAATGAGTGGTGGGTTTATTTATAGAGCATGATGGGAGTCAAAAAACCTGGTATTATACATAATATACCCCTATATATGTGCTTTTAGTTCCATTATTTAGCCAAGAAGCACCAAAAATGGAGTTTTGTAACTGGAGCTTCAACTTTGACAACATTTGTTATCAGTGTTTCCACCCTCCTTAATAGTATTGAAAATGTGCTTAAATGTGGAATTGTATGTCATGGTAATTGGAGAATGTTTAATTTTACCTTATGTATGTGTTCATAGTGATGTATTTTCACTTGGGGGTCTCAGAGGTAGAAATGTTAGTTGGAGCTTAAGAAGTTTTCTTCACTGCCAAAAAGTTACATTTACAACTTGTGCCATAAATTACTCTATAATTTTATAATCACTTTATTATAAGTTAAATTATAGGGATTTCACATGAACAAGAGGGATCTTAAGGTTCATCCATATGACTTATTATTTTTTTTTTCACATGTTTAAAGTTAGGCTAAAAACTATATTTTTTTTTGTATTGGGAAGATCATTCTTAATCCCAAAATGGGTAGTGGATTTGTTGAATAGGCATGATGGGATGCCAAGAACCTAATCCTAGATGTTATCCTCCCCTTTAGACATGTTGGAAGTGCCATTTTTAGCCAAGAATCACCAAAAATGGAGTTCTCCAATGGAAGCTTCAACTTTGACAATTATTATTGTTAGTGTTTTCATGTTCCTAAACAGTAGTTTTCCACCCTTAAGGTATTTTAGCATTTTTAAGGTTTTAATAAAAAATTTAAGGATCATTTTATGCTTCTAAATCATGGTTTGAGCTTCAATAATGAATTTTATAGGTTTTTGTAAGCTCTCATGAGTCATCACGCCTATGTGCAGGTCTATACTTAATCTTCAAAAGTCTATTAGAATGACATAGAAGGTTAATTCAGAGAGAGAGAGAGAGAGAGAGAGAGAGAGAGAGAGAGAGAGAGAGAGAGAGAGAGAGAGAGAGAGAGAGAGAGAGAGAGAGAGAGAGAGAGAGAGAGAGAGAGAGAGAGAGTTTTCATGATTGAGATTCATCTCAAAGAGGATATTAAAAGTTTAATAACAACATAGAAGGCTAAAATGAGGATGAATAAGGGTCATAAATGTACTTATGACTACCATTTTAAGGCAAACATACCTATTTCATGAGCATTATCAACATGCTAGTAGACTCAACAAGTGTATCTCTCTTTCAAAATAGAATCAACAAGTGTGTCTCTCTCTTTCACACAACTCTCTTCATAGTATTTTTTTACAAATAGACATTAGGATATAATTACATTGGATAAAACACTAAGGAGGTGGTTAATTCATAATAAGCCTCTATGAGGCATTAGAAGTATGGATGTTTGTTATTTTATAAAGTTTGTAACAAGTTATAAAGGGTCAGTTAACGGTATACAAACATAATTATATTCCTTAGAGGGTTTATATAAGTCATATTCATATACATGAGACAAAATAAATTAAAATGTAATAGAATACTATTTTAAAAGGCCATTTACTAACCTAAGTTGGAGAAGTTGAGGAAGAATATCAACTAAATATGCACACTCCAATCTTGGAAAATGCTCTAAGAACATGATCATAATCTATCGTATCACTTTGCAGGAATACAAGACCCTTCATAGGGTTAAAAATGATAGATTACACCATTGGAGACACTAATGATAGTTTACAGTCTGCTAAATAGGGTTTTGTAAGTGTGTTTTGGAAATATTTGTTAATAAAGGATTTAATATTTGTTTGAAACATGTGTGTGTGTGTGTGTGTATAATGAATAAATTAATATGATTCATTAAATTCTAGAATGTGTTTGAGCTTAAATTGAATTTTTTGTGTGATGATAGTCTTCTCAATCAATTATATCACTTGAAAACTCATGTGTGCATTAAAAATAAAGATTGGATTAGTTTAAATAATCTTATAAGATTCTCTTTTAAGTTTTGGATCTATTTTATAAGTCTTAGATTGTATGAATTATCAATAAGAAGCACTTAGCTTTTAAAACTTAGAAAACCCCTAAAACAAGGTTTAACGACATTAAAAGACTCATATATTTGTTTTCAATTATTGGAATTCAACAAAAATTTATAATAAGGTTAAGGATCATGTATGTAAACTATTACAAGATTTAGTTTTATGAATGAGACCCCTTTAAATAATAAAACATGGATTGTGACAATGTTTCATGTAGGTGTTGATTTGTCAAGATAGGCAAGAAGAGTTTTGGATGAGAATTCTTGTAGATGAAGTAAATAATATTATTTTGTGACTTGAGACACTTTTTTTATAATTTAAAAATCTTGAGTGATTTTTTTTTAGGTGTATAAAGAAACTAATAAGTGATTTGACTTGCTAAGAGCCAATTAGGCCTAGAGACCTAAAACGTAGAGTTGGTCCATAATTCATATTTTTAAGAAACCAATGAATGGAGATTGGTTTCTTGATAATATATTTCATAACTAGATATTTATAGGAATATCCAAATACTATATAAGGAGTGAAATAGTCAAAAACATCATTATTAATGCCTAATTATTCTAAAATAGTCTTATAACAGTCTTGAGACAAAGTTTAGGTTTTCGATTATCAAGTGTCTTAGTGGATATTTTAACCCATACAAAGGAATTATCTAATTAAAGTGATATTATCCTAAGCCTTTCATTATTATACAAGAGGGATTTATTCAAAAACATAGATTTCCAAGTTGTAAAGAGTTTATATCAAGAATTAAATTGACTATCTCCAAAGTTGCAGGTTTCCCTTAAAAGAGTTAAGAAGGAAAGATCCATCAAGTGACATATTTTATCTAAGGGTCTCAAAATACCATAAATAATTTTAACATAACCATACATGATATATTAAAGCATATCAATGCTTTTTTATTGATTATAATATGATCTACTTGACTCCTTTTGACTAATATGTACAAACTTGGATCTTTTTGCTGAGGTTATTGCATCACTTACATAGATAAAATAAATGGATATAAAGTACTTTAAAAATTGATAAAGTAATATTATGAATCAATTTTCAAACATTTCACTTCATGTTAATATAAGTATAAATAATGTTCCATTCTCAAATGTGTATCAATGGCCAAACATTAAACTTCATTATTGATAATAATAGAAACCATAAAGGCATACAAAAAAAATAAAAACCATTTCAATACAATAATAATAAAAAAACATAAGGAATAAAAAATAATAATAAAATAAAATATTAGGTGAACTCCATATATACATATAATGTCAATAATACATACATTGCCATATAGGCATACAAAAAATTACATCATCTAACAACATACTATATAATGTTGGTTGAATGTCATATATGCATACAATGTCAAAGTGTATAAATTACCATAAATTCATATAAAAAATACATCAACATTCTAATCATAAAATAGCCTCACTCTAATTTATTTCCTTGAATAATACTCTCCCTAGGATGCCCTACTTATAGATGGAGATCCCTCAAATGCCTTGGATTGCTCCAAGGTCTGACTATGAGTCCTACACTCATAGATCACTTGAAACTGAACCTATTCAAATATAAATATTTATAGAAAATTAACTTACTATACATGAAACTAAGTTAATAAATTAATTTTAAATTATAATAAAAAATTATTTAAACCTGCACTTACTACAAGCTCATGGTCTTGCTCAATTTACTTCTAAAGCTCAATTGGGTAAGTGATAGGTTCAACTACATGAACAAGCATGTGAAATGATGAAGAATCATGAGGAGGTGCCATATTAATCATCTGAATTGGACTTTCAAATTTCATCTAACAACCCTGTATACATAATACATTCACATAAGTTATATTTTCTCAAGTACATGTAGTAAAATTAATAAAATAAATATATTTTACAATTCAAAATTAAAAGTTATTGTGTACCTATGTGAGTGCTTGTGTGGATGACATTGCAGTAGAAATACCTATGTTTGTCTCATCTCATAGTGATGTAGGAGTCTCTCTACTCTAGTCATCAACTGAACAAATAAAATTTCTTAATTTTCTAAAAACTACAGAAAATATATGGTAATTTTTTATCCTTTAATTGACTAAGAGTGTATTTAATAGTAGTGTACTTGAATTTAGAGATACTTGATATATAAATTTAAATTAAGTATATGACTAAATATACATATAAAAAATGCACATAGAGTATAAGATTAAATCAAAATATTGCCTTTGTATACATAAATGGTGTCATACTAACATGGATTGATTTAGTAGTGGATGGGCAACTAGTTGGCTCTGTAAATGTAAACATAGGATGAGTAAGATCAAATAATGCATCTGTGGACCATGAAAAAGAAGACACCTCTTGTAACATATAAAATACATATATACTATTTAATTAATGTGTAAATTGGTATTTAGCTTTTAAATTTGCAAATATAACTTAAATTTAACATGGAATTTATATAAAATATACATGCATTCATTTAGCAGTCGATGTGTGCACACCAAATGTGCATGCCAAAAAATCATCAATCAAGAGTATATCATCCAAGCCCTCTAAATGACCAACATCACCATTCAAAGGTCCAATATATATAGCACCACAAGATTTATAGGGGTGGGATCAGGTACAAACATTATATGGAGTGTCTCCAACATCAGTCTATGATAGCTCACTGATATGTTGAACTAGTGTATCAGTAAGTGCACTAAATGCATGCATAGTGTTGATCTCCATGACCTCCTTCACCATAGAGGGAATTTAAGGATGAAGTGATTTTTGGTTATAAATCCTTATAGGCTGATTAGGTGCATGATGTGCACCTAGTCAATTTTTTATAGATCCTTTCCTTCAACCCTGAAACTCACCATAGTCAAAATAGTTTGGAATCTCATTAAAAAAACTCCCAATAGAGATTCCTCACAAAATAAAATGGGACATCATGGTTGTTACATGGTGGATAATCAAACACTATCAACCATCAGTCCCAAAAATTGTATTTAATCAAGTTATGTTTATCGATGGGTAGGAAAAAATTTAGCGATAAGTGGAAATGGTGCATTAGTGGCTAGGTCAATGAACAAGGCATAGATTTTATCTTTTGTTATATCTTTGATCTTCACCTCCTATGTTGACAATTTTTACATGTATCCTTATATGATGTGCATATGTCAATTTGACTTGTTACTGAGTCAACTTGACCTAATATCGACTCTATGGTATTATCTAGATAGGTATGGCGAGTGTTGGTGGAAGTGGGGTCCCTCATTATCCTAATTATTTTCTCAATTTCAATTTTTTTCCAGTATATGTGAATCGGGATCCTCCTAACTACCTGAGGGATCTTGTGAAACTATATAAGGGATATGAGGGTTATGTGGAGGGTTAGTAGGGTGGCCTCT